>CM043865.1:23279838-23879838 GCA_023846275.1 Vanilla planifolia
TGTTACCTTTAGATTTCTTTAATTATATTATATTACATTGCATAAGTTTATCTCGTTTCATCTTTCACTTATATTTAATTTTAATTATAACAGTTATTTATTCATATTTATGTCTATTTAATTTTTTAATTCTTTATTATTCTAAAAAAAGTTTGATTAAGAGAAATTAAATATTGTTTAATTTCATTAGACAAGCTTTATTCTTTTAAGTATTTTTTTGCATTTTTTTTAAATTTTATTTTCTAAAATTAGGGAAATCATTATAGAACAATTCAATTTGTATCCAATTTTAGAGTTGATGATGGAATCAAACCTATGATAAAATTTATTTAATTTCATAAATAATTTTTTTTATTTTATTGTATAACTATGTAACTCTAAATCTTATCTATATGACCATTACATTTCTTCAATTTAGTTATATGCATTGCTTCAATTTAACTCATTCGAACTTTACAAAAAAATTTTAATATTTTTATTTAATTTGATAATTTATAGTAAATAAACACAAGATTTAACTGAGACGAAAATAAAATCATTTGACTATTATCGATGAGCTCTATTTGCATAAATATCTGTTTCTTTTTTCTAAGGACTTTATTTTCTGGTATTTTGCCACATTTTTTGAGGTATATTGATTTGTACTTGATTTTTTCATAGTTGATATTTTCACTTGCTCTCCTCAGTATCGTCAAAAACAACTTTGTCACACTTTTTTATAATTTCTTAAATTTTTAATTTTTTATTACGTTATAATGCTATGTAACTCCAAGGTTCCTCTCATGTGAAATTTGTTTTTTCATGACTTAGTCAAATTACATTTGTTCAATTCATCACATTTCAACTCAAATATATAATTGCTTAATATTGAAAAAATTAATTTGTTGTGATTCATGTTTATTTATTTTGGTAATTTGTAATAACTTTATACAATATTAGAACAAGATAAAAAGACTACATTGGACTAACCTTAATCAATTGTATCCACTTAAATATTCATTATTTAAATTTTTTTTATAGTTTTTCAAATTTTAGTTTTTATGATTTTTGCATGCTTTGTGAGTCATTTTTTTCCTTTAAGATTTGACGATCGAAGATTTTTTTACTGAATCTTCTTATTATCTTGGTACTTAACATTCTCATAAAACTTTTCTTATTAGTTTTAATTCTTTGCTTTCAATCAGTTAATCACTAAAAGGATCTAATTCTCCTATTAATGTCTTTTAGGTCACTTTGATTTAGTTATATTACATATCATCAATTTAATGCTTTTCAACTTTAATTTATAGTTAATTAATATCAATAAATAATTATTTTGATTTATATTTATTTAATTTGATAATTCATGATAAATCCAAATGAGGTTTTTTTAGATGAAATAAATGTCATTGGCTAAATTGCTGATCCCCTTTTAATTAAATTTTATTTCTTATATTTTTTTAATTATTTATTTTTTTTGTGTTTTGGAAAGTTTTCGTAGACAGTATGACTCATACTTCATCAGATGATCAAGTTTGCTCATCTTGTACTCCTTAGTATCTTCAAATTTAACTTTACAATGTATTTGATTTATCAAAATTTTTGGCATTGATTTGTTTGTCTTACTATGTCACTCTAAATCACCTTTATTATGACCTGTATGTTACTTTGATTTGATTATATTTTATAGTTTCAGTTTATTTAGTTTTAACTTTAATATTTATTTACTTGTTATTATAAAAATATTTTTTTTTCTAAATATTTAGTTGCCTATATCAATCACATTAATTTCAATTGAAGTCCAATGGAGACAAAACAAGCATCGTGGCAATCTTGTCAAACGACTCTATCCAATTTAATATTATATTTTTAAACTTTTTATTATCTATGGTTGGCCTCATTATATGATACTTTTCATTTTTTACCTAATATGACAATTGAAGATGGTGCACTCGTTATTGGTATCTTGGAATGTAACTTCCCTACATCGTTAATCTTATTTTTTCTTGATATGTTTCCTTTGGTTTTGCTATATTACTAAAAATCACTAAGTTCCAACTTGTATGAACTTTAAATATCATTGATTTGGATATATTAAATTTCTTCAATATGTCTTATTTTAAATAAATACATATTCACTTGATTTTAAAATAATAATACATTATTATTTAAGTCTATTTACTTTTGTAATCTATGGTAACCTTAAAACGACTTTGGTTATGATGAAATAAATATTATTGGACACATTCCTATGAGCTTTATCAAATTAAATATAATAGTTTTATATTTTGAAAAATATTTTTTAATTATTTCCTAATGCTTTATATTACATTTCAGTTAGTACCAAATTTGACGATGAAGGATGTTGCACTCAACCTTTTTAGTATTGTGGAAACTAACTTTCCCATAAAATTTATATTATTTCTTAAATTTTTTTTCTTTGATTGTGAGGCACAAAAAAACTCTAATTCTTCTTGCAAGTGAACCTTATATTGTCGCAATTTATATTATTTAAAAAATCAATATTTATTTATATCATAACAAAATGATAATTTTTTTTAATAATATTTACTTTTGTAATTTTTAGTAATTCAAAATAAGGCATGATTGAAATAAACATCATTGAACTCGACCACAGAAGCACTATCTAATTAAGTATTATTACAATATTTTAAAATATTTTATTTTTTAAAGTGTCCTTATGCATTAATAGAAATTTAGAATCATAAATGATTTAATTAGTAGGGATGATATGTTTGATCTCCTTTGTATATTAGAATAGATCTTTTCTATATAATTTTTTTCATTAATAAAAATGTTTTACTTTTATATTTTTCTTTACTGTGAAAACATAATTCATCTTTTGTGCTATGTTTCCATAATTTTCTTTTTTATATTATGTTTTTAACTAATTTGGCCATCGATAATGTTATTCTTTATCTACTTAATATCTTGGAGTACAATGTTCTACTACTTTGTATTTTATTTCCTCAAATATTTAATTTTGATTTGGTTATACCACTCCATAACAAATAATCTTCTAGCAAAATACCATTAAATTTCTAAGTTTTGGTTAGTTTACATTTCTTTAACTTATATCACTTTAGATTTTAAGAAAAATTTCTTAATATTAAAATAATAATTTATTTTTTTTTATGGTTACTTTTCTAATTCTAATAATTCAAAATGTGGAGAAAGTAAAATGAAACATGTGATGGACACCCCTTGATTATTTATACACAAAACAAGTTAATTTTTTAATTTTTTTAATTATTTTATTCTTAGTAATGGATCATTCAAATAGTATATATTTTATTTTATTTTATTTTCTACTTTCATTTGGTCATACAAAACTCTAACTCTTTATTAGTGTGATATTAGCATCACTTTAATTTAGTTATATTTTGTTGGTTTAATTTATCTTATTTGAGCACTATCATCTTTTTAGAAAAAAATATTATTTATTATTACTTATTTTTATTTATTTGGGTAATTTGTAGTATTTCCAACTGAGCTCTTACTAAGATCAAATAAACATTGTTTCAATTGTCATAATGAACTCTATTAAATTAAGTTTTTATCTTTATATTCTTGAAATTTTTATTTGCTATGGTTTTGATAGGCTTTATGAGTCATTATGATTTGTCCTTGATTTAATTATCAATGATGTTACAAATGGTCTCATTAGTACCTTGAGATGAAATGTTTTTTTACAATTAATCTAATTCCATCCATTTCTTTTGCCTAAATTTGGGTATATTACTACAAAGGTTTAATTCATCCATTGAGTGTCATATACATTGATTGCATTTTCTTATATTATGTAACTTTAACTTTTCCTACTTTAGCTTTAACATATATTTACTAAAAATTCAAATGATAATTTATATTTAATTTTTTATTAATTTTTTTTTCAATTTGTAATATTTCTAATGGATGTTGATCATGACAAAAAAAATGTCCTAAGACTCTTCTAATCAAGTTCCAATGAATTTAATTTTTTTTTACATTTTTAATCCCTTATTTTTTTAATGTTTGCTTGGTTGATTGATGTGTTGCTTCTACATAGCATGATGGTCAAGGATGTTACACTCGTTCCCACTAATATCTTTTCGTATAATGTTTCTACATATTTTGTCTCATTTCTTAAGCATTTATGCCTTGATTTGGCCATATTACTATATAACATTGAACCTACTCTCATGTGAACATTATGTTGCTTTGATTTCGCTATATTACATTACTTCAATTTATCTTTGTTCGTATTTAACAAATATTTACTTAGTATTGAAAAATTTCATTATAATTTGCGCTTATTTACTTTCGTAAGTTATTGTAATTTAAAATGAGGTCTAATAAGGTAAAAGAATCTCATTCAAATCTTCTTCTAAAACACTTTTCATTTAAATATTTATTTTTCATATTGTTTAGATTTTTTTTTCGAATCTTTTGCCTTCTTTTACTAAACACTTTAATTTGTGTATCATTTCTTGATCATGGACGTTACATTCAAAGCCCTCATTATCATGGAATGAAACTTCTCCACATAATCTATCACATTTCTTAAAACATTTTTTAGTATTAGTTATATCGTTATGTGACTTAATTTCTCTTATAATGTAAGCTTTACATGTCTTTTCTTTACATTATAATGCTTCAATTTGAATCATTTCACTATTAATATGTATTAACATAGTTTTGAAAATAATTTCAAATTATTTAACATAATTTACCTTTTTTAATTTGTAGTAACTTAAAAAAAGGATTTGAATGAGGTGAATCAAAAGACATTGGGCTCTTTTATCAAATTAGATATATTTTTTTATTATTTTAAAAACTTTTTTGTTTGCTTTACTATGTTTAATAAGACATTGATTTATTTCTAATCTAATGAGTTAGGATGTCATGCTCAATTTCATTAGTGTCTTGGAATACAATATTTCCTTACATTTCATCTTATTTCTTCAACTTTTTTCTTTGAATTAGTCATAGTATTACATAACTTTAAAGCATCTTTAATATATAAGTTACATTTATTTTGTTTTGTAATATTATATTATATCAATTTACCACATTTCAACTGTATGATATGTTTCTACTTGTTAAAATAAAATCTTTTATTAATGCATATTTTTATTGCATATCATAATAATTCCAAATGAGGTCCACTCAAAGTAAAAAAAAATTTTGAATTATTTTGAAAATCTCTACCCTATTAACCATTAATTTCTTAAAATTTGAATTTTTTTTATCAATATTTACATTGCAATTCAATTCAAACCACATTTCATAATCGTGGATGTTACTTTTCATTTCATTATTATCATTGAATGTAATGTTCATATAAAATTTGCATCATTTTATTTTTTCTTTGATTTTCTTATATTACCCATTGTTTTAAATCTTCTATCTGTAACCCTGAGATATGTTTTATTTTCTTATACAACTTAAATTTATCTCATATCTATTGTAATATATATTTATAATTTTAAATAATAATTTATAACTATTTATGCTTATCTACTTTAGAAATTAACCAAAATTCTAAATATGGTTAGATTGAGACAAAACAATGGTCATTAGATAGACCATGGTGAGCCTTAACACAATAAGTATTGAACTTTTTATATTTTAAATATTTTATTTTATTGTATTTTAGCTTGTTTTATCTCAAATTTTGATTGCCAGATCTAACGATCAAGGATGTTATACTCAATCCCAATATTATCTTAGATTGCAACCTTTTTGGGACCATTTATATCATTTCCTCAAATTTTTTATTTTCATTGTTTTATTATATAAAACATAATCTCAATTTTTGTGGCCTTTACATAGCTTTGATTTAGTAATATTACAATGCCTTAATTAAACTTATTTCAAATTTAATATATGTTTTCTTAATTTTAAAATTATAATCTTTTTATTGTTTATGATTTTTTGTGTTAATTAATAGAAACTTCAAGTGACATTTGATCGAGATGAACCAAACATTGTTAAAGTCTCCTTAATGAGCTCTATTAAATAAATTATTCAATTTTTTATTTTGTAAATTTATTTATTAGATTTTTTAATATTTTATGGGTTATTTTAATTCATTCCTCATTTTATGTTCAAGGATGTTTTAGTCGATCTCCTTATTATCATGGAATGCAACTTTTTTGAACTACTAATCCTATTAACTAAACTTTTTTTATTTGGCAATGTTATAATATAGGTTTAATCACCATTTTGAGACCTTCACATCACTTCCATTTTTAGATATTACACTAATTCAATTCATCTATTTCGTAATAAGTCTAAACAAAGTCTTATAGAGACAACATAAATGTCAATGGAACCATCTCAATTAACTATATACAATTAAATTTTTATTTTCGTATGTTTATAAATTTTTTTTATATGGTTTGGCTCATCTTGTGAACTATTTTAATCTATAGCTAAAGTAATGATGTTGTAATGTTTGATACCCTCTTTACTAAGTCAATCTCTTCTATAAAAAATTATAATTCTCCTCTTTTGTAACATTTTTATATCTTTGATTTTGTTAAATTTCATTTTTTGAAATAATCTCATTAAATATTTATTATGAATTTAGTAAATATTAAAATAATCATTTATTTATATTTATACAAATTTATTTTGGAAATTTGTAGTAGTTTGAAATGAGTTTGGGAGGACATTGTTGGACTTATCTTGATGAGTTTGTCATCTAAATACTCATTTTCTATTATTTTCATAATATTACTTTTTTATTTGCAATAATTTGATGATTGAGAAAATTATGCTCGATCTTCTTAGTATATTTAAATGAAACTTTTCAATAAATTTATCTCATTGAATGAAATGCTTTTTTTTGTCTTTATTATATTATTACAACTCTCTGCAATTTTTACCATTTAAACATTAAATGTCTTTAATTTTCTTATATTGTAATAGCTCAATTTATCCATTTCAACTTTAACATACATATCTACTTAGTTACAATATAATAATTTATTTTTATTTAAACCTATTTATTTTTGTAATTCATTATAATTCCAAAAGAGTAATAATAGACATGAAAAAAATATTCTTGGACTCACATTGATGAGCTCCATCTAATTAAATAATCATTTTTTATATTTATAAATGTTTTCTTTTTAAGTATTTTTAAATGTTATATGAGAATTTATGATTAATACATTACTTTATTGAAAATATTATACTTGATCTCCATAAGATCATAGAATAAAAATTTCAAATATACTTTTTTTACTTCAAAGTTTCCACTTCAACTATGTTATATTACCTCGAAAATTTAAATCTCCACTTGTGGGACTTTGATATTGCCGTTACTTATTCTATATTACTTGATTTGAAGTTATTTCATTTTGGCTTTTGCATCTATTTTTGGAATATAAAGAGAATATGTTTTTATTAGTAGTAGTTATTTATCTTTGGAATTTGTAGTAAATCTAGGAAAGTTTTGAATGTGATAAAAAATGTTTTTCAACTTTTCTTAATAAACATTAATAATATATATATTTATAAATATTTATGAATTTTTTAATATTTTATTTTTAAAAATTTTAATGAGATTTATGAAGCATTTTGAATTGTACAAAAAGGGATGTAGAATTAGTCTCATTTCTTTAAATATTTTTC
Organism: Vanilla planifolia; assembly: GCA_023846275.1. Lineage (NCBI taxonomy): Eukaryota > Viridiplantae > Streptophyta > Magnoliopsida > Asparagales > Orchidaceae > Vanilla > Vanilla planifolia. The sequence goes on from CM043865.1 coordinate 23,287,462, forward strand.
TTTGATTTGATTAACTTCTTATGTAATTTTAAATCTTCTCTACATGACTATTTTATAACCGTGAATTAATTAAATGACATTTCTAAATTTTTATCATTTTAAAATTAATATTATTTTTCTCAATACTAAAAAAATAATTTATTATTAACTATTCTTATTTTGATAGTTCATAAATATTTTGACTGATGTATGATTGAGATAAGACATAGGTGATTGGGCTCATCTTAGCGGGCTCTACCACATTTTATGGTTTTGAAATATTTTACTCTCTATGGTTGTTGCACTCTTAATAAAACATTTCAATTAATGCCATAATTAAGAATCAATAATGTTACACTCAATCTCCTTATTATCATGAAAGTTAACTATCGCTTTCAATTTATATCATTTGTTCAAATTTTTCTCTTTAGTTTGATTAAATAATGTGAGAACAAAATTTTCCTCTCCTATGATGTTTATGCTTCTCTATTCTTGTCATAAACTATGACTTAAATTTATCTAATTTGAGCTTTCATACATATATTTCATTAACATTTAAATAATAATTTATTATATTATTTATTTTTATTTAATTTCTTAATTAAACATTTTCCCAAATAATATTTTATGTTGATGAAGGAAATGTTGTCGGACTTGTTTGGATGAACTTTATCAAACTATATGTTCATTTTGTATTATTATTTATTTTTCCTTTTGATATTTCATGCATTTTGAGATATGCTAAATTGTAACTTATTTGATATTGAAAAGGCTTTGCTTGATCTCCTCAGTATTTTACATGCAACTTTCTCATACAACATAGGTCATTTCTTCAAAACTTTTACTTTAGTTTTGCAATATTATTATGAAACTCTAATTGCCCTTTTGAGTAAGCTTTACCTCACTTTTATTTAGTTTAATTACTTTACTTCAATTTGCCTTATTAAAGTTTTAAATCTTTTTAAATAATTATAAGATAATATGTTTTATTTTTTTATGCATTTTTGTTTGTGTAACTCAAAATAAGTCCAAACTAGGTACGATGAAGATAAAATAATCATTACTAGACTTATCTCAACGAGAATTATCATTTTATTAATTGATTCTAATATTTTTAAAAACCTTTTTCTATGGCTTAGAAAAATTTTTGGGGACATTTTTTTGTTGTTCTTCATTTCAAGTTGAAGGATTGTATGTTCAAAAAGCTTAATATCTCTGAATGTATATTTCTTGTATAATTTATATTATTTTTTTCATTTTTTTAATATTATACAATTAAATAAAAAGTTTTATACTTTTAAAAATATTTTACTTCCTGTGGTTTGGCTCGTTTGAAGATCTTTTTTAATTCATACCAAAATTGGTGGTTGAGGTTGTTACTTTTCATCTCCTTAATATCTTGAAATCAACCTTTTTCATGCAATTTATTTGATTAGTTAAAATTGTTTTTCTTTTTGTTAAGTTTATTTAACGTTAAAAGTCTAATTCTTCTTGAGTGTGACCTTTTTGTGGTTTGATTTTATTGTGTTTCATCGCATCATTTTATTTCACTTTTACTTTATTTTACATTTAGTTAAACTAAAAATAACTATTTTTAGGTATGGTGAATTATTTTTATTGATGTTAACAATAATTTCATACAAGATCCGAAGGAGAGCAACCACACTTCATTGGTGTCTCAATATGCTATTAAATTATTTGCACCAAATTTTTTCTAAACTTGTATTTTCTTAGGTTTTTGTTACGTTTTACAAGACGTTTTTATTCATTCTAGATTTGACAATCAAGATTATTATGAACAATTTTGTAAGAATAATTGAATACAACTTTTAACAACAATTTATCTCAATTGTTAAATTTTTTTATTTCATTATGTTTTATTACTATATAATGCTAAATCTTCTATCATGTAACACTTAAATTATCTTTAATTTTGTTATCCTTTATAATTTAAAATTTTCTTTTCCCAACTTTAACATATATTTAGTTAATAATAAAATAATATTTGTTATTAATTTTTCTTATTTAACGTGATAAATCACAAAGCTTCCAATGGAGGACCAAACAATGTGAATCAAATGTTGCCAGACTTGCCTTAGCAAGCTATGCATAATTAAATATTCATTTGTCATTTTTTAAATATTTTATTTTTATTATTATCTTTTGACATGTAAGGCATTTTGATTCACACATGCTTTGATTATCAAATACGTCATGATCAACCTCTAAAGTGTCTTGGAATGCATCATTCAAAAAAAAAATTTCTCACTTTTTAAAAAAAAATCTCCACATGTGACCTATATATTGCCTTTAATTTGCTAGTATTATATTGGTTCAAGTTATCTCATTTTAGTTTTGGAATCTATTTACTTAAAAAAAAAATAACATTTTTTATATATTTTTTCTTATTTATCTTCGTAATTCATAGCATATATAAATTAGTCCAATTGAGAAAAAAAACATCATTGTACTCATTTTGATAAGCTACATTCTAATTATAAATTTATTCTATATTTCTAATTTCTTTTATATTTTTAAAATTTGATAGAGTTTATGGAGCATTTAGATTGGTGCCAAATTTTATGGATGATGATTTTACACTTGATCTCATTAACGTTTTAGAAATGAACTTTGTTTATAATTAATGACATTTTATTAAACATTTCACTTTGATTTGATTATATTACTATTCAACAAGAAATCTTCCCTTACAACCATTATATCTCCTTGATTTGGTAATATAATATTTCATCAATTCTTCTATTCGAACATTAATATAGATTTACTTAATATTTAAATAATAATTTATTATTAATAAATATTATTTATTTTTGTAATTTGTAGCAATTCTAAATTATATCCGATTGAGGTGAAACAAATTTCTTTGGAATTATAGTCGCAAGCTCTACTTAATAACATATTCCTTTGTTATCTTTAAATATTTTCTACTCTAGAGTTGTGATAATCTTTATAAGGCAGCTCAATTCATACAAGATTTCACAAAGGAGAATTTTTCACTCGATCTTGATAGTAACATTGAATGCAACTTACTTATATAGTTTTTATTAATATGAAAAATCAAATTATCTTCTTCTATTACACTTATATTTCTTTGATTTGGATAGATTAAATTATTTAAATTTATCTTATTCTATGATTTGCATATATTTTTCAAATATTAAAAAATAATTTATTACTACTTAAGGTTATATACATTGGCAATTTTGAGTAATTCCAAAACAAGTGTGATAAAGATGAAAATGTCACTTGATGCTGTCATCAGGTAGTATCAAAGCAGATAACCACTTTGCACTATTATATATGTAATGTTTTAGGTTTTTATTGTTCAATTTGAGAAATTTTTTATTGTATTATTATATCATAGTTGATCTCCTTAATACCTTGGAATACAACTTTAACATATAACTTATCCAATTTCTTTAAATATTTTTCTTTTATTTGGTAGTAAAAATGTGAATGTCAAATTCTTCTCCTATGTAACCATTTTATCACTATTATTTGGTTATATTATAATAATTCAATTTTCCTCATTTCAACTTTAATATATATTTTCTTGTTATTAATGTTAAAATTTGTTATTTTTTTTTATTTACTTTAGGTTATTCACAGGACTTAAAAATGTAGTTCGGTCGAGATAAAGCATATGTCATTGGACATGATTTGATGACCTCTATCCTATTAAATATTTTCTTATGTAATTTTAAAAAACTTTTGCTAGACTTAGGCACATTATAAAAGATATAAATTTGTTTGTAATTTTATTATTGAGGGCGTTATGCTTGATCTTTTTAATATCCTGGAATGCAAGTTTCCAACCAAATTTTTCTCATAAGTTTGAGTTGTTTATTTATTATTATTTAATTATTATGTAAGTATAAATCATTTTTAATGTGAAAATGACATTTCCTTCATTTCATTATATTAAATATTTGCATTTTATCACATTTCTTCAAAGAATATGTTTCCTCATTTCATTATATTACACATTTTCTCTCTAAAATTCATTGTAATTTTTTATGAGTTACATGAGCATAATGTCTATGGACTCATTTCAATAACCATAATCAAATTAAAAAATCATTTTAATATTTTAAAATCTTTTATTTTCTTTTTTTATGCAAGTTTTTAAAGACAATTCATTTTGTACCTCATTTAACGATGGAAGTTTTTATGCTCAAGTTTCATAGTTTCTTTGAATGTAAGATTTACGTACAATTTATCTCATTTAAAATTTATTTCATTATATTAATATGAAAGTAAAAATGTTCTTTAATATCACTAGTTTTATTATATTACATTTTTTGATTAATGTTTTATTAGCTTTAATATATTTTTACTTAATATTAAAATAATTATTTCGGATTATTTTTTCTTATTTACTTTAGTAATTAAAAAAAAATCTTAATGAACTCAAACAAAGATGAAATAGTAGTCGTTTGGCACACCTTGAGGGTCATGCCCAAATAAGTATTCATTTCAAATTCTCAAAAGTTTTATTTCCTAGAATTCTAGTAAGTTTTGTTGGACATTTTAACTTGAACCTAATTCATCAATTGATGATATTATGCTCAATCTCTAAAGTACCTTAGAAATAAAAGTTTTCACACATTTTATGCCATTTGTTGAAATGTTTATATTTATTTTGTTTATATACTATCTAAACCTAAAATTTAATTTACGTTTGCTTTACATTGCTTTAATTAGAGTATTTAATAATGATTCAGTTTGTCTTATTTTAGCATTAACCTTTATTTTCTTAATATCAAAAAAATATATTTTTATTATGTGTTCTTATTTACATTTTTAATTAAAGAAAAATTCAGAAAAGTTCTTCTAAGAGGAATCAAGCATTGTTAGACTCAAAACAATATTATCTCTTTAATAAAGTATCACATTTGATATTTTTAAATATTTTACTTTCTCAAGTTTTTTAGTGTTTTAAGAGACATTTTGATTCGTGCCTAATTTGGTGACAAAGGATGCTTCACTTTATCTACTTATTATGATGGAATGTAAATTTTTTGAATAATTTAACCTATTAAATATTCTTTTTTATCCTATATTTAGTTATATTTCAATGTAACACAAAATAACCTTTCTTATAACCTTTTATGTTGTTTCTGATTCGAATATTTTACATTATTTTAATTTGTCTAATTTTGGCTTTAATATCCATTTACTTTGTATTAGGACAATAATTTTAAACATTTAAGTTTATTTGTTCAAACATTCACAGCAATTCGGAAAACATTAGATGGATAAGAAACCAACATCAATGTAATTATGTCAATGAACCATATATAATTAGATATCCTGTTTTATATTTTTAAACACTTTTCTTTACCATTGTTACTTTATGGATTATTTCAATTCATGCCAAATTTGATGATAGGTTGTCATGTTTGGTCTACATAATTTCTTGGTATGAGCATTTTGCATACAATTTGTATAATTAATTAAAATGTTTTCTCTAATTTGATTTAATATTAGAAAAATCCAATTCTCCACATGTGTCACTCTTCATTACACTAATTTTGCCACATTTCATGGCAACACATTGTTTAAATTGAACATTATTATAAATTTACTTCTTGTTGAAATATTATTTTATTTTTATTTATATGTTTTTATTTTAAAAATAAGAAAAAATTGAAATGAGTTTTAAAGGAGATGAAACATACATTTTTAGAGTCATTCAATGAGCACTATAAATAAAATTTTTGTTTTTTAAAATTTTGACACATTTTAAAAGATATTTTTTTTTCATACTAGACATGAACATTTGTGATGTTATGCTTCAATCTCTTAATTTATTTTAATTTAATTTTCTAGTGTAATTTATCCAATATTTTTAAACTTTTCAGTTTTATTTTATTATATTACAACATAACTCTAAATCTTCTATCATGTAAGCTCCAAATGAGTTCAATTTTGTTATATTATATTAGTTCAACCTATCTTATCTCAACTTCAACATATATTTACTTTAAAATAAAAAACAATTTACTATTATTTATGCTTATTTACTTCCAAAATTCATAATAATTGTAGTCTAGGATTGATCCACATGAAAATGATATAGTTGGACTCCTCTTAATGAGTTTTATCTACTTAAAAAATTCTTTTATTATATTTTTAAAACTTTATTTTTATTATGATGGCATGCTATAGGAGATATTTTGATTCAATTTTGATTGATGATTAAGGATGTTATGGTCAATCTCATTAGTACTTTTGATTTCAACTATGTATTACAGTTTTTCTTACATCAAAATTTTCGCTTTCTTTTGGATATATTGAAACAAAAATCTAATTCTCCACTTGTGTGACTATTGTATCATTTTGACTTTGTTATATCACATTGAAGAAATTTTAACTTTTCAACTTTTTTTTTTATTATCTTAATATTAAAATAATAATTGATTATTATTTTTTTTAACTTGATAAATCATAGTAAACCTAAAGTAGGTGAAATTAATACAAAATATATGTAGTCTAAATTGTTTGGACAATCAATAACCAGATTATAATTTATATTCCTAAATCGAGAATATTAACCTTAATCTATTTATTATCTTGGAATGTAACTTTTTTGTTCCATTTATCTCATTAATTAATATTTTTTAATATTATTTTCATAATGTATTATAAATAAAAATCCACTTTTTGTGTTTGTATTGCTTCGATTTGGATAATTACAACTTAATTTATATAAATTTTTAATATATACTTATGTAATAATACAACAACCAATTTTTAATATTTATGCTTATTTATTTTATAGTTCTTAATAGTTCCAAACAAAGTTTGATGGAGATGAAACAGATGCTGATAAATCATCTCATTGAATTCTCTATAAGTAGATATTTTGTTTTTATATATTAAGTAATTTTTTCATATGGTTTGACTTACTTTATGAACAATTTCAATTTGAACTCAATTTGATGATCATGGTTTTTAAAAACGATCCTTTTAGCAACATAGAATGAACTTTTTCCATACACATTATAACATCAATTCAAATTCATTTGGTTCGATTCGATTATTTTACTAAAAAAATAAAAATCTCCTCTTTTGTGACAATTTTCATCGCTTTGATGTTATTTATTTGATTGCTCAATTTATCTCATTTCAACATTACGATAATTTTATTATTATTAAAAGTAATATTTTAATATTATTTATACTTATTTAATGTTGTAATTCATTATGATTCCAAATGAGATCCAAAATGGACAAAATGTCGTCATTTTAACTTAGTTTATGATAGTACTTCAAATACTTTTTTAGTTTTTGTTATATTATTATGTAAATCTAAATATTCTATCATGTAACTTTAATTTTTTTTTAAATTTGATATACTACATTATTTTAATTTGCCTTGTTTTAATTTTATCATTATTTTTCTTAATACAATTTTAATAATTTATTATTTTTTTGCTTATTTATATTCATAATTTCTAATAATTCCAAGCAAGAATTGAGCAAATAAAAAATGTTAAAGGACTTAACTTGATGAGCTCTATCTACTTAAATATTTATCTATTATATTTTGAATATTTTATTTTTGTTATTTTTGAGTATTATGTGATGTATTTAGTTTATTACAAGATTTTATAATCAAGGATGTTATTCATAATCTCCTTAGTATCTAGGAATAAAACTTTCCAATGCAAAATTTCCACTTCTTTCATCCAAAGTAATGTTTCATTTTCTAGATTTAGTTGAATATGTTATGATATATTTTGATTCACACATGAAAATCTCGATTTTCATATTGAAAAATTTCAAATAAAAAGAATGCCTAAGAATGTTACATGTCATCTTCATTGTACCTTTGAATAAAAGTTTCCCACAAAACTTATAACATTTCTTAATGTTTTTCCATTATTCTAGTGTTGCGATGCCCCACCATATCTCTTTTCATAAATGATATATAATTACTTAAATTTTAACTAATTATTAATTTTTTTAATCAAATCTACTCTATAATTAGCAGTAACTTCAAATGTGGTCTAATCGAAATGAAATAAATGTCGATGGACACATCTTAATGAGCATTAACTAATTATATGTTCATTTTTATATTTGTAAAAACTTCTTTCTAGAGATTGGGAATATTCTATGAGGTATTTTAACTAATCAAATTTTTATGATTAAGATAGGAATGCATGATCACCTTATTAAATTTCTTCAAATGATTTTCTTTAAAATCATTATTTGGCTAAATCTAAATATTATGCAAAGATACTCTTTCTTATAATTCTTTATTTACATGTTTTAAGTTTATCAAATTTTGGAATCAATATATATTTAATAAATTTTAAAAAAATTTGGCATCTTTTCTTTGTAACTTGTAGTAATTTCAAATGACATCTAATTAGGATGGAAGTAATATCGTTAGACCCATGTAAATAATCTCTATCCAATTAAGGAAAAAATTTTTATACTTTACAAATTTTAATTTATTTATTTAGGAAAGTTTTAGAAAAATTTTAATCCATAACTAATTTGACTATCAAGTTACTTCATTTAAGTTTCTTAATATGCTGGAATTGAACTTTCTTAAATAATTTATGTCATTTCAAATCTTTTTCTTTGTTATGGTTATATTACTATGTAATTCTACATCTTTTCTCATGCGAGCATTACTTTTATTTTATTTTATTATATTATAACAGTTCAATTTATCTCACATTAGCTTTAATATATATTTTCTTGATATTGAAATAATAATTTCTTATTATTTATGTTTATTTTTAGATGTAATTCATAGAAATTCTTAATGAGGTATAGTCATAACAAAACAATCATTGTTGGACATCCTTCACTGAGGTATATCCAATTAAGTATTTATTTTTGTGTTTAAAATTTAATTTTAATATATTGCTTTGAAGATCCAAAACACCAATGTGACTTCTATCTTGCATTTGATTTGGTAATATTACATTTCTTCAAGTTATCTTGTTCAAGGTTTTGTATCTATTTACTTAATGTCAAAAATTTAAATTTATTAAAACATTGTCTTGTTTACCTTGGAAAATAGTAATAAATCTATGCTATCTCAAATCCAGAAAAAATAGATGTTTTTGGACTGGTCTTCACGAGCCATAAAAACTTATATATTTATTTTATTATTTTTAAATTTTAAATTTTTTTCGTTTTGAGATTCTTTTAAAACTAAATTGATTCATAACCGATTAGATGAATGATCATTTTGCACACAAACTCCTTATTATTTTGGAATGCAACTTTTCAATGCAAGTAATCTCATTCTTTAAATATTTTTCTATTATTTTTATTATACTATAATGTAATTAAAAATATTCTCTTGTGTGAGCCTTAATTTTGTTATATAACATTTAATAAATTTTTACTTTCAACATTAATATTTACTTATCTCATTTAAAAAAATAAGTTATTTCAAATTTTTCTTACATTTATAATTCTTAGTTATTCTTAATGAGGTCCAATTGAGACAATAAAAATATCATTAAGCTTGGCTTGGCGATTCCTATCAAACTAGATGTTTATTTTTTCTATTTTAATATATTTACTTTCAAAGGTTGTTGCACTTTTCATAAGGCATTTCAATTAATAGCTAATTTTATAATTGAGAATATTACACAGGAACTCATTATTAACACGGAATGAAACCTTTTCATAGATCTATTTCATGCTTAAAAATATTTTCCATTCATGTTGTTATATTTATATGGAAAGCTCATTCTCATTTCCTATGACAATTAAATTTCTTTGATTTGGTTATATTAAATTACTTAAATTCTTATTATTTAATCTTTAACAAATATTTACCTAATATTAATTAAATTATTTATTTTTTTTAGTTTTCTAAACTTTGCTATTTTTTAGTACTACAAAATGAGGTTCAATCTCGATGAACCAGACATTGTTATTCTTGTCTCTGCTAGCTTTGTCAAAACTAGTTAATCATTTTGCAATATTATGGATGTATAATCCTAGGGTTTTATTATGATTTTTGAGATATTTTTATTTGTATCTTATCTAACAATAGAGAATGTTACACTTTATGCCCATAGCACTACGGTATAAAACTTTCTCCAAAACATTATGATATTTTTTCAAGGTTTTTCCATTGATTTGTATAATGATTGTGAAACTAAATTCTATTCTCGTGAGACCTTTCATTGCTTTTACTTGGTTAAATTAAGATACTTCAATTTATGTCATTTCTTCTTTTATTTGCATTTATTTAATTTCTAATAATAATTTATTATTTTTTTGCATATCTACTTCCCAAGTATGTTATAATTCAACATAAGGTCTAATCAAGATGGAACAAATGTCCTTGAACTCATCTCAAAAAGCTTTATCCAATTTTGTATTCATTTTCTATTTTTAAAGACTTTTTTTAGGTTGAGAACTTTTTATGAGACATTCTAACTTAATCAAAATCTCACCTAAACTAATTATTACATTCCTTTTGTTTAGTTATTTTACATTATTTCAATTTAAATTATTTTAGCTTTAAAATATACTTACTAAATATTAAAAAATTTCTTTAAACATATTTTATTTGTGATTCATTATAATTCTAAGTGAGGTCCAATCGAGATCAAATAAACATCATTGGAACCATTTGGGTGAGATTTCTCTAGCTAGACACTCTATTTTTTTCTAAAAATATTTTACTTTCTTATGTTATGGCACTCTTTAGGAAACTTTTGTTTTGGAACCTTATTTAAAAATTTAGAATGCTATGTCATATCTACTTAATTTCTTGGAATGCAACTTTCATATATGAATTATGTTAACTTTTAAAAACATTTCTTTTATTTTGTTATTTTTATATGAAGATGTAAATATCCTCTTTTGTGATATCTATATTTCCTTGATTAGCATATAATAGACTTATTAAAATTATTTCACTTCAACATTAATATATAATTACTTGATATCCAAATAATAATTTATTATTAATTATGCTTACTTAATTTTTTGTTTTGCAATAATTTCTAATGAGATCTTATCATGATGATTAAAAAGTTAACAGAATTGCTCTGGTGAGCTCAATCAAATAAGATCCACCATTTTTGTTATATATATATATATATGAATTTCTTAAGTATTGTCCTTATTTTTAAACATTTTGATTCATGCCATATTTCATGTTCAAGCAAAGTATATTTGATCTCCTAACCATGGAATGCAACTTTCTCCTACAACACATCTTGTTTTTTCAATTGTTTGTTTGATTTCTTATTATTATAAATTTACTCTAAATATCCTCTAGTGTGACCTTCACCTTATTACAATGCCTCAAATCATTTCATTTTGGCTTTAATCTATATCTTCTTAAAGTAAAAATTTTAATTCTTTTTTTATGTGTAATTATTGTGTTAACTAAGAATTTTTTAATGAGGTATGATAAGGCAAATCAAACTTCGTTGCTCTTGCTCTGCTGAGCTCTATCAAATAAAATATTTTCTTTTATATTTTTAAATATTTTATTTTATGAAGATTTTAAGCAACTTATGAGATTTTTTAATTTATACCAAATTTAATGATTGCAGATGTTATTCTCTATCTCTATATTAACTTCAAACAAAAAGTTGTTTATATTATTTAAACCATTAGGTAATATTTTACATTATTATTTTGTCATATTATAATGTAAATTTAAATAAATTTTATTGTGACATTGTATTTCATCGATTTGGTAAGATTGTACTGCATCAATTTATCAAATATTTTCTTTAATATTAATTTACAAAATTTAATGCATTAATATTTAAATAATTATGGTAATTTTTTTTAATTTTTAGAAATTCCTAACAACGACTAATGGAGATTAAACTAACATTGATAAATCATCTGAAAGAACCCTATAAAATTAAATAGTTTGTTTTATTTTATTAAGTAATTTATTTTCTATGGTTTGACTTACATTATGAAATATTTCAATTCATAAATGATTTGATTATCGTAGCTCGTAATACTGATCCTTCTAGTATATTCAAATTAACCTTTTTTTGCACTTTATGTCATTAACTCAAATTTTGCTTTGATTTTATTATTTTACTACGAAAATGTAATTTTCTTATCATGTGACTTTTTCATTTGTTTCATTTTTTATTATTCATTTCTTAATTTGCCTTAACTTTGCTTCATTATGAATTTAATTAATATTAAAATAACAATTTATTAGTGTTAATTCTTTTTTAATTTTGTAATTAACAGTGTTTCCAAATATCATCTATATGAGATCGAACATCATTCACTGTGCTCATCTCAATGAGATCTATAAATAAAATAATTATTTTCTTACTTTTTTAAAACATTTCTAATTATTTTGCACACCATGTAATATATTCTATTTCATTCTAGATTTGCCGATCAGGGGTGTTACATGACATGTACTTAATATAAGGAAATGTTTCCTTCTAGAACAATTTCTGTGATTTTTTAAAATATTTTTCTCTATTTTTGTTATATTACTTCATAACTCTAAATCTTTTGTCAAGTTACTTTTAAATTTTTCAATTTATATATATTTAATTTTTTTCAATTTATGCCATTTCAATTTTAACAAATATTTTCTTAATAATATTTTAATAATTTTTTATTATTAATTCCTTTTTAAATTAGTAATTTGCAATAATTCTAAATATGAAATAATCAACAAAAAAACTTTTTGCTGGACTGATCTTGACAAGCTCTATGTAATCAGACATTAATTTATTAATTTCTACAAATAACTTTTTTTAATTATTTTTTAATGTTATTTGAGATATTTTTAATTGTGCAAGATTTGCTGATTAATGATGTTATGCATGATCTCTTTAGTTTCTTGGAATTCAACATTCTAATATAGAATTTCATCTTTAATTATCCAAAGTCATTTTTGATTTCTAAATTCTTTAAACATTTTATGAAATATTTTTTATTTGTAACTAAAAATCTTTATTCTAATATTAGAAAATTTCGAACACAAAGTATTCTCAAGAATTTTAAAGTTGATGTCCTTAATACCTTTGAATAAAATTTTACTATAAAACATACTTTAGTTCTTTAAATTTTTACATTGATTTGGTAGTAGTACGATGAAAGTCCAATTCTCCTCTAATTTGACCTTTTAATTTTTTTTTGGTTTGTTATATTATGATGCTTAAATTTATCTGATTTCATCTTTAATGTATATTTACTTAATTTTAAAATAACAGTTTATTTACTTTTAACTCTATTTACCATTGTGATTGTTATTAACTTGAAACATAGTCTGATCATGATGAAACAAATGTCAATGGATACTTCTCAATAAGCTCTATCTATTTACATATTAATTATGATATACTATTTAATTTTATCCCACATCAACTTTGATATATATTTGCTAAATATTAAAAGAAATATTTATTATTATTTATCCTTATTTTTTGTTATTAACAGAAGTTCTTAACAAGGTTTAATTTAGATGAAACAAAGATCATTAGACATGCATTGATGATTTGTATTCTATTAAGTATTTATTTTCATATGTCCATAGTAATTTGGATATGAAACATCAGTAGTCTCAATATCTTATCATCGGAGCATTATATTACTTTTTAATTTTTAGGATATTGACATGCTTTTCAAAATGATTTGTTTTTCTTGATTTGATTGATGATGATATCACACCTAATCTCTTAAGTATTTTTTTAAAGAAACTTTTCCATGCAATTAGTCTTGTTCTTTAATTGTTTTTATAGGTTTTATTATATAATAATTTAATTTTTAATCTTATCTTGTGTCTCCACTATAATGCCTCAATTTGGTTATATAACATTGAATTAATTTGTTTCATTTAGCATTCATATAATTTACTTCTTATAAAAATAATAAGTTATTTTTAATTCTCCTTATTTTGATAATCCTTAGTTATTCTTAATAAAGTTCAAATGAGATAATAAAATGTCTTTGAACTCAACTTAGCAAGCTCTATCCAACAAGATATTCATTTTGTTATTTTAAAATATTTTTTTTAAGGGATGCAGCATTCTTCATAAGGGATTTCAATTAATACTTGAATTGATAATTGAGAATATTACACTCAAACTTCTTTTTATTTGGAATGAAGCTTTTTCATACCATTTATTTCGTGTTATAAATTTTGTTTTCATTAATTTTCTTATATTATTATAAAAAACTAATTCTCCTCTCGTATGACATTTATATGCCCTAGGTTTGTCTTGTCAAACTATTTAAATTTAGCTTATTTAAGCATTGATATATGTTTGCTTAATAATAAATAAACAATTTATTTTTGTTTATTATGTTACCTTTAGAACTACAAAATGAGCTTCAATTGCGATGAACAACCGCCGTCATACTTGTTGTTATGATTTTTAAAATATGTTTATTTGTATCTTCTTTGATGATAGAGAATATTACACATGATCACCCTAGTACCTTGGAATAAAACATTCCCGTAAGAATTATCTCCTTGAAGGTTTTTGTTTTGATTTTTTTTATGAATACGAATCTCAGATGCTCTTCTCATGAGACCATTGCATTGATTTTAGTTGGTTATGTTATAACACCTAACTTTCTTGCATTTCATCCTTCATATATATTTAGTTTATTTTATAACAAAAACAATTTTTTTTATGCATATATACTTTCAAAATTAGCTATAACTCCCCATGAGGTCTAATCGAGATGGAGCAAATATCATTGGACTCCTCTCAAAGTGCTTTATCCTATTATATATCTATTTTATGTGTTCAAAAACTTTTGAATGAATCGATAATTTTTCACAAGAAATTTTTACTAATTCAAAATTTCGTGATCAAAGGCGATATGCTTTATCTACTTTAAATGTTGCAATACAACTTACTAATTAAATTTTTTATTTCTTTAAAGTTTTTCTTCAAGATGGTTATGTTACTTGGTAATTAAAAAAATTCTCTAAACTCACCATTACATTCCTTTTATTTTTTAATTTTATTTTTTCAATTTAAATAATTTTAACTTCAAAATATAGTTACAAAATATTAAAAAATTTATTTATGAATATTTTATTCTTAATTCATTGTAATTCTTAATGAGGTCCAACCAAGATGAAAGAAAAGTCATTGGATGCATCTATTGAGCTTTATCTATTCATATACTCATTTTATTATATTCGAATATTTTACTTTCTTAAGTTGTGGCACACTTTAGAAAACTATTCTATGTATGCCTAATTTAAAAATTGAAAATGTTATATTCCATTTCCTTAATTTCTTTGAATGCAACTTTCATATATAATTTAGGCTATGTTTAATAATATTTTTCTTTTGTTTTTTTATATCAATATGAAAAATCTAATTCCCTTCTTTTCTCACATTTATATTTCTTTTATTTTCTTACATTACATTGATTAATTTTACATTTTTTCATGTTTAATATAAATTTGCTTAATATGAGAATAATAATTTATTTTTTAATGCTTATTTACTTTTTTTCTTTTTGCATATTTCAAATGATGTATGATTGAGATGAAGCGAATAATAATTGACTTACCTTTTTGAGCTCCATGAAACAAGATCCTCATTTTGTTTTATTATATATATTTATTTTTCTTTTGTTTTGTCATGCTCTTTGACACATTTTGATTCATACCATATTTGATGATCAAGAGTGTTACACATGATATCCTTAATGCCTTGGAATACAATTTTCTTATACAACTGATCTCATTTTTTTAAAGTTTTCCCTTTGATTTGTTATTATAACCATAAAACTCTGGCTATCCTCTATCGTGACCTTAGTTGTACAACAATGCATCAAATTATCTCCTTTCAGCTTTAAAAATTTTTTTCTTAAAGTTTAATTTTTTTTAAGCTTATTTACAATGTTAGTTCATGGAAATTTTTAATGAGGTATATGTTAGGTTAATGCAACATCATTAGACTCACTACAGTGAGCTCTATCAAATAAAGTATTTAGATTTATATTTTAAAATATTTTATTTTATGGAGTTTTTAAACAATTTATGAGATATTTTGATTCATACTGAATTTAGTGATCAATGATGTTAATCTTGATCTCCTACTAACTTGTAATGAAACTCTCTTTTTTATAATTTTTATCATTACTTAATATTTTTCACTATTATTTTTTCATATTATAATGTAAATTGAAATCTTCTTAATTGTGACCTTGTATTGCTTCGTCTTGCATAGATTTTGTTGCATAAATTATCAAAATTAGTCTCTAATATTTATTTACATAATATTAGAATATTAATTTTTAAATATCTATGCTGAATTATTTTAAAATTCATAGAAATTTCAATCTATTTCCAATAGAGATGAAACAATCATTAAAAAATCATTTGAATGAACTCTATACAATTAAATATTTAGTTTTATTGGATTAAGTTATTTATTTTTTATGGTTTGACTTACATTACAAAACATTTCAATTCATAGAAGATTTGACAATTGTTAAGATTGATCCTTATGGTGTATTCAAATGAACGTTTTTCATGCACTTTATATTTTAAGTCAAAATTTTGCTTTGATTTTATTACTTTACTACAAAAATCTAATTCTCCTCTTTCGTGCCTATTTCATTACTTTGGTTTCCATATCTTTCATTGCTCTTAATTTAGTTTCATTATAAAATTACTTAATATTAAAACAATAATTTATTTGTGTTTATGTTTTTTTATTTTTTCATTCAAAGTAACTCCAAATGTTTTTTAAAGGAGATGTATTATCATTAGTTATACTCATCTTGGTAAGCCCTATCAATTAAATATTCATCTTTTTGTTTCTTGTAAAAATTTCTAATTTTTTTGCACACTTCATAAGATATTTTGATTCATTCTGGATTTGGTGTTTAGTGGTGCCACACCACATCTTTTTAATACTTTTTAATGTTTCTTTCTAGCCCAATTTATGTCAATATTTCAAAAATTTTCCTCAATGTTTATTATATTTCAACATAACTCTTAATCTATTATCAAGCAACTTTTAAATTTGTTCAATTTAAATGTATTAAAATTTCCATAATTTATAGAAATTTTTTAACATATATTTTATTAATAACATTTTTATAATTTTTTATTATTATTGTTTATTTAAATTAGTAGTTAGAAATAATTCTGAGCAAAAACAGATTGACCAAAAAAAACTTTTTGATAGACTCATCATGGTGGGCTCTATCAAAATGAATTTTTTAAATAATTTATTTTTGTTATTTGTAAATGTTATACAAGATATTTATATTCAAATAAGACTTGATGATTTAATATGTTATGCATGATCTCCATAGAATCTAGGAATTAAAAATCTTAACAAAGAATTTAAAAATCTTAATTATTTAAAATAATTATTTTTCTAGATTTTTAAAGAATTTTATGAAATATTTTGATTCATAAATAAAAATCAAGATTTTAATATATGATAGTTGCCAATGCAAAGTATTCTCATGAATGTTACACTTAATGTCTTCACTGTCCTTGAATAGAACCTTCCTATAAAACTTATCAAATGTTTTACATTGATTTGGTATTATTACAATGAAACTATTACTCTCCTGTCGTGTGACCATTGCATCACTTTTTGTTTGTTATATTATGAGGCTGCAATTTTTATCTACAATTTGTCTCATTTCTAATCAACATTTCTTATATGACCCCTATTTTTTATTTCATTATGTCATAATTCTTAATTTTGTATCACATCAAATTTATTTTATATTTACTTAATATTAAAAGAATAATTGATAACAAATTATTCGTATTTATTTTTGTAATTCATAGAAATTCTCAACAAGCTCTAATTGAGATGAAACTAAGATCGTTAGACATGATTTGCTAGTATGTATCCAATCAAGTATTCATAATTATATTTGCACTTTAACATAGATATAGTACTTTAAAAATTTAAATATCTAATCATGTGACTTTTATATTATTTTTTATTCTGTTATATTACATTTCTTAAAGTTAACTCAATTATGTTTTAAGGACATCCCAATACAAACCATATTTGGCTATCAAGGTTATTGCATTTGAGTTTCCTAGTATATTAAATGCTTATTTTTCATATAATTTAGCACATTTCAAATCTTTTTCGTTGATTTGTTTATATTACTATGTAACTCTACATCTTTTTATTTGTGAACCTTTTCTTTTCTTTCGTTATTGCACAATACTTAAATTTTTCTCATATTAGGTTTATTTATATTTACAATATTAAAGTAATAATTTATTATTATTTTTTCCTTTTTTCATTGGAAATTCGTAGAAATTATTAATCAGGTGTAATTGAGATGACACAAAGATTGTTGGATTTCCTAAGGTGAGGTTTATCGAATTATTTATTTTTTATTTTTTCATCTTAATTTGAATATATTACTTCGAAGATCTATGTTTCTACTTGTGTGACTTTTACATTACTTCTTCATTTGGTTATATCATATTGCTTCAAGTTATCACATTTATGTTTTAGTATTTATTTACTTAATATTAAATTAAAAATTTGTTAAACTGCAACTAACCACAACATGTGATGAAAAAATTATATTTTTTTAATATTTTTAATCTTTTAATTTCCATAATTTTTGCATGTTTTTCAAAAAACTTTGATTACTGCTTGATTTTAAAAATGATCTCCTCACTAATTTTAAAAACCAATTTTTCATGCAATTAATCTCATTCGTTAAATATTTTGGTTAGATTTTATTATATTACATTGTAACTCTCACTCTTCTCTTAAGTTTCCAATATATGACCTCTTTTTAATTATCGAACATTTAATCAATTAATTTCTTTTAACATTAATATATATTTACTTGTCATTAAAAAAGAGTTATTTTTTAATTATCTTTACATTGGTAATTCTTAGTTTCTCTTAACAAAGTACAAATCAGGTGACAAAAATGTCATTAAGCATGGTTTCGAGAGCTCTATCTCACTAGATATTCATTTAATTATTTTAAAATATTTTACTTTCAAAGGTTACTACACTCTTCATAATGAGTTTCAATTAATACCTGAATTAATAAATGAGAATATTACACTCAAATTTCTTTTTTTCATTGAATGAAGCTTTTTCATAGAATTTATTGCTTGTTTTATAATGTTTGCTTTCATTTTGTTATATTAAAATGAAAAGCTAACTCTCCTCTCCTATGGTTTTTATATTTCTTAGATTTTGATATATTAAATTACTTAAATTTATGTTATTTGAGATTTAATATTTGTTTAATAAATATTCAATAAATAATTTATTATTATTTATTTTTATTTACATAGTTTATTTGTAGTACCACAAAATCACCGCAATGCAAACATCATTATACTTCTGTCAACATGCTATGTCAGCCAACTTAATCATTTTGTGTTATTATATATTTATATTACTAGTTAATCATCATCTTGTACCTTTCCAAAAAAAATTATCTCTTTCTCCAAGGTTTTTTCATTAATTTGTATTATGACCAGACAATTAAGTCTCTTCACCCTTGCATTGCTTTTGCTTGGTTATAATATGATACTTAAATTTATCATATTTCTTCTTTAATAAATATTTACCTTATTTTATGTCAATAATTTATTATTTTGTGCATATCTACTTTCCAAATTTGTTATTACTCCATATGAGGGCTATTCAGGATAAAACAAATATCATAGTTGTCATCTTGATGAGCTCTATCAAATTAATACTAATGTTTATATTTTTAAAAACGTTTTTTGTGAATTGAGAACTTTTATGAGATATTTTTTCTCGCTTCTTATTTCAACATCAAGGATGGCATGCTTAATCTCTTTTAAATCTTGGAATATAACTTTCACATAAAATATTTGTTATTTCTTTTAATATCCTTCTTTGAAATTAATATATTACTAATTAATAAAAAAAATCTTCTCTAAACTCTCCATTACATTTCTTTTACTTCACTATATTACATATTTTCAATTTAACTAATTTTTAGCTTTAAATTATGTTAAATAAATATTAAGAAATTTCTTTATGCATATTTTCTTTGTATTATTTTGTAATTTATAGTAATTACAAATATGGTTCGACCAAGATGAAAGAAATATCACTACAACCATCTTAGTGACCTTTATCTAGCTAAACACTTATTTCATTATTTTTAAAAACTTTACTTTCTTATGTAATGGCACTCTTTAAAAAACTTTTGTATTTATACCTGTTTTAAAAATTATGGTTGTTTTATTAGATCTCCTTAATTTCTTGGAATGTAGTTTTTGTATATAATTTATATTAATTTTATTAAAAAGTTTCTTTTATTTTGTTGTATAAATATGAAAATCTAATTCTCTTCCTTTGTGACATTTATATTTTTTTGATTTGCTTATATTATTCTAATTTAATTGCATTATTTCAACTTTAATATATAGATACTTAATGTTAGAATACTGATTTGTTATTACTTATTCTTATTTACTTTTATATTTTATACTAATGCCAAATAAGGTTCAATCGAGATGAAGTAAATTTCAATCGACTTATGTCTGGGAGCTCTATCAAACAAGATCCTCATTTTGCTTTATTATATATATTTAGATTTCTTTCCTTTTGTCATTATTTTTTTGTCATTTTTTTAACATGTTTGATGATCTAGAATGTTATGCTTGATCTACATAATACCTTGAAATGCAATTTTCCTGCACAACAAATCCCAATTTTTCAAATTTTTCTTTGTAATTTGTTATTATTAAAATTTAACTCTAGTTGTTGTCCAGTGTGTCCTTTGTTGTATTATAATGCCATAAGTATCTTATTTCAACTTTAATAATTGCACTCATAAAGTTAAAAAGTTAATTTCTTATTTTTGAGCTTATTTACAATGATAATTCATGGAAATTTACAACGAGGTACAAATAAGGTGAATCAAACATCATTGGACTCACCTTAGAGAATACAACTAAACAAAGTATTTAGTTTCATAAATTTAAATATTTTATTTTATAGATTTTTTGAACAATTTATGAGAATTTTGATTCATGCATATTTTGATGTTCGATGATGCTACTCAAGATCTCTTTATTATGTAAGAATGAAACTCTTTTTTGTATAACTTGTATCATTAGTTAATATTTTTCACTATTATTTTGTCATGTCATAATGCAAATTTAAATCCACTTTATTGCAACCATGTATTTCTTGGATTTTGATAGTTTATATTTCATGAATTTATCTAATTTGTTCTTTAATACTTATTTACATAACATTAGAATTTTAATTTTTATATTACTATGGTTATTAATTTATAATTCTTAGAAAAATGAAAAAATGTCCAATGGACATGAAACAAAGATTAATAAATCATCTCAAAGAACTCTACATAATTAAATATTTAGTTTTATTTTATTAAGAAATTTATT
Source organism: Vanilla planifolia (assembly GCA_023846275.1). Lineage (NCBI taxonomy): Eukaryota > Viridiplantae > Streptophyta > Magnoliopsida > Asparagales > Orchidaceae > Vanilla > Vanilla planifolia. The sequence goes on from CM043865.1 coordinate 23,308,835, forward strand.
TTTTACGGTTTGACTACATTATGAAATATTTCAACTCATACATTATTTGACGATCATGGTCGTTAAGATTGACCCTTCTGGTAAATTCGATTGAAGCTTTTTTGAACACTTAATATCTTTATTTAAAAATTTTTCTTTTATTTTATTATTTCATTATAAAAATCTTATTCTCTAGTTTTTTGACCTTTCAATCACTTTGATTTTGTTATCTTTCATTAGTCAATTTATCTCAATTCAACTTCATTTTAAATTTACTTATTATTAAAGTAAAATTTTATTAGTGTTCATTCCTACTATAAGAATAATTTTGTAGTTTACAGTGATTCAAAAAGTTATCTAAAGGCATTGTGACATAATTTTTTTTAACCATCTTGATAAGCCAAAATAATTAAATATAAATATTTTCATTTTTCTAAAAAATTTTCTATTATTTTGCCACACTTTATAAGAAATTTTGATTCCTTTTTGATTTGATGATTAGGGGTGTTACACCACATATTCTTCATATTTTTAAATTTTTCCTTCTAAAACATTTGTCATTTTTTAAAATATTTTAATCTTTTTTTGTTATATTAGTACATAACTATAAATAATTTGTCAAGTAACTTTTAAATTTTTTTAATTAAGGCATATTAATTTGCTTCAATTTATACCATTTAAATAGTTACATATATATTTTTAATAATATTTTAATAATTTTTAATTTTTTATTCTTATTTAATTTGTAATTTGCAATAATTCTTAGCAAGAATTCATCAACCATAAAACTTTTTGATGTGCTCATCCAGATGGGCTTTTTCTAATATAGCATTTCAATGTTAATTACCCAAAGTAATTTCTAGAGTTTTTTAGAATTTTTTTGAAATATTTTGATTCATAACTAAAAATCTAGGTTTTGATGTTGGAAAATTTCCAATGTGAAGTATGCTCAAGAAACACTTGATGCCTTTAGTGCTTTTGAATAAAACATTCCTATAATGCTTTCCTCATTTCTGTAAAGTTTTTACAATGATTTGGTATTGTTACAATGAAACTCTAACACTCTATGACTTTTGCATCATGTTTACTTTGTTATATTATGATGCTTTAATTTATCTAATTTCATCTTTAATAAAAATTTACATAATTATAAATAATAATTTATTGCTTTTTTAAGCTAATTTATCTTAGTAATTCATAGAAAACAAAAACATGGTCTGATCAACATGAAACAAATGTTGATGGACACCTCTCATTAAGCTCTACAAATTTATATATTCATTTTTATATTTTTAAAAACAATATAGCAATTATGAAAGTTTTACAAGACATTTGATTCATTCTAAATTTCATGATCAAGGATCATGTGCTTGGCATTCTTTTTATCAAAGAATGTAGCTATCTACAAAAATGTTTCCTATTTTCTGAAATGTTTTACTTTGAAATTGTTATATTACTAAGTATCTCTACATCTACCATAAAGTCTCCATTAAATTTCTTTTATTTTGTTAATTCCATTGGCTTAATTTATCTAATTTCAACTTTTATATATATATCTACTAATTATTAAAAGAAATTATTTACGTATTTTTCTTTATAATTCAAAATAATTTTGAAAGATATTTGATCAAGTTGAAACTATTATTATTGGATAGATTTTAATGATTTCTATCCAATTAAGTCTTTCCTTTTTATATTATAAGAATTTGTTTATTTAGGGAAGTTTTTCAAGAACTTTTAATCCAAATTATATTTTATTTTTAAGGTTGTTGTATTTTATTTTCTTATTATCATTGCGTATAACTTTTCTCTATAATTTATCTTATTTTTAATCATCTTCCCTTGTGCTACCGCTATCTTTCATTTCATTTTGTTATATACTTCATTTTATTTGACATCAAATTTAATATATATTTACTGAATATTAAAATAATAATTGAATATTATTTATGCTTGCTTATTTTTATAATTCATGGAAATTCATTACAAGGACTAATTAAGTTTAAATAAAGGTCATTGGACATTCTTTTGTTTATATGTATCAAATAGCATAATTATTTTTACATATCCACTTCAATTTTAACGTAATACTTCGAAAATCTTAATATTTAATCATTTGATTTTTATAATGCTTTTTATTTAGTTGAATTACATCACTTGAAGTTAAGTTATTTAAGTTTTAATATTAATATACTTAATATTAAAAAAATTATTTACGTTTAGTTATGTTAATTGAGATATGTAATTCATAGTAAATCAAGAATAGGCTTTATCAAGATAAAACTCACAACGTTGGACTCATCTCAACGAGCCATAACAAAATTATGTCTTTATTTCATATTTATGAATTTTTTTCCTAGCCTTTTAATGTGATTTACAAAGCAATTTGAGTCTTACATAATTTGATTAACTAGATTTTACACTTGATTTGCTTTGTATTTTGGAAAGTAACTTTTCTTTGTAGTTAATTAAACAATTTCTTTGATTTTATTATACTTTAATGTGACTCTAAATCTTCTCTTGTGTGACCATAAAAACAGCTTGATTTGGTTACAAGTATTTGCTCAATTTATTACATTTCAGCATTAATATATATTTATATATTATAAATATAATAATTTTTTTAACTATGTTTATTTTCTTTGGTAATGCAAAGTTATTCCTATCGAGGTATGAACGAGAGCACAAAAACATCATTGAACTTAACTTGGCAAGCTCTATCCAACCAGATATTTTTTCATTATTTTTAAATATTTCCCTTTTGTAAGTTTTGGTACTTTTTATAAGGCACTTTAGTTAACACATGATTTGACAATTAAAACAGTTACTCTCCATTTCCTTTGTTTCTTGGAATTCAAGAAATTTGTATAATTTATTTCATATTTTCTAATTTTTTTCCTTGATTTAATTATATTAATATGAAAAAGCTTTTTATATTATTTTTTGAGATATTTTTACTCATTCCTATTTTCATGATTAAGGTTTGCATGCTTGATCTCCTTGGTATCTTGAAATGAAACTTTCTAACAAACTTTATTCCAATTCTTCAAATGCTTTCCTTTGAAATTGTTATATTACTAAGCAAATATTTTATCAAAAGTAACCATTACATTTCTTTTAGTTTTTTATATTATATTGTTCAAATTTAACAAATTTTACATTAATATATATTTAATAATAATAATAAGCTTATTTATGCATATTTCCTTTATAATTTGCAGAAATTTAGAAAAAGGCCTGATAAAGATAAAAAATGTGAGAATCATTTTGATGAAATATATATAATTAAGTAGTTATTTTTATGTTTAAAAAATTTCATTACCAAAGAACATTTCACAAGAATGTTTAATGCTTACCTAATTTCATTACTTAGGTTGTTGTGTTTGATTTTGTTATTATCTTAGGATGTTGTTTTTTTTATTAAGTATATCTCATTTCAATTTTTTCCTTGTATTTGACTTTGCTACTATGTAACAAATTCTTACTTTTCTTTTATTTCATTATGCTATAACACTTAAAGAAAGATCATTGGATATGATTTATTAAGTTGTATCAAATTAAGTATTCAGTTTCCTATTTTAAAATATTTTTCTTTTATTATTGCACATTTTATGAGATAATTTGATTGATAAACGATTTTATGATCGAAGATATTACACTCAATCTCCACTATATCTTAGAAGTAAAATTTTTCATACATTTTTCTCCATTTCTTAAAATATTTTTTTTTTTTATTTAAATTATTTTCTAACAAAAAATCTTCATTTGGGTGGGCTTTACATTGTTTTCACTTAATTGTCTTAAAATGCCTTAATTTAACTTATTTTATTTTCAGTATATATTTTCTCAATATTATAATTGTATTTTATGATTATTTGCACTTTCTGACTAAGCTAATTCGTTGATGCTTCAATCAATGTCTGATGGAGACGAGTCAATGGTTGTTGAACTCACACTTACGAGCTTTATGCAACAAAGTATTTAGTTTTATAACTTAAAACACTTTATTTTCTTGAGATCACTAATATTTTATTAGATAGTTTTCTTTGTATTTCATTTTTGAACAATTTATTCCATTAATAAAAATGTTCAATGTTTATTTGTTTATATTATAATTTATGTCAAAAATCTAAATTTTTGTGACCTTCACTTTATTTTTATTTTGATATACACATTGCTTAAGTATATCTAATTTCAACTTTAATATATATATTTATGTAACATTAGGACAATAATCTTAACTATATTTATGCTTATTTAATTTGTTATTTGTAATAATTAAAAAAAAAGACGAATCTTGATGAAACAAACATCGATGGAATCTTCTCATTGAGCTTTATGATTTAAATATCCAATTTCTATGGTTCAACTTGCTTTAACAAATATTTCAATTCATACTCTATTTGTTGATCAAAGTTGTTACATTTTAACTACTTAATATCTTTAAAATATAAATTTTTCATACAATTTATAACATCAGCTAATTTTTTTTGCTTTAATTTGGTGATTTTACTATAATAATCTCTCATCTAGTATGACCTCTTCATCACTTTGATTTTGTTATATTTTGTTGCATTAATTTATCAAATTTCAATTTTGCTATAAATTTACTTAATATTAATTAATAATTTATGTTTGTAGTCCATAGTAATTGAATACCTACTTGAAGGAGGCAAAACATATTTCAACGGGACCATCTCAGTGAGCATTTTTAAATTAATATTCTATTTTAAAATTTTTTCAAAATATCTTCCTTTTAGCATTTTGGAAAAATTATGAAATGTTTTTATTCCTACTTGATTTGGTGATTAAGGTTGTTAGACTTGATCTCCTTAGTATATTTCAATGCAACTTTAAAGTACAAGTAAGCCCTTCCTTAAAAAGTTTTGCTTTAATATTTTAATAGTAGTACATAATTCTAAGTCTTTTTTTTGTGTTTAAATGGTTTTTGCATGGTTATGTTCCATTTCTTTAATTTATCCTATTTTATCTTCAACATATATTTGCTTTGTTGTAAAATAATAATTTATTATTTTTTATGCTTTTTATTTTCGTAATTAACATTTATTCCAAACAACAATTGGTTGATATAAAAAATATATTCTTTGACTCAATTTTAGTATTTTGGCATGTAGTGCGAGGCACTTTGATTCGTCCTCATTTGATTGTCGGGAATGTTATAGTCAATCTCTTTAATATCGTAGAATGTCACTTTCTAATACTGTCATTTATTTCTTCAAGGTTTTTTCTTTAATTTTTTTTAATACTATGAAAACCTAAATTTGCACCCATGTAATTTTTGTAGCACTTTAATTTGGTGATATTATATTATTTTAGGTTATCTCATTTTAGCTTTAAAATCATTTACTTAATAATAATATAGTAAAGTTCTATTATTTATGATTATTTACCTTGTTAATTAATAAAAAATTTAAGCACATTCTAAATGTCATAAAGCAAACATTGTTGGAATCTCAATAAGCAATAACCCAATTATATATTTATTATATATATTTTTATATATTACATTTTCTATGCTTTGATGTGCTTTATGAAGCATTTTGAATTGTAATTTGTTTGATGAATGATTATTTAACCTCTAAACTACTTAATACTTTGGAATGTAGCTTTTGTTTATAATTAATCTAATTTTCATAAAATTTCGATTTGATTTGATTATGCTACCATGTAACTCTAAATGTTTTCTTGATTAGGTTAAATAACTTTTCTTTAATTTTTATTTTTTATAGAAACATAGATTTACTTACTATTAAAAAAATAATATATTATTTATGACGTTGATATTCTTTGGTTAATTCATAGTTATTCTTTGCGAGGTTCGACATTAAAAAAAACTTATTGGATTCATGTCATTGAGCTCTGCTAAATAGATATTCACTTTATTATTTTTATATGTTTTACATATATGGGTAATGACACTCTCTATAAGGCATTTTATTTCAGACCTAATTTAACGTCAAGGCTGTCATACTCGATCACATTAATGTCCAGGACTGTAACTTTTTTAAATAATTTATGTTACTTTTTCATCTTTTCACTTTGATTTGGCCGTGCTAATATGAAAATCTAATTCTCATATCATGTGAGAACTATATTTCCTTGATTTGGTAATATTATGTTACATAAGTCGATATTATTTTAAATTTAATATATTTTCACTTAACATTGAAATAATAACTTTTGCAAATGAGGTTTTATTAAGAAGAACCATATGCCATTGGATATGTCTCAGAGAGCTTTATCAAACTATATATTCATTTTTCATTATTATATATATATATAATGTTCTTTTATTTTAGTAAGTTTTGTTAGGTATTTTTAGTTGTACAACATATATGAATTGAGAATGGCTCACATAATCAGTTTAGTACTTTAGAATGCATCATTCTCATACAACTAAACTTATATCTTGAAATGCTTCTCTTTGATTTGTTATTAATACTATGAAACCCCAATTCTCTTATGATGTGACCTTTGTATCACTTTTATTTTTGCTACATTACAATGTTCCATTTATCACATTTTAGCTTTATTAAATTTCACTTAAATTTTAAAAAAGTAGTTTATTATTTTTTATTCCTATTTATTTTTGTAATTTGATGTAATTCCAAATGAGGACAAATCGAGATGAAGCAAAAATTATTGGACATCTACGTGAGGTATATCCTATTTTTTATGCTTATTTACGTTAGTAATCTGTTGTAATTCCAAACAAGTTCTGCTTGGAATGAACAAATATCATTGCTACCTCAATGAGCTTTATCTTATTAAATATTACTTTTTTGAATAGTAACATTTTTGTTACAAGTGGATGTTATGCTTGACCTCATCAATATCATGCAGTACAACTTTCCATAAAAATTATCTCACTTTTGACATATTTCATTTTCATTTAGTTATATTACTTTGTAACAATAAGTCTCATCTCACTTGACATTTAGATTTCTTTTTATGTTGCATTATTTTTTTTCCAAATTATTCTATTTCTATTTCAATATATATTTACATTGTTTTAAAATATATACTTTTTATGTAAGTTTTGTTTGTTTACTGTGTTAATTTGTAATAACTCCAAATGATGTCCCGTTGACATGATACAAATGTCATCGGACATCTCTTGGCAAGCTCCAAGTAATTAAATATTCATTTTTAAAATTTTAAATATTTTTTCATATGCTTTTTGCATGCTTTATAAGATAAATTTATTTGTTCCTAAATTGATGATCAATGATGCTACTCTTGCAAATCAAGAAAAATTTTGAAAACATTGGATGCCTAAGTGACATTTCGAAGGAATGTATGGGGAGATGTTCCTCAATATTAATAAGCAACAGGCTAAATGTTTTTCCAAAAAAAAAAACAAAACCTTCTCAAATTTCTTGCAAATGTCCTCAATCAATGAAGTTTGTAAGACACTCCAAGATACTTTGAAGATATTTCTTTCACCATCTTTAGGAGTGCATGGCTTCTTCTTTACAATTAAACCTTTTTCACACAAAGTGCTAAACATTTATAGCATCACAAACGAAACACAAGTGTGACTTAATAATTAAAACACTTTAAGATCTATTGTTTACAACATTTTAACATGTTACACTACTAAGGTTAGTGTGCTAAATTATAGCTTTTGCATGACTTAAGGAATGTTGGTTCTCATCTAGGTTAATTAAGCACTTTTAAAATTTTTTTATTCAGGTAGGCATGATTGCTTGATATGGAATGGTTAAAATTTAATATTACTAAAACTAGTTTACTCATTGAATTCTTCTAATCTATCTAAACCTTGTTCCACAATCCTAGCTAGCCTGAATTCTCATTGTCATGGCTAAATAGGAATTTAAATTTGAACTCCTCTTTCTCAAAACATTCCATAAATTTTAGGAAATTAAAGGAATGTTTGCAGAAAGAGTAGTTAAAATTTAAATTCCTATTCAATCATAACAATTAGTATGTCTATTTGAACAAGCCTTAACACTAGCCATGACACCTTGTAGCACCTTGAATTAAGAAAGTTATAGTTATAGACCATATTAGGGATATATATGGTACTTTCCCATAAGGGATGCAAATGAGTAGAAATAAGAAAGCATGTGGAAACTCTTGTTATAAGGGGGATAAACGAGCAACCCCAACCATCAGGAACAGGGGAAGGTAGTCTTTGCCATGAACAACAAAGTAGAGGACAAACTTCACAACCTAAAGTGGAAAAGAAGACTTGTCAGTTAAAGTACAACATTTTTTAAGTGGTGGTATGAACCTTATCACTTTGTTGGACCTCCTTGGGAATTACTAAGAATTATAAAGGCAAATATCCATATAAAATAATAAATTGCAAATTTAATATCAATTAAATATAAATTAAATTTGGAATATGGTAAATTAAAGTGACATAATACATCTAAATCAAAGTGATATAATGAACACATGAGTAGAAACTTGGAGATACATGACAATATAACCAAATGAAAGAAAGAAGTTTGAACAAATAATTTAAATTATATAAAATAATTCAACTAATGATAGTAAGGAGAGTAAGTGTAACATCATAGATCATAAAATTACATAAGTAAAGTTTCTTATAAAGCATTCCCAAAATCTTTAAAAATATTTAAAAATACAAAAATAATTTTTTAATTAGATATAGCCAATTGAGGAGTGTTGGGTAACAATTATTCTATCTTTATTGGATCTTTTCTATAATGACTAAAAATTATTAAATATAATAAACATAAATAACAAAAAATTATTATTTGAATATTAAAAAAGTATTTATTAGAGCTAAAATAAAATTATTTGGAAAAATGTAATATAATGACATTAAAAAGATGTAATGATCATGCAAGAAGAGATTTAGACTTACATGATAATATAACCAAGTCACCACAAAGTGTTTTAAAAATGAGACAAATTAAATAAGTAAGTTCCTTTCCAAGATACTAAAGAAAACAAGTGTAACTTCATCGATCATGAAATTTGATACGAATCTAAATGTCTTGTAAAGTCCTCTAAAACCTTAGAAAAAAAATTATTTAAAAAATTTGAAAATGAATATTTAATGAGATAGAGGTCATCAATGCAACTATTATTATTTTTATTTCATCTCTTATTCACTATTATATTGCATTATCAATGCAGATAAGAATCAATTATAATAGAATATTATTTTAATATTGTAGAAATATATATATGTCAGCTAAAATAAGAAGAAAAATGATGGCATGTTGCTACCAAAAAAAATCAAAGCAAGGTAAGGGGTCACAATATAGGATAATAAAAGTTACATAATAATATAATCAAATAAGATTAAGCATATTAAGAAATAAGAAAAAGTATACGAGAAGATGCACTTGATGATACTAAGAAGATTCCATGTAACACCTTGATGAACAAATAAGGTTCAAATGAAACATTTTCACATCCAAAATCCAAAAAAATAAAAACATTTGAAAATAACAAAAAAAATATTTAAGTATATATAAATAATTAAGACAACTCCAATTACATTTATATTATCTCAATTAAACTTTATTTGGAATTACTATAACTTACAAAAATAAATAACCTTAAATTATTATAAAATAATAATGAAATATTAAATAATATATCATAAAGCTCAACTGAGATAAATTGAAGCAATATGCTACAACCAAAGTAGATCAAGATAAAAAGACACATAAGATGAAGATGAAAATATTATTATAACATTTACAAAGGAACAAATTTGAAGAAATAAATTAGGATTAAGTGCAAGATAAAGTTGAATTTCATTGTAGTATCACAACCTAGTGTGACATCCTTGATCATCAAATTATGTATGAGTAAAACTACTCTTAAAACATGCAAAAGCCCTAAAAAAATTATTCAAAATAATTAATATGAAATTTGCTATAACTTATCAAGATGAGTCCAACAACATTTGTTTGTTCAATGTAATATAAACAAAAATATGCAATATCACATAAGGAGTGAATTAGTTTTTCATGTTATTATAATAACATCAAAAAATGTTTTCAAGAAATGAGAAACTTTGTATGAGATAATTGGATTATGAGAACATAAAGAGATCAAATGCACTATCTCGAAGACAAAATAATATATAATATCAAAGGATTGTAAAGAATGCAAAAACTTTAAAAAAAGTTTTTAAATATTATAATGAATATTTGTTTAGATTGTCCATGTAGAGACGAGACTAACAAAAAAAAAATTCATCTCAATTAGGCCTCTCTTTGAATTAGTAAAAATAACAAAATTAAATAAGCACAAGTAATAACGCATTACTAATTTATCATTAAGTAAAATATTTTGACATTAAAATGAGATAAATTGAAGCAATGTAATATAAAAAAATTAATGCATTGTAAAGGTCAAATGCTAGAATATTTTGTTATGATTTGAAGAAATGAGATAAGACATAAGTAAAAGTTCCGTTCTAAGATACTATGGTTATAGAGTGTATCATGTTCAATTTTCAAATTGGATATGAAATGAAATGCCAAGAAGCATAGAAATTTCTTTGATGATTAAATTTTTTTAGTATATAAATGAATATTTGAATTGATAGTGGCTGTCGAGATTTCCAAAACATTTTTGTTTCATCACCATCAAAATTAGATTGGAATTAGTGTCAATTATAATTATAAATCAACATAAAGGGTAAGAAATTATTATTTTAATTTTAAAAATATATATATTATGCTAAAATAAGAGGAGCTTTAATGTAACAGAATAATATTGCTAGATCAATCTAAAATAGTTGAAGAAACAAGATAAACTATATGGTAAAACTACGTTCCACAATAAAGAGGAGATTGTGTAGAACAACCCTAATCATCAAATAATGTATAACTCAAAATGATTCACAAAACATGCAAAACCATAAAAAAGGAAAGTATTTATCAATATCATAATAAACATTTAATTGGAAGGAGCTCAAAGGCTTGACTTCAATGTCATCTTTTTTCCTAAACAAGAAATCTATAGGAATGACCATTAATTAAAAATAAAATAATTTTTAAAAAGTAAAAAATTACTATTTTAATGCTAAGAAAGTAGTTATAAAAGTTTGAATAAGATAGATTGAAGCAATGTAATATAAGAAAATCGAAGCTAGGTAAGGGGCACATTAGATGTGAATTAGAGATACATGTTAATATAACTAAATAGGAAAAGTAAAAAAATTGATAAATTATGCAAAAAAATTAAATTCAAATATAATAATGACATAGAGTATAACATAATTCAAAAAAAATATACAATAGCCTTTGAAAAAAATATTTCAAAAATGTTGGAATTAAATATTTAATGGGATAGAACTTATCTAGATTTATTCGAAGATTTTCATTTCAGATTCACTGGGCCCCTCTGCAAAATGCTGCAAAATAGAAAAAAAATTAAGAATAAATAACAATAAAGTTCTTGTCAAATATTAAGTAAAATATATTAATGCTAAATTGAGATAAATTGAAAAATAATAATACAACAAAATCAAAGCTTTGTAAATATCCCATGGACGAAGATTTAGTGTTACTAAGTAAATTAACCAAAAGAAAAAAATTTTATGAAAAAATATTAATTATAATAAAATTTTTATTCTAAGATACTATAGCAATCAAGTGCAACTAGGATTATCGAATAAGGTAAGAATAAAAATTTATAAAACAGTAAGGCAAAAAAATTTAAAGATATTTAGAAATATAAAAATAATAAACAAATTGGTTTGTTCTCATTGACGTGATCCTAATGACTTTTATTCATCCCAATAACACTTCATTTGGTGTCATAAACAATTATCAAATTAAACAAGCCTAAATAATAACAATTTATCATCTTAATAAAGTAAATATTTACAATAGTAGAATTTAGATAAGCTTAAAATTTATAAGAAAATGAAAAGATGGCTTAGTAATGGTGATGTAAGAGATACTTTATGGTCACATAGTAATATAGCCAAATCAAAGAAAATTTTTTCCAAAAATAAGAGAAATTGTGCAAGAAATTAGCATTCCAAGATACTAAGCAGATCAAATATAACATTATCGATTATCCAATCTGATATGAATCTAAATTTCTCATAAAACCTACAAAATCAAATTAGAAATTAAATTATTCAAAAATATTGAAATAGATATTTAACTTTACAAAACTTGTTTAAGATAAATCAATGATACATGTTTCATCTTTGCCAAACATCTTTTGGAATTAATAATATTTTAATCTATAATTATGCAAAACAAGCAAAAACTACTATTTTAATATCAATTTAATCTATATATTTATATTGAAATAAGATAAATTGAATAAATATAATAAAACTAAACAAAAGCAAGATAAGAGTGTAATTAGAAGAGAATTAGAGTTACATAATAATATAACTAAATAAAAAAAAATATTTAAGAAATAATAAATTGCACAAAAATGCTACATTCCAATACAATAAGGAGAATGAGTGCAACTTTATTGATCGTCAATTTAGGATCAAATCAATACTCAACATAAAAAATGTATACTATATTAGATATAGATTGTGGAGATAACTCTAACTACATTTGTTTTGTCAACATCAGGCTTAATTTGGAAGTACTGTGAATAACAAAAATAAATGAGCATAAATTGATACAATGTAACATAAGAAAATCTAAGCAAGATACGAGTTACATGAGAATAAAATTAGAGTAACATTGTTATATAACTTAACTAAAATAAAAAAATATAAGTAAAGAAATTATATAACATAAGAAAATCCAAGTTAGCATCCCTGATTGTTAAATCAAGTAGGAAAAATATACCTTGTAAAGCTTGTGAAATCCCTAGAAAATATTTATAAATACAAAAATAATATTTAAATGATTACAGATAATCAATTCAAGTTTAATTACATTTCTTTCATCTACATTTGGCAACATTGAGAACTATTATAAATCACAAAAATAAATAAGAATAAGTACTAAAAAATTATTATTTAAACATTAAGTAAATATATAAGTAAAATGAGATAAATTGATAACATATAATATAATGAAAAAAAAAATTGATGTTATGTCACATGAGAGGGTACTTAGAGTTTCTATCTTACAAGAATAACAAAGTGAAGACTTTGAAAAAATGAGATAAATTATATAGGATATTTGAATTTTAATATACTCAATAGATCAAGTATAACATCCTTAATCAACAAACAAGATATAATATGAAATGAATCACAAAGCATACCAAAAAATTATAAAATAAAATATCTAAAAAAGATAAAAAATAAATTAATTTAATAATGATGGATGAGATGAGTCCTATGACTTTTTTCCATCTCAATGAGACCTCGTTTTGAGTTACTATGAATTACCATAATACTTAAGCACAAATACTAATAAACCATTATTTCACTATTTACTAAATATAAATTGTTTGAAAAATGAGATAAACTAAAATAATATTGCAAAACCAAATCGAAGGGATGTAATGGTCATAGGGGAAGAGATTTTGTATTACATAAAATAGCCAAATAAATATGAAACTTTTGTAAAAATTAGTTGAGTTGCACGAGAAAGTTGCATCCAAACGTACTAAGGAGATAAGTGTAACATCTTCAATAACGAAATTTGGTATGAGTCAAAATGTCTCATAAAGCTTGCCAAAATCATAGAAAATTAAACATTTTTAAAATATAAGAATGATTATTTTATTTGATAGAGCTTTTTTAGATGTTAGGTAATGTTTATTTTGTGATCCTTGATCCAAATTTGGAACTATTATAAATAATCAGAATTAATAAGAAAAGTAATAATAAATTATCATTTTAATATTGAGTAATTATAAATTAATGGTTGAATGAGATAAGTTGTAGAAGTATAATATAACTTACTGATAATTTTTGGAGGGCCTAGGGAATAAATAGTTAGAACAACATAATATTTTAATCTAATCAATCGAAAAAAAATTTTAACAAATGAGATAGGTTATACAAGGAAGTTACATTCCAAGTTTCTAAGAAGATGGAGTGTAACTTTATTGTTATCAAATAAAGTACGATAAAAAATGCATTGTAAACCATACCAAATTATTTGAAGATATAGAAATGAATATTTAAGAGGATAAAGCTCTTTGACAGGATTCTAATGATATTTACTTTTTCTTGATTGGATATTTTTTGAATTACTATGATTTACAAAATTAGATATTCATAGATCATAGTAAATAATTATTTTATTCTTAACTAAATATCTATTAAATCTACATTTAGATATATTGAAGTTATGCAATATTATAAAATTAAAGAAAGGTAAGGTTCATGAAAAAGAAAAATATAGCTACATTGAAATAAAAGAAGAAAATAAAAACATTTAAGAAATAAGTTAAATTATACAAAAATTTTGAATCCCCAAATAATATGGAGATCGAGGGTAACATCATTGATCTTGAAATGTACTATGTTTTGAAAAATCACATAAAGTCATCCAACACATTAGGAAAATTAACTAAAAAAATAAATATTTAATTCAATATTTCTCATAAAATTGGTATATTTATTTTTTCTTCATGTGGATCAAAACTAGTTTTGAATAATGTGAACTTAAAAGTAAATAAGATTAAATAATAATATTTCTTTTTAAATTAAGAAAACATTTGTTAAATTGGAATGATAAAATTGATTCAACATAATATAAAAAAATAAAAGAAATGTCGAGGTCACATTATAGAAGAATAGGAGCAACATAGTAATATAGGCAAATAAAACTAAAAAATATTTAATAAATTTGATAAATTGCATGAGAAATTTGTATTACAAGATACTTCACACGTATAGTATAATATTCTCAACATCAAATTAAGTAAAAAACATCTACTAAAGAATCCTAAAGCACTAAAAAATATATTTAAATATTAAAAAAAGAAAATTTAATTAATTAAAGCTCATAAGTATAGCTGCAAAATGTTTTAGTCATAATTGTATCTTGTTTGAAATTACTAAGCACAACAAAATTACATAAGTAAAAACAATACCAATTTGTCATTTAAAAATTAAATAAATATATTTTTGAATTGAAACGAGATGCACAGATGCATCATAATATAACTAAATTAAAGTGATGCAAATGTTATATGAGATAAGACTAAAGAAAAATAATAATAACATTTGAAAATAATATTAATAGTTGAATTCTAAGTTAGTGAGTATAAAAATTATTTTCACCTAGAACATTAAATTTAATGCCAAATATAAATATCTCATATCGTTTGCTAACATAGTAAGAAAGAATAATTAAAAAAATAAAAATTAATTTGGTGGAGTTTGTCGAGATGAGTCCAACAATGTTTTATCATCTCTATTAGGCCATGTTTGTCATTATTTTTAATTACCAAAACAAACAAGCTAAATAATAATAAATCTTGATTTTTATATTAAGAAAATTTTTCCAAAATTAAAATGCGATAGATCATAGCAATATACTACAGCCAAACGAAACCAACTAAGGGATGCACGAGATGACAATTAGAGTCACTCACCATATAATGTAATAAAGTAAAAACATTTTGCGAAAATTAGATAAATTACATAAAAAACTTGCATTCCAAAAGACTAAGGAAATTAAATGTGCCATCCTAGATCAATAAACCAAGTAAAAATTTAAATTATTACTAAAGAATTCCACTTGCTCAAAAAATATTTTTAAAAATATAAAAAAAATATATTTAGTCATACAATGCTCATTTAAATATATAATATATCCAAAATTAAATAAGATTAAGAATTGTGAAGTAAAGAAAGCAAAGTGAAATATAGGTCAAGACATAAGATATTTATCGTTTCATAGAAAAATAATTAAATCCAAGTTAAAACTCAAGAAATGAGATAAATTTTATTAAAAAGTTAAATTCCACGATATTAAAGAGATAAATTGCAATAAGCTCATTTATCAAATGAAGAATCAATCTTAATATCTTGTAATGCTTTCCGAAATAATAGAAATTTATGTACTTATAAATATTTATTTACATAGATTTCATTAAAATGTGTCCAATGAAGTTTGTTTTCTCTTGACATGACTACATTGGCAAATAATTTTTATTACGAAATGAAATAAGTAAAAAAGAATAATAAATTATTATTTGAATATTAAGTTAACAAATATTAATGGTAAAATAAGTTATGTAGAAGGAATGTAATGTAAAGCAAAATGAGGTAAGGGACACATGAGAAGATTATAAGAGTTGCATAGTAATATAAGCAAATGAACTTGAAAACTTTTAAGAAATTAGACAAATTACACTACAAAGTTCCATTAGAAAATACCTAAGAGATTGAATGTAATATCATCGATAATAGAATTAGGTACGAATCCAAGTATCACATAAAAATAGCAAAAATCGACATAAATTAAATGTTCATGATAATAAAATATTTTTTTGTTGAATAAAGCTATTCAAAATGAGTCTTTTAATATTTGTTTCATCTTTATCAAACATTATTCTAAATTATTGGTAATAAATAAAGAAAATATACTTTAAGAGTAAGAAATTATTGTTATAATATTAATTAAATATTTATTGTAGCTAAATTGAGATAAATTTAAGCATTATAATCTTACAAAATAATATCATCATAAACTTCAAAAGGGATGTGAATTAGGGTAGTAATTTAAACAAATCAAAATGAAAATTTTTAAAAAAAAGACAAATTTTAGGGGAAGGTTACATTCAACGTTGCTTAGGAGATATAAGGTATCATTTTGAATTGTCAAATTAGCTACCGAAAGAAATTTCTTATAAACTATGCAAAAATCTTCAAAAGAAAAAATAATTGAAAATAGAGAAATTAAAACTTAATTTTATAGGGCTAATTTTTAATTTGTATACATTATAAAACATAATCATAAAAATAATAATTATTAAGTTAATGCTAAGTAAATATATCTTAGAGATGAAATGAGATAAAATAAAGTAACGTCATATAACCGAAACAAAGCCATTTGTAGGTCACATAAGTGGAGAAATAGACTTTCATTGTAATATTACCAAATAGGAGCAACAAAGTTTTGAAAATGAAAAATTGTATAGGAATGTTGCAATCCAAGGCACTAAGAAGCCCAAATGCAAAACCGTTAACCTTTTAAACAATTAGTAATCAAAACATGTAGTACAATTTCAGAAAGCCATAAAACATAAAATATTTGAAAATATAAAAATTAATATTTTATAGTATAAAGCTGGTCGAGTTGAATCTACCATCACTTATTTAGTATGGATCGAACAACACTTTCAACTACAATAAATTATATGAATAAATAACTAATAATAGATTATTATTTTAATATTAAGTACATATTAAATATGGAATGTGATAAATTGAAGTAGTATAATATATAAAATCATTATGATGTAAAGCTCAAAAAAGAGGAGATTCTGAGCAACATTCTAAAATAAAAAACATAAGAGCAACAAATTTAATGAATTGACATAAATTATATGAAAATATTCCAATGAAAGAAATTAAGCAGTCTAAGTGTGACATCTCTGAGCATCAATAACATAAGAATTGAAATGCTTAACAAATCATGTATAAACAATTAAAGAAATATAAAAATTTTATTTAGAATTTAGAAATATTAAAATTATGACATAATAAAAAAACTTCTCATTTAAATTTAATCAAAATAAAGAAATAATTACTTCAGAAGATAGAGTAGAATGAGATTAGTCAGAACATTGTTGTTTCATCTTAATTTGGCCTCATTCAAAATTATCATGAATAACCAACGTAAATAAGAATAAATAAAAGTGTACTAGTTTATTAATATTAAAGAAATATATATTGAAGCTAAAATGAGTTAAATTAAAATAAGATAATGTAACTAAACAAAAAAAAATGCCAAGATGACATAGGAGAAGATTTAGAGTAACATCATAATACATCAAAATTTACTAGCACAGTAACATCGTCAGATCATGTGCAACTTTTATTTGAATTCCAAATTCTTAATAATTGAGACAAAATACTTTAAGCATATTTTTTCCCACTTCTCTTTAAAATATTTTTCTTCTTTTTGAATTTTTTGCTTTTCTTTAGGTTGGCAAGCACGACATTTATGAAAGCTCGAATTTAGTATGGTCACATTAACAATAATGTTGTGGTTGACCACACAAAAGCATTTCTTATTGTTCAACATACAAAAGCTAGCAAGTTGTTGATGAACCATAAATAACAAAAAAAGCTAGTAGGTTATTGATTCTTCATAAGATATCACAATTCATACTTGCTTTGATTTCTTATTTATTTTATGATTTTGCATATTAAACTTGATCTCCATAGTTTCTTGTAATGCACCTTTCCTAAATGATTTATCTTACATTTTTCAAATTTTTTTTTTGGTTATATTTCTACTTAACTCTAAATCACTTATTGTGTTACCATAAAATCATTTTATTTCTTTATATCTCGTTATTTTAATTTAACTAGTTTTAATTTTAATACATATTTACTTATTCATAAAAAGATAATTTTCTATTGTTTATACTATTGACTATAGTAATTAGTGGTAATTCCAACACAAATCTTGATCCAATAGTAAATTTATTTCTTAATGATCTGTCTCCTACTAAACAGTCATTTTTAAATTTTTTAAATATTTTGCTTTTCATATAGTTTAGGAACCCTTTTTTAGAAATATGGATTTATAGTTTTTTTTATGATTGAGGATGCTATATTTCATCTCTTTAGTATCTTTTAAATTTGCTTTCTCGTATGATTATTATCATTTACTAAAATCTATCATTTGGATTTGGTGATGTTGCAATGCCTTAACTTAGAGCATTTTAGCTTTAATATAATTATTTACATACTCTGAAAAAAATTATTTATGCTTATTTACTTTGCTTATTTAGAGTAACTCTAAATGTGGTTTGGTCAAGAAAGAAACAAATATTATTGGACTCATCGTGATGAACTCTATTCAATTAAATATTACTCTAATATTTTTTGAAAATATAATATTTCTAAGTATTTTGCCTGCTTTGGAAAACATTTAGAATCATGCCTAATTTTATTATATGCATTACAAATATCTCTTTAGTATCCTATAATGAAACATTACATAAATTTTATCTCCTTTATTGAGTTTTTACACATTTATTTCATTATTTTACCATGTAACCGGAAATTATCTCTTATGTGACTATTATACCATTTTGAATTGATTATATTATAATGCTTCTATTCATCTCTTTTAGCTTTACTATATATTTACTTACAAATAAATTAATAAAATAAAAAATTTTGAAATTAAAAAAACTAAGTGACATATTTTAAGCCACAATATATTTATAATTTCATAAAAAGTTAATCAAAATTAGTTAAAAAAACTCAGGAAATAATTAAATTGTATCAAAAAATTACATTCCAAGATATTAAAGAGATATATTACAATATGCTCATTCATCAAATTAAAATGATTCTAAAAGTCTCATAATGCCTTCCAAAATTATAGAAAATTAAGTAATAAAAATATTTTGTTATATAATGCTCATTAAAATGAGTTGAACAAAGTTTTTTATCTTCACATGACAACATTTGCTAACACAATGAATTAACAAATGAAATAAGTACAAATAATAATAAATTATTGTTTTAATATTAAGTTATCAAATATTAAAGAAAAAAAGTTGAGTTGAAGCAATGAAATGCAAAAAGCCAAAATGAGGTAAGGGTAAAAAGAGAAGAGAAAAAGAGTTACATAATAATATAAACAAATGAACGTGTAAAATTTTAAGAAATGAGACAAATCACACTAGAAACCTGCATTACACGACACCAAGGAGATTGTATGTAACATCATCAATAATAGAATTTGTTATGAATCAAAATATCTCATAAAATGAGCAAAAACCATGACAAATTAATTGTTTAAAAACATAAAATGAATATTTAGTTTGATAAAGCTTATTAAATTGAGGCTGATAACATTTGTTTCATATTTATCAAACTTTATTTTGAATTATTTGAAATAACTAGAGAAAATAAACTTGAATAGTAATTTAACCAAATAAAAGTATCATAAACAATAAAGGAGAAGTGATTCAGAGTCATATTGTAATTTAACAAAATTAAGATGAAAATTTTAAAAAAATAACAAAACATTTAGGAGAAAGTTACATTCCATGCTACTTTGGAGATAGAGTATAATGTTTTGAATCCTCAAATTAGCTATGAGCTACAATTTATTATAAAGTGTGCCAAAACCTTCAAAAATAAAATATATGAAAATATAAAAATTGAAAACTTAATTTTATTGAGCACATTTGTAATTTCTACAAATTATAAAGAAAACAATCACAAAAAATAATACTTATTAAATAAATTTAAAGTATATATATTTTACAGTTGAAATGAGATTAATTAAATATGATGTAATAGAGTCAAAGTCAATTAAAGATCATAATGGTGGAGAATTAGACTTTCATTGTAAAATTACCAATTAAGTGCAACAAATTTTATAAAATGAGAATTGTACAGGAAATTTCAACAACAAGGCATTAAGAAGTTCAAATGCAAACCTTTGAAATAATTACTAATCAAAATATCCTGAAAATATAAAAGTTAATATTTTATAGTATAAAGTTGCTTCAGCTGAATCTAGCATCACCTCTTTGGCATGGATTGGACAAAAATTTTCAACTAAGTAAATTATAGAAATGAATGAGCATAATTAATAATAAATTATTATTTTGATACTAAGTGTATATTAAATATGGAATGAGATAATTTGATGTAGTGTAATTTATCAAATAATTATGATGAAAAGCACAAGTAAGAGGAGATTCCTGGTTACATACTAAAATAAAAAACTTTGAGCAGAAAATTTAATGAATTGAAATAAATTATATGGAAATGCTAGAATCCAAGAAATTAATTAAATTGATGGAGTGTATCATCTCTTAGCAACAAATAATGTAAGAATTGAAGTGCTTAATAAAGAATGTCTAAAGCATTAAAGAAATTTAAAACATCCAATTAGATTTTAAAAATATTAAAATTATGATTTAATAACTATTTTTTACATTTAATTTCAATTAAAATAATGAAATAAGTATTTGAAAATATTGAGCTCACCTAGATTAGTCAAATGATTTTTGTTTCATCCTAATTAGAATTCTTTTAAAATTATCCATAATTACCAACATAAATAAGAATAAATAAAAAAACTATTACATTAATATTAAATAAACCTATATTGAAGCTAAAATGAGATCAATTAAAATAAGACAAGATAACTGAATAAAACCAATGCCAAGATCATAAAAGAGAAGATTTAGAGTGACATCGTAATATATAAAAATTTATTGGCAAAGTATTCTCGTAGCATGACTTACAATTTCTATTTAAATTATAAATTCTTTGAACTAAGCTGAAATCTTCTTGGAGTATTGTTTCTCACTTCTTTTTATAATATTATGTGTTTTCTACTTTTTCCTTTTCATCAACATTTTAGGAAATATTTTATGATTTTATAAGATTTTTATTCCTTGTCCTATTTGCTTTTTTCCTTTGGGTTGAGAAGCCTGACCTTTGTGAAAGCTCGACTTTAGCATTATCATATAAAAATCCATCTTGTTGTTGGACTCGCAAAAGGTAGCAAGTTGGAGATGAATAATGAAGAAAATCAAAAGTTAGTAGGTTATGGATTCTCTATAAGATATCCCAATTAATACTTGCTTTTACTTCTTCTTGATTTTATTATTTAGCATATTAAACTTAATCACTTTAGTTTCTTGCATTGCAACTTTCCTAAATGATTTATTTTAATTTTTAATTTTTTTAAGTATTGGTTATATCTGTACTTAACTCTAAAACTCCAATTATGTTACCTTAACATCATTTTATTTTTTTACATCACAATATTTAAGTTTAACTAGTTCCAATTTTAATACATGTTTACTTATTCTTAGAACACTAATTTGCTATTATTTATATTTTATTAACTTAAAACATTAGTGGTATTTTTGATGCAATGTTTGATTGAGGTGAAATAAACATCATTAGACTCATCTTTATGACCACTCTCGTACTAAACGTTCATTTTAAAATTTTTAAATATTTTATTTTCTTATGGTTTGGGCACCTTTTTTGAGACCATTTGATTTGTACCTTTTTTTATGATTGAGGGTGCTATATTTCATCACTTTAGTATTTTTGAATGTGGCTTTCTTAAGCAATTTTTCTCACTTGCTAAAACTTTGTACTTTGATTTGGTTATATTGTAATGCCTCAATACTAAATATTTCAGCTTTAATATATATTTACATACATGAAAAATATTATTATTTACGCATATTTACTAGTCTTATTTGGAGTAACTCTAACTATGGTGTGATAAAAAAAAATTGATGGACTCATCTTTACGAGCTCTATTCAATTAAATATTAATTTAATATTTTTGAAAAATTAATATTTTTTGGAGTTTCGAATGCTTTAGAAGACATTTACATTTACATCTAATTTGATCAAAGATATTACACATATCTCTTTAATATCTTGTAATCCAATTTTGCTTCACAATTTATCTCATTTGTTCAATTTTTGCCACTTTGATTTCATTATTTTACCATGTAACTAAAAATTACATCTTATGTGACAATGACGTCATTTTTATTTAGTTATTTCATCTTTAGCAAAAGGAAATTATTTGAGAGATCTATGACCCAATTTATTACTTTGTTTAGATTTAAGGAACGTGCATTTTCTAATTGGCCACCACTATTTTGTGGTGATTATTACCTTTATTTGTAGATTGCTCCTTTAAATTCTATTGATAGAGAAATATGAGAATTCATGCAAGTTTCTTTTAATTTTTCCATAAAGAAAAAAGGATAAGGAACAATTTTGCCCTAGCCTTTGTTTGAAAAGGATAATAGTAAAGAATAATTAGTGTAATTAAATGATAGGACTTTAAATATTTTACATTGTGCTTTGATTGCCATAGACTTTAATAGAATCATGAATTTAGAAAGTACTTAAAAGGTTTGGTATAAATTAGAGGAAACATATGAAGGTAATTCTAGAGTTAAGAAAAATAAAGTAAATATGATGGCACATGACTATGAGTTTTTACTATGCTTTCAAATGAGTCCATCAAAGTCATCTATACTAGATTTACCAATATTATGAATACACTTGCTAGCTTAAGAAAAACAATTTCTATAAATGAACAGGTAAAGATGACACACAAAATTTTGTCAAAATAATATGATCCAATTGCCAATACCAACAAGACAACCAAAAATATTTCTATAACGACATTGATGACTTGATGAATGAGCTTATGACAAATGGGTTGGAGATGGATTGGAGAAAAGAAGAAGAAGAATTAATTGGCAAACACAAAACAAAGAAGAAGGAAAAAGCAATAACATTGACGATGAAGAAAGGAATTTTAAAAGAGGAATCAAAAGATGATAATTCTATTGCTCTAATTTTTAATAGTTTTTAAAAGTTTCTCAACGTTGTAGGAAGGTATAGAAATCAAAAGTCTATCAAAAGAGTAAGAAGAGAAGAAGAAATATTTGTCCTTAACATGGAGAGCAAAGATATGATAGGCCAGCTTGTCTTATCACTCGATAAAGTTTTGAAAATGTAAAGGATGAGAAGAAGAGAAGTAAGAAGAAAAAGAAAATATTGAAAGTAGCTTGGAGTTATTTTGATGAAACATGCACAAGTGAGGATGAGAACAAGAATGAAGGGTTCCTTTACATGATGGCTAGAGAAAGAAAAGGAAGAAGAATAGAGTACATGCTCAAGTGAGGAGGATAGAAATTATTAAAATGAAACTAAAAGAAGAAAATTATTAATTTCTAGGCCTTTGTGATGAAATGTAGAAGGCCATTGATTAATTAATAACAAAAATTTATGAGCATGATCATTAGTTAAAGATTTTGAATATTTTAAATCCTTTCACTCAATTAGTTCATTTTCAAAAATAAAATCAATTAGTTGAAATGTTACAAATGCTAGAAGATTTTATAAGGATAAGTTTAAAAATGATATTAACTTGTCACAAAGTTATAATAAACCTATATGTCAATATTGTATACTTCTATGTCACAAATCATTTATATGTTGGATTACAAAAAATATTTGCTTAACTTATCCTATTAAGCATGGGTAGTGATGTCAAACAATAGTTTAACTACTCTTGAATGTGTTGGACCAAATATGTTTTGGGTTTCTAAATCTAGCACAAAATTTAAGTGGAAAAGTTGTGCTTGGTGACAATTGAAAGAAATCTATCAAAGGAATAGCTACTATTGGAAACCATACGGTTTGGAAACCTTACATTCCCAATTACTAATGTTTTATTTGTTCAAGGCTTAAAATATAATTTACACTGCATTAGTCAACTTCGAGATAGTGGTTTTAGCATTTCATTTGATACCTTTGCATGTAAACTAAGAAAAAATTGAAATATAGTAATTATTATATTAAGAAGAAATAATATTGATTTACTTATTTGAAAAACAATAAATAATTCTCAAACATTTTTTTGCATACCATGCTAGTGACTTAAATTTATGGTATTGGAGATTCTATTATGCTATTGCACATATATTATGAAAAATGATTAAATATAACTTAGTAATAAGTGGCTAGTTGAATTAACTTTTGTGGATGATTTTGCTTATGGGCAATGTAATTTAGGAAAGGAAAGGAAAGAAAGCTTTAAAACAAAGAAAGATTAATGAATAAAAAGATTTGGAACTTGTACACAGACATGTTTGGACAAATATGTCTCATAGGCTTAGGAGGTAAGATTTTGGATTTGTTATTACAGATGATTGTTCTAGGTATACATGAGTTATTTTCTTAAGGAATAAAAATGCATCATTTGAATAATTTGAAATATTGATAACTAATTTACAAAAATAGTTAGTTCATAACTTAATTTCCATTAGAAGTGATAATGGAGATGAGCTTAGAAATGTTGAATTCATTGAGTATTATGATATAATGGATTTTCACATATTTTTGGCACCAAGACTATGCAACAAAATAGTATAGTAATAAGAACAAAAGAACTTTGTTAGATTTCAATGATTGTGTGTGATTGAGGGAACTACACTCGATCTCCTTAGTATATTATAATGCAATTTTTTTATTAAATTTATTTCATTTATTCAATTTTTAAACTTTTTTATGTTATTAGAAAACTCTAACTCTCTTTAGTTTAACATTTATAACACATTGATTTTGTTCTATTATAGTACTTCAATTTTTCTAATTTTTGCATTAATTTATACTTACTTATTACTTAAAAATAAATTTATTGTTATTTATTCCTATTTAATTTAACAGTTTGTAGCAGTTCCAAATTTGTGAGATCATGTTATAGTACGGGTTGGACTCATTGTCATGAGCTCTGTCTTAATAAATAAAATTTTTTCTATTTTAAATTATTTCATTTTAAATTATTTCTAATTATTTATGTTTATTTATTTTTTTAATTCATAATTATGAATGAGGTATAATTGAGATGAAACAAATGTCGATAGAGTGTCGTAGATAAGCTTTATAAAATTAATTATTTATTTCCATAATTTAAATATTTTATTTGTATATATTTTTACCCATATTCTAGTTGGTATAATATTTAATTTTCAAGGTTTAAACTCATTGTCCATATATCTAGGGATGCTAGTTTCCTACAAACTTTTTCTCATTTCCTCAAAGTTTCCACTTCAATTTTACTACAACAAAATGCTACCTTAAATAAATACCAATAAGACTATGAAATCACTTTGATTTGAAAATATTTGATTAATTCAACTTTCTTTTTCCATCTTTGATAAATATTTACTTCAATTTAATTGAACATTATTTAATTTTATTTAATTTAGTAATTGTTGTAACTCCAAATGATGTTTGATTTAGACAAATCATATGTCATTAGACTAGTCTCAATGAGCTCTATTTAATTAAATATTTATTTTTAATATTTTTAAATGTTTTATTTTCTAAAAGTTTGGCACACTTTATAAGAGGGATTTTTATTTTGACTTATTCTGATTTTCAAAGATATTACACTCTATTTCCTTAGTTTATTACAATATAACTTTCCTGAATAATTCGTTTCCTCTTTTAAATTTTGTTACTTTTTTTTCATTATATACTTTGTAACTTTAAATCTCCTCTCATTTCATGTTTTCATTGATTTGATTTTGTTAAACAAGTTTGCTTCAATTCAACTATGTTCATCTACAATATATATTTACCAAATATTTAAAATATTTATTTATTATTATTATTTATTTTTTAATTTTTATTTATTAGTAAAACTAAATGATGCCAAATTAAGATGAAAGAAATCTCATTTCTCTCACCATAATAAATTCTATCAAATATATTATTGACTTTTGTAATTATTACTATTCTATTTTATAATAGTATTGTAATGCTTTATGAGACATTTTGATTCACACATTATTTGATGATTAAGGATATCACATCAATCTCTTTAATATCATGGAATACAATTACTCAAAACAATTTAACTCAATTGTCCAAAAGTTTAACTTTTATTTGGTAGATTACTATGAAACCTCAATGTTGTTTTGATTTGATTTTGCTACATTGTTTAAACTTACCTTTTTTTTTGCTTATCTATATATATATTGGCATAATATTAAAAAGTAAATTTATTATTATTTATGCTTAATCACTTTACAAATTTTGAGAAACTTCAAGCATGGCCTAATGGAGATGAAATAAACTATTTTCTAAGCTAATTCCTAGTACTATATTTTTTATGCTTTTTATTTAAATTTTTTCTCATTTCAAATAATTTTTTCAAAAATTTGTCACACTCTAATAAGTATTTTGATAGATACCTTATTTCATGAATGAAAAAAACCTAAACATCATTTGACTCATTTCATTGCATTCTAAGTAAATATTAATTTTGATATTAAAAAAATAATATAACTTTTAGTGTTTTGCAATTCTTTGAAAGAAATTTTGAATCATTCAAGGTTTAATGATTGATGATGTTGCATTCTCTCTGCTTAGTGTCATATATTGCAACATCCTCATTAATGATATTGTTGTGAAATTCTAATCCTTCCATTATTTATTTTTTTTATTGCATGAATTTTGTTATGTTACATTACTTCAGTTTTTCTCTGTAGTATTCCTTTTTTATTCAAAATTTTAATTTCCATAATTTTGGCAAACATTTAAAGATATTTTGATCCATCAATGATTTCATGATAAAAAATGCATAATATGCCATATTTCATGTCTTTTAATTTAACTTTATCATCCAATTTATCTTTGTTCTTCAAATGTTTTACTTTGATTTTCTTACATTAATATTTACAAATAAATCTCCTCTCGTGTGACATTTACATAGCTTTGATAACTCTGTATTATATCTCTTCAAATTATCTTATTTTAGCCTTAAATTATATATATATATATGAGTAATATCAAAAAGATAATTTATTATTACTCAAGTTATTTCCTTTGGAAATTTATATTAACCATGAATGATTTCTTATCTAATGGAAAAACCTGATCTCAGTGACCACAACTAAATTGAATTATGATTTTTATATTTTTTGAACATTTTATTTTTAGAGGTTTGGCACATATTACGAGACATTTTGATTCAATAATTTTGAACTTAAGCCCTTTAGTATTCTAGAATCAAACTTTCTCACATAGTTTATCTTATTTTTTCAATTGTTTTCCTTTGATTTCATTATATTACAATGAAACTCTAATTCCTTCTTCTTGTGACCTTTACGTTGGCTCGATTTGGATATATTATGTTGCTTTTATTAATATCATTCAATTTCATTATATATTTACATAATATTAAATTAATAATTACTTATTTAATTTTTCATTTATTTTAGGAGTTCATGGCATTTACAAAAAAGGTTTGACAAAGAAGATTCAAACGTTATTCTGAAACTTTATTTTTTAATTTTTCAATTATTTTTATTTTATTTAAGCAAACTTAACAGGAGATTTTCTATTTGAATCAGATTTAAGGATCAATTATTTTACACAAAATCTCCTTAAAATGTTGGAGTGCAACAGGATAATTTAGCTCACTTCAATTTTTTTATTTATTTATATTTATATACAACTATAAGTATTTTCTCATGCAACTTTTGGTTTATTTTGAATTAGTAATATAAGATTTTTCAAATTTAGTTTAATTTTATTTTAATATATATTTATTTAATGTTATAATGATTATTTTTTAATATTTACTCTTATTTAACTTCGTAATAAGTAGCAATTCTACATGAATTCTGATCAATAAGAACTAAATTTGGTTGAACTCATCTCAATAAATTATATCAAATTAGATATTGATTTTTACATTTTTAAATGTTTTAGTTTTTCATAGGTTTAATAATTTAGGATGTCACAATAAATCTTCTTAGGATCAAGTAATGCAATATTCCTATACAAGTTATCTAATTTTTTCATAACTTTTTCTCTAAATTTACTAAGATAAAAGACAACTCCAAATATCCTCATGATTTACCTTTACCTTACTTTGATTTGACTGTATTACACTACTTCATTTATTGTATTTTCAATTTTAACATTTAATTGCAAACTTTAAAGTTAAAAGTTATTATCATTTATGCTTAATTACATTAGTAATTGAAAGAAAATTCAAAAAACATTTAATTGGTAAAAATTAAACGATGTTGAACTCGTCTTCATATGATTTATCCAAGTAATTTCTCATTTTTATATTTTTGTATATTTTATTTTCTAATGTAGCTTTCCTGCACAATTTATTTTATTTCGTCAAATAGTATACTTAGATATGGTTATATTACTATGTAGCTTTAACTCTCTTCTTGTGAGGTCTCTAGATCACCTTGGTTTTGTTATATTACAATGCCTCATCTTATCTCTTTTTTGCTTTAATATAATTTTTCTTAATTTTTAGAAAATAATTTATTAGTATTTATAGTTATTTTCTTCTATGATTCACAATAATTTGAAATGAGATCTACTTGATTTGAAGATAACACCATTAACTAATCTTGATGACTCTTCTCAAACAACTTCTACAATTCTTTTCAATCGCTCATGTTACATTTGTTCCACATATCTCACTAAATTGTTGATATATAATTACATAGTGTTAAAAGAATAAATTGTTATTAGTTATGCATGTTTACGTTGGAGATTCATCTCAATTCCAATCGTGGTCTTTTCTTGACTAAGAAAATGTCATTGGACATGTTTCAATGAGGTCTAAGAAATTAAATATTAAATTTTTATATTTTTTTAATATATTTAAGTTTCTTTTGTTTTTTCTTTTTTTGTGAAATAATTCAATTTGTACATCATTTGTTAATCTGAAACGTTTCCCTCAACCTCCTTAGTTTATTGGATTGCAATTATCCCAGATAATGTAACTAATTTTTTAAAATGTTTGGCCACTTTTTTGTTATATTACTATGTAAATGTAAATCTGATTCATGTTACCTTTCAATCACTTTCATTCATACATTACTTAAAGACCAAGGATGTCCACTGGATCTTGCTATTGTCTTTGAAAGTGCAACCTTATCATACAATTATTTTCATTGTTCAAAATTTTTACTTTGATTTTGTTATATTGAAATGTAACCCTAAATCACATCTCACATGTTTCTTACACCAATATGATTGGATTATATTACGTTTCATTTGTTTATCTTTTTTTAGCTTTGTTATATATTTACTTAATATTTACAAAACTTATTTATTATTAATAAATATTATATTCTATGATGATTGATAATAACTCTAAATGAGGTCCTATTGAGGTTAAGTAAATATCGTTGGGCTCGTATGGATGTGTTATATCGATTTAAATAATTTTTTGAAAACTTTTTTAATATTTTACTTTTCTAGTATTCTAGTATTATTTAATAAATGATTTTTATTTAAAGCTTATTTGATTATCGAGGGTATTACATAATTTTTTTAATATCACTGAGAGTTTACTTCCCACAAAATGTATCTCATTTCTTCAAATTATTTTCTTTAATTTTGGTTTATTACTATACAATTTTAAATCTCCACTAATATGATGTTTATATATATAATATGGTCACATCATGTCTTTTTAATTTATCTTTATTCAACTTTAATATTTATTTCATTAAAAAATTAAAAATACTAATATATTACCATATGTGCTTATTTACCCAAAAAAACAGTAGTTATTCTAAATAAGGTCTCATTTTGTTGGAAGAAATGTTATTGAGCAAAGCTAGAACTACTATATCAAATTAAATATTATTTTTATATTTATAAATATTAAATTTACTTAAAATTTACCATGCTTTATGACAAATTTAATTCATAAGAAAATTAATGAGAAAGAATTCACACTAGATCCTATTCATATCATGGAATGAAAGTTTCTCCTCTCATGTGAGGTTTATATTATTTTTCTATTTTTATATCATATTGCTTCGACTTATCTAATTTAATTTTTATTATATAATTAGTTAATGTTTAAATTGTAATTGATTATTATTTATACTCATTTTGTTAATTTGAAGTAATATTAAATCAGTTCTATTCAAGATGAAACAAATATTTTTAGACTTGCCTTGATAGGCTCTATTAAATAATATTTTTTTTAATATTTTAAAATTTTTTATTGTTTTGGAATGTTTTGTGGGGAATTTTGTTTTATACCTTATTTCATGATTAAGAATGTTGCTTTCAATCCCTTTATGGGCTTAGAATTCAACTTTTTCATAAAATGTGTCTAATTTTTTGAAATTTTCATCTTTCAAATAATTATAGTAATATTTAGCTGTAAATCTCGTCCTATGTCATCCCCACATCCCCCTTGTATGATTATATTATATTCTTTTAGTTTATTTCATTTAAAATTTAATTTATATGTGGTTAAAATTAAAAAAAATCTTCTTTTATACTGCTTAATTTTTAAATTATTCATTTGTACTTATTCTAGAAGAACTCTGATCGAGATTAAGTAAATGTCATAAACTCGTCTCGACAAGCTCTATCAATTTGGATAACTTATTTTCTTAAAACTTTGATAAAATTTATGAACCAATTCAACATGTACCAAATTTGATTATCAAAGATGTTAAATCTGATCTTGTTAGTATCTTGGAATTGAACTTCCTTATACAATTAATCATGTTTCTTCATCTTTTCACTTTCATTTGGTTACTTTATTTTCTTACTAAAAATCTTCTGTCAATTGACCTTAACATCTCCTTAACTTTGTTGCACTAATTTAGTTCATTCTAATATGTATTCACTTAGTAATAAAATTATAATTTATTTATAATTCATGCTTATTTAATTTTGTAATTTGTATTAATTCTAAATAATGTTTGACTAGATAAAAAATATCATTACACACATGCTAAAAATCTTTATCAAATTGAATATGTTTTGCATTTAGAAGTATTCTAGTTCATCATAATTTTGGCAAGCTGATGATAGATTTTGATTTAAATTAGATTTGTTAAACTAAAATGTTACACTCAATTTCCCTAGTGTCTTAAAATACAACTTTCTCATACAATTTAACCCACTTGTTTAAATTTTTTGTTGTAATTTGGTTATGTTCTTGGAAGCATTAAATTACCTTTGTGTGTGTCCTCTACTTTATTTTGATTTCATTATTTTACATTGTTTAGCTTTTCCACATTTTATCTTTGGTTTATATTTAATTAATATTTAAAAAATAGTTATTGGTTTTCATTTTGAAATTGTTAATTTAAAGTAAATAATAATGAAGACTTTTACGTCGTGTTGATGAGCTGTATGCTATGAAATATTAATTTTAAAATTTTTAAATATTTAAATTGACTCAAATTTGTCCAAGTTTTAAAATAATTTTTTAATCACACCTCTATTTGATGATTGAGGTTATTACACTCAATCTCTTTGCTACATCGGAGAGTTACTTTCATTTTTAATTTATTTTTTTCTACAAATTGTTTGCTTTGGCTTAATTATAATTCTATGAAAGTCTAATTTCTACATGTGCAACCTTTACTTGAAATTGTTATAGCATATTGGAGCAATTCATCCAATTTAATTTTTAATATATATTTACTTAGTATTAATTGATTAATTTTTATAATTAGTTATTTTTTTAAATCATAGTATCCCATAACAATATTTCATTAAAATGAAGCAAACATCACTAAACATGCCTTGAGGAACTCTATCTAATTAAATATTGATTTGATACCATAAAAAATTTATTTTCCTACTTTGTGGATAATTTTGAGATTTTTTTATTCATATGTCCTTTGACGACCAAGAATGCCACACTCGATCTAGTTAGTATCTTTGATTGAAACTTTCTTAAATAATCTATACAATTTCCTCAAGTGTTTTTACTTTTATTTGGTTATACTGCAAAAAAACCCATATTTCCTTTATTGTGTGGCTCTCATATTGCTTTGATTTTTTTATATTATATTTTTTTAATTAATCTTATTTTTTATTACTACATAGTTGTTAAATATTACAATAAAAAATTAATTATTATTTAGACAAATTTGTTTCAAAAAGTATAGCAATTCAAAAAAATGTATTGTGAAGATAATATGAAAATCATTTGATTCAACTTAATAAGCACTGTAAAAAAATATTCATTTTTTTAATATTTTTAAAATATTTTTTATGATTTAGCATGGCTTATGAGTTATTTTGAGTCATACATTATTTGATAATAGAGTATGTTATGTTCGATCACATTACAAAATTTGAAAGAAACTTTCTTATATAATTTTTATCTATTCGTATACTTTTAACTTTCATTTGGTTATATTACTATCATACTCTAAATCTTCTATGTTGGCATTTACATCATTGTGATTTGGTTGTATTACGTTAGATTAATTTATCTTATTTTAGATTTGATATATATTTACTTAACATTCATGTAATAATTCATTATTATTTACTATTATTTAATGGATATTTCTTGATGAGAATTATCCAATTGCTACTAATTTTTTATAAATTTAAAAATTTTTTTAAGGTTTTGGCATACTTTTTGAATTACACTTGATTTTGCATTTAGGGACATAACACTCAATCTTTAGTATCTATTTTTGAAACTTCATGTCACAATTTATTTGATTTTTTAAACTTTTTCCTTTAGTTCCATCATATTACTTCAAAATTTTATTCTGCTAGTTGTGTGACCTTTAAATAGGTTTAAGTAATACTTTATTAATATTTAACCTTATTTAATTTTCATAAATCATAATAATTCTAAAGAATGCCTAATCAAGATGAAATAAGTGGCAAAAGATGCATCTTGGTATGCTTTATGTAATTATATTTATTTTTTAAAAATTTTATTTGACCAAAGTCTTTTCATACTTTACAACATTTAAATTTTTATTTGATTTACCAATATAGCGTCTTACATTGATACCCTTAGTATGTTGAACACAACCTTCCTACTTAAGTTTTCTAATTTCTACAAATTTTTAATTTGATTTAGTTATGTTGCAATGTTTATAAGATTCTTCACTTATGTAAAGTCTACTTTTTTATCCTTAGAAAATTAAATTACCTAAATTTATCTATTTTTAGTTTTACTATTATTTGCTAAGTATTTAAATAGTAGTTTTTTATTATTTATGACTACTTTTTATGATAAATTGTAGTAATTAGAAATGAGGTTGTGATTGAGATAAAACAAATGTCATTGACTCATTTTAACGAGCTCTATCTAATCAAATATTAATTTTTTATGTTTTGAAAAATTTTAAATTCATGGTTTTGGTATGCTTTAAGAGTGATTTCTATTCTTACTTCTATTGATGGTAAAAGATGTTACGTTTGATCTCTTATGTATCTAAAAGTAGAACTTTCCCTCACAATTTATCTCAGTTTTAAAATTTTTCGCTTTAAGTTGGTGATATTAATATTTAACTCTAAATCTCATCTCGTGTGACCATTACATCAATTGTGTTTGCAATATTGTGTTGCTTCAATTTATCTTACTTAAGCTATAATATGTAATTACTTAACGTTAGATTAAAAATTTATTATTACTTATGTATTTCTAATTTGCTAATTCCTATAAATTAAAATTTTTTTACCTAAATATGACTAATATTATTGAATTTATCTTGATGATGTTTAGCAATAAAATATTCTCTTTTATATTATGTAATATTTTATTTTTTCTTGTTTATGAATTTTTTGTGAGATTCAATTCATACCTTATTTGTTAATTGAAGATGCTACACATAATCCCTTAAGTATATTCAACTTTGACTTTTTTATACAATTTGTGATTGTTTAAATTTTTCACTAAGATTTTGTTATATTACTATGATAGTCGAATTCTACTCTTGCATGGGTTTTCTTCATCTTGATTATGTTGCATTGCTCTAATTTATCTAATTTTATATTTAATATATATTTGTTTAATATCTAAAAAACTTATTATAATAAATTCTTATTTATTTTGATAATTTTAGGAAACCTTAAATGAGGTTTGGTGGAGAAAAAGAAAATATCATTAGACAAATCTTGACTATCTCCATCAAATTAAATATTTTTTTAATTATTTTAAACATTTTAGTTTCTTTTGTTTTTGCATATTTTCTAATACATTTTTATTTGTGCCTGATTTTTTAATCTAGAATATTACACCTAATGTCCTTAGAATGTTGGAATCCAACTTACCCAAATAATTTATCTTATTTCTTAAAATTTTTTTCGTTTGTTTAGTTATATTTCTTTTTAACATTAACTATTTTCATATGTCCTCTTTACATCCCATTGATTTGGTCATATTATAGCACTTCAAATTATACCATTAAAGGATCAATATATATTAAGTAAAATAAAAAAATAATTTATTTTTATTTAAGAAAATTTTTTTGTAGTAGTTCATAGTAATTCCAAACAATGTCCCATGGAGACTTTACAAATATGGCAGGATTCATCTTCATAGACCCTATCTTATTAAATTAATTTGAAAAGTTTTAAATATTTATTTTACTTAATCCATGATTATTTTAAAAAAAATTTAATTCGTATCTTATTTAATGATTGAAGATGCTACACTAAATTTAATTAGTATAATGTATGCTACTTTTTTATACAATTTATCACATTTCTTAAAACATTTCTCTTTGAGTTTGTTTTATTCTTGTGTGACAATAAATCTTTTTTGTCTTCTTTTCATTATTTTGATTTTATTATATTATACAACAATAATTTATCTTAATTCAATTTTAATACACATATATTTTTTAATATTGAAAATAATAATGAATGATTATTTATGTTTTTTAACATGACAATTTGTTGTTATCCCAAACAATCTTCAATCAAGACAAACAATTGTCATTAGCCACATATTGATGTTCTCTATCTAATTGAATATATAGTTTTATTTTTTAAAATATTTTAATTTTGATAGTTTTGACAAGTTTTAAGAGATATTTTGATTTAAAGCAAACTTTATTCTTGAAAAGATTATATTATATTCTATATTATATTTTAATGCAAACTTTTCACATAATTTGTCTTTTTCTCAAATATTTTTCTTTAATTTGGCCATATCACTTGTTACTCTAAGTCTGATCTCATGATACTTTATATTTTTTTTATTTTGTAATATTATATTTCTTTAATTTCTATCTTCTAATACTTGATAAATAATTACAAAAAATTAAATTAATAATATATTATTTTTTAGCTTTCGAAAAAATGTTCGATCAAATAAAATAAACATCATTGGACTTGTCCCAAAAATCTATTTAAAATTTAATTCCCTTTATATTTTAAAATTTTTTGTCTTTCATGATTTTGGCTTTCCTCATGAAACATCTTTATTTGAACCATTTAAAGAATAATGTTGTTGATCTCTTTAGAGACGTGGAATGGTTTAGGATTGAATTAATTTATTTGGATACAATAAATTAATTTAATTAATTTCATTAAAATTTTAATATATATATTTTTAATACTAAAAAATAATTTTTTGCTTTCTTTCTTGCTTAACATTGTAATTCAGTCATTGTTAATGAGGTACGATCAAGATGAAACAAACATGGTTGAACTTGTCTTGATGAACATTACCCAATTAATTATTTCTTTTTGTAATTGTTAAAAACATTTTATTTTTCCAATTTCTTTCATCTTTTGTAACATATTTTAATTCATGCAGTGTTTGATGATCAAGAATGCTAAACTTTATCTCTTACGTACTTTAAAGTGCAAAATTCCTATAAATTTAATTTTTTTAAATTTATTTATATTTCTATAAAACCATTTTTTTCTCATGTGAACTTTATATTTCTTGTATTTAATTATATTATTATTACTAAAATTTACCTAATTTAAGATTTAATAAATATTTTCTTAATATTACAAAAATAATTAATTATTTCTTTTAATTACATTATATGAAAATTCATAATAGTTAATAATAATTTTTGATTAGATGAAACAAATATCCTTGTTCTTTTTTTAACAAGCATTATACATTTAAATATTCATTTTTATAGTCCTAAATATTTAAGTTTTTATGATTTTTGCTGATTTTATTTTAACATTTTTACACTTGCATAATTTTATGCTCAATGACAATATACTCAATCTCCCTAATATTTTTAAATGTAATTGTCACATGTAATTTACTTCATTTTTTCAAATGTTTCATTTAGATTATGTTATATTGTAGTTGAACTATAATTTTTTTATCTTGTGATCTTAATATCAGCTTTATTTTATTATATTATCGTGCAGCAACTTATATTTTTTAAAATTGATATATATATTTACTTATTATTAAAACAATAAGTCATTATCATTTATCTTTATTTATTATAGTAATTGGTAGATTTCATATTATTGGGCTCATGATGATCTACTCTATCAATCAAATAATAAATTTTATATTTTAGAAGTTATTATTTTGATTGCCATCAACATGTTTCATGAGATATTTTGACTTGTAATAGATTTGATAATAAAGTTTTTTATAGTTGATCTCATTAGTATTTTGGAAAAATAATTTCATTCAAAATTTTTCTCATTATTTCAAATTTCTTTATTATATTATGCAACTATATAAGTATACATTTTCTCTCGTCTGGTGTCTACATATTTTTAATTTATTTACATTATTTTTTTTACATTTTCTCATTTTGTGTTTAATATATGTTTTCTTGATATTAAATTAATATTCCATTATTATTTATTCTTATTTAACAACGACATTTGTGCTTATTTTAAAAAAGATCTGTTAAAGGAAAAAACATCGTTAGATTACTAACGATGAGATCTATTAGATGAAATGTTTATTTTTATTTTTTTAAATACTTTATGCTTTAAAATTTTTCTAATCTTTAGAAAACATTTTGATTCATTCTTGAGAAATTTGGGGTTCCGTTCGATTTCTTTAGTTGGTTCATTTCTTCGACAAACCTCCCCTCAAAATGATATGTCGAGGTCGTCACCCTCGAGCTTTCGCTATTTCTACATCAAAAGTTTTGCATATATTTCTTTATATTACAAAAAATTCCTCACCTGATGTGGCCATTTCATCATCTTGTTTTGCACATATTATATTGCTATATTTTTTCCATTTCAACTTTGAAGTATATATTTTGTTATTTAAAAAATAATAATTTATTATAATTGATGCTTATTTTCTTTAGTATTTAAATAGTTTTTTATGTTTTTAGCTCACTTCGAGTGTTATATTGCTTGGTATCTTATTTCATAATTAAGGTTGTTGCACTTGGACTCCTTAGTTTATTATGATGTATCATTCCTTACAATTTAACTAATTTTTGAAGCTTTTTATCATTGCTTTACTTATCTTTCTATGTCACTTTAAATGTCCTTTCATGTGTGCATTATATGTTTTTTATTTTGTTATATTACATTACTTTAATTTATCTAATTTTAACTTTGTAATTTTTTTTTTTTTTTGCATATTTTAACATATTTTAGCCTTTTGCTATTTTCTTCCTCAACGATGTTACACAAGATTCCCTTATTATCCTTAATAGTAGCTTTTGCATGCTTTATTTCATTTCTGCAATGTTTTTATTTTAACTTGGTTATATCATTATGGAAATCTAATTCTTCCCCTATGAGACTCTTACATCACTTTTAATGATATTGAATTACTTCAATTGATCATATTTTAATATTACCACATAATCATTTAAAATTAATATAAAAACTTATTACACTTCTTTGTTATTGAATTTGATAATTCATTAAAACTATAGATTAGACTGGTTAAGAAAACATAAACATTATTATACACCATTGAACAAACTCTATCTAAATCAATAATAATTTTTATATTTTTAAATATTTAATTTTCTAGAAATTTGGAATGTTTTATGAGATATTTCTATTTATTTCTAATATGATGATCAATTATGCTACAATGGATCTCCTTACTTTCTTTTAATTCTACTTTCTTTTATAATTTACTTCATTTCATCAAATGTTTTTTCATTTAATTTGTTTTATTTCAATGAAACTCTAATTTTTCTCTCATATGACATTTAAATTACTTTCGTTTGGTTTTATTATATTTTTTAATTTTATCTTATTTTAGGTTTAATGTAACTTTACTTAAAATTAAAATAGTAATTTATTATAATTATGTTTAACAACTCTTGTAATTCTCAATAATTCTAAAAACATTTCTGTAAAGACAAAGCAAATGTCATTAGACTTGACCCAACGACTCTACTCTATTAAATATTTATTTTTATATTTTTAAATATTATATGGCCAAAGTTGACATCACACTTTACAAATCTTTTTTATTCTATGTTATTAAAAGTTTTATATTAATATATTAGCCCTTCTTAGTGTTTCGAAATAAAAATTTTACATAGAATTTAGGTCATTTCTTTAAAAGTTTCTCTACATCGATTTTATTTTATTATTGTATAGACCAGCAACTTATCTCATTTCAATTTTTATATATCGTTTTTTATTATTAAAAAATAATTGATTAATATTTATGCTCATTTATTTTTTTAATTCATAGTGAATCTAAATGATGTCTTTTTTTGACAAAACAAATGTTGTTAGATTCATCTATCACCTTAGTACCTTGTATGTAACATTCACATATAATTTATGTTATTTCTTAAGATATTTCTCCTTCGTTTGATTATATTAATATAAACCATTAATTCTCCTCTAGTGTACCTTTTGTCTCACTATGATTTCTTAATATTGTATTACTCAATTTTATCTCATTTAAGCTCAAACATATATTTACTTAGTATTCAAATAATACTTTATTCTTTTTTATGATTATTTATATTTGTAAAAAGAAGTAAGTACAAACAAGGAGAGATGGAGATGAAACAAATTTCACTAGACCCATCTTAAAAAGCTCCATCTAATTAAAAAATAAATTTTATATTTTTATTTATTTTATTTTTTAATTTTTTTTATAAACTACTAAATATTTTAATTTGCACATGATTTGATGGTCGAAGATGTTGCACTTGATCTTCTTAGTAACATTGCCATAAAATTTATCTTATTTCTTAACATGTTTAACTTATTTATGTTTGCATTAAAATGTATTATTAATCTTGTCTAATGTGATGTTTACATGCCTTGATTTGGTTACATAACATTCTTTTCTTTATCTTATTTTTAATTTGATATATATTTCTTACTACATAAATTATAATTTTTTTTATTTATTCTATTTACTTTAGTAATTCCTTATAATTTCAAATGAGGTCCAATGTATATGAAAGAGAAATCTTCATACTCATATTGATGTGAAAAATTATTTAAATATTTTTTTTAAAAAACTAATTTTATTTTCAACGATTTTTTCATGTTGTTTAAGTCAATTT
This sequence comes from Vanilla planifolia, assembly GCA_023846275.1. Lineage (NCBI taxonomy): Eukaryota > Viridiplantae > Streptophyta > Magnoliopsida > Asparagales > Orchidaceae > Vanilla > Vanilla planifolia. The sequence goes on from CM043865.1 coordinate 23,348,732, forward strand.
GATTTGTAATAGTTTTGATGACAAAGAATGTCACATTTTATCTTATTAAATATTGGAACACAACTCTGAGGTACATGTTATCTCATTAATTTTAATTTTTCACTTTGATTTTTTTCTTTACTATGTAAGTTTAAATCTTGTCATATGTGTTTTTACGTTACCCATATATAATTGTATTACCATTCGTACATTTATGATCTTCAAGGTTTAGCATATACTTAATTAAAAATAAAAAGTATTTTTTGTTATTTATTACTATTTGATTTCGTAATAGTTGTAATTCTAAATGAAGTTTAATTAAGATAAATTAAATGTCATCATACTCATATAGAAGAGTGCTCTATAATTTTATTCATTTAATATTTTTAAGTATTTTATTTTCTTAAACTTTGCCATGCATTATGAGAGAATTTAATTAAAGGCATATTTGAAGATCAATGATGTTACAGTTGTTCTTATTTGAAATTTGGAATGTAGCTTTCTCATAAAATTAATTTTAGTTCAACAAATTTTTGGATCTGGTTTTGTTATATTATTATCAATTTAAAATCCTCCTCTCATGTGACCTTTGCATTCTTTGATTTAGGAATACTAATTGTTTTCAATTTATTTTATTTTAACATTGTTATACATTTAGGTAATCATAAAAAAATGTCATTTGTAATTTTGATTATTTATTTTTGTGATTTACAGTCATCCCAAAAAAATTAATCAAGACAAAACAAAGGTTATAAGTCTTATATAAACAAGCTCTATCTAATAAAATATTCAATTTTTAGATTTTAAAACAATTTGCTTTCATTGGTTTTCACAAACTTTCATGACAATTGATTCAAACCATATTTAATTATAAAGAAATTAACATTAAAACTTTGTATCTTACAAAGAAGCCTTTACATACAATTTTTTTTTCATTTATTTAGATATTTATCTTTGTTAGGGCTGAATGACTACATAACTCTAAATTTCTTTCAGGTGACCTTTATATTTGATGGATTTCAATATATTATAAAATTTTAATTTATCTTATTTAAACTTTAGTATATAAAGACTTAATTTTGAAATAATAATTTATTATTATTTTTATTATTTGATTTGTTAATTGAAAGTAATTCCAAGGAAGGTCCAATCAAGATGCAACATACATTATTAGAGTCATTTTGATAAACCTTATTAAATTACTGATTACTTTTTATGTCTTCAACCATATTCTTTTTGTGTTGATATGCTAAATTACATATTTTGTTTTACACTATAATACATTAGTTCCTTCAAATTCAATTTTCTCAAACATTTTATCTCATTTAGTAAACTTTTTTTCTTTGATTTGAATATATTTGTTTTGAACACTTATTCTCCCCCTATGACCTTTATAACACTTCAATTATTTTATATTATATAAATTCAATTTATCAAATTTTAGCTTTAGCATATATTATCTTGATATTTAAATAAATATTTATTATTTTTTTACTTATTCAGTTTGGTAGTATCCTATTATTTCAAAATGAGGTTATTTCGAATCAAGAAAAATCCATTGGACTTACTTTTATGAGCTTTATCATATTACATATTTCTTTTTATATATATTATTATGTAGAGCTTTTCCATGTTTTGTGAGACAATAACATTCATACGTTATTCAATTATCTAGAATGTTACACTTAATCTCTTTATATATATTGGAATGCAACTTTCTTATAGAAGTTTTCATTTTTTTAAATGCTTCGGTCTGACCTTGACTACTATAAAACTATAGTTTTTCTCTCGTATGACCATTATGTCAAAATGATTTAGATTCTTATATTTCTTTAAATACTTCACAATGACCAAGGTTAATATAAAACTAAAATATTTAATTAATAAAAAAAATTAATTTATTATAATTTATGTTTCTTTGTTTTTGTAATTCATAGTAATTTCACATGAGGTTTGATGGAAATAAAACTAATGTAGTTGTACTAATATTAGAAAGTGTTATCATGTTGAATATTAATTTTTAATATATCAAAAAATTTTATTTTCTAATGTGTTAGCTTTATTTATAAGATATTTTAATTTATAACTAATTTGGTAATCTAGGTTTTGCACTTGATCATTTTAGTATCCTAGGATGCAGCATTCATGTACAAGTTAAATTATTTTTAAAGTTTTTTACTTTCATTTATCAAAAGGGTATATAAAAATGAATATTTAATTACAATAGGATTTTTGAGAAAAGTCTAACATTGTTTATTTCACTATAATAAGACCAATTTTGAATTTCTATGAATAACAAAATAAACTTTGGTTAAATAAATAGAACTTTATATTTTAATATTAAAAATATATATATTATTATTGAAATGACATAAATTTAAATAATATAATATTACTATATTGATAAAATGTAAAGAACAAAAAAGATATTGTTTATAGTGGCATTGAGATTTTCTGAATCAAATTAATAAATATGAAAAAGTGGGACTAATTAAAAGAGAAAGTTACATTCTATTATATTAAGGAGGTTGATTGTACCATCTTTCAATGGCAAATCAGGCATGAATGAAAGTGTCGAATAAAACATAGCAAAACATTTGAAAAAAAAATGTTTTAAATATAATTTGGGATTAGTCCTATGAGAATTGTTTAATAGCCACTAGACCTTGTTTTGAATTACCACAAATTACAAAAATAAATAAACATAAATAATTAAAAAAAATTTAAATATTGCATAAATATGTATTAATGTTTAATAATTTCAAGGAATGTAATAGAAAAAAAACAATGTGATGAAAAGTTTACATGAGAGAATAAATATAGTTTGGTTGGAATAGATCAAAATGAAAGCAAAACTTTTGAATAAATAAGATTAAAAGAATGCGAAAGTTGTTTGTAATGGTGCTTCTTAGATAGAGTGTAATATCTTTCATCATCAAATCTTTTACAAATTGAAATAACCCATAAACAGTACCAAATCTCTAACAAATAAATTAATTAGAAATATCAAAAGTAATATTTAATGGCATAGAGCCTGTCAACTTGAGTCCAACGGCATGTGATATTTCTAATTCAAACTTCATTATAAATTACTACAAGTTACTAAAGTAAATAAGCAAGGATAATAATAAATCATTATCTAAATATTTAGCTAATATATATTATGTCAAAAAAGGAAGAATTGGAGCAATTAAATTAACAAAATAAAAACGAATTTCACTGTCAACCTAAAGGTGATTTAGAGTTACAAAAATAATATAACACAATTAAAGAAATATTTCATGAACAGAAACAAATCATGTTAGAAAGCTGTATTCCAAATGTAATTAGGAATTTGGGTATGACATCTTGGATCATCAAATGTAACACAAATCAAAATGCGCATAAAACATATAGAACATTAGAAAATAAAATATTAAAAAATAGCTAATTAGATAAAAGTTTTTGGGATGAGTATGAAGACATCTATTTTGTCTTGATTTGATATCATTTTTAATTAATATAAATTATCAAAAATAAATAAAAAGGAATAATAATAAATTATTATGTTAGTATTAAACTAAACTAATATTAAAGTAGAAATGAAAAAATTAACGTAATATAGCCAAATCAAAGAAATATAAAAGTCACCTGAGGTGAGAATAGGGCTACATAGTACTACTACCTAATGAATACAAAACAATTAGAAGAATTAAGATAAATCTTATGTGAAAATTGCACTTAGAGATACTAAGGAGATCAAGTGTAGAATCCTTGATTACTAAACTAAAAACAAATAAAAACACCACTTAAAGTATATGAATACTCTAGAAAATTCATTATTTAAATTTTAAAATATTAGTTTAATTAAGTAGAGCTCATCAAAATGAGATTGACAATATTTGTTTCATCTATATATAAAAATGTGTATTAATTTACTACAAATTGCTAATGTAAATAAAAGTAAATGATTGTTAATTAAATTTTTAATATTAGCTAAATATATATGAAACCTTAAATGAGATAAATCGAAGCAATCTAAGAAAAAACTTTAAGCTATGTAAAAGCTGCATGATATGCGAATTAGAGTTTCACTATAATAAAATTAAATCAAAATTAAAAATTAGAAGAAATGTGATAGAAATTAAAAAAATTTGACTTTAGCTATAATATATATTTATTTAATATTAAATTTTTTTATCGTTATTTGTGTTTACTAAATTTTTTTAATTCATTATAATTCTAAAAGAGGTCTAAAAATGATGAAAAAATGTTATTCGACTCATGTTGATTTGCTATATCCAATAAGATATTCCTCTTGAATTATAAAAAAATACTTTATGATCTTTGATTTTTTTATGTTTTAAAGGATATTTTGTATAAGCCTTATTCAATGATTGAGGATGATAATTATGGACTCATTAGCATCTTAGAATGAAACATTCCAAAACAAATTATATTTTTTCTTTAAATTTTTTTTTGCTTTGAATAGTTTTATTACTATGAAAGACTAGACATCCACTCTTATGACTCTCAAATGAATCCGATTTTGTTATATTATGTTGCTTCAATTAATCTCATTTTTGCTTTAATAAGTACTTACATCATATTTAATTAAAATATAATATTATTTATACTTATTTATTTTTAACTCATGGTAATTACAAAAAAGATCTTAGCAAGATGATATAATGATGGTAGACTTATCACAAAAAGTTTTATACAATTAACATTACCTTTCTTAATTTTAAATATTTTATTTTAAATTTTTTTTTAATGTTTTTCAAAATATTTTGGTTTATAAATAATTTCATAATCAAAGATGTGAGGCTCGATCCCTTTAGTGTCATAGAATTCTTCATTATCATAAACTTTTTCTCATTTTATGAATTATTTTGCTTTAATTTTATGATATTACTATATGTCTCTAAATATCCCAATGTGTGACTTTGACATAACATTGTTTTGGTTATATTATAATAGTTATATTTATCTTCATTGAATATCCAAATATTATTTTTTTAATACTGTGATACTCATTTAATATCATTTTTCTTATTTATTTTTGAAGTTTTCTCAAAGTAATGCTAAGGGATTTATAGAGGTGAAATGAACATCATCAGACACATTTCGATGAGCTCTTCCAAATATTTTTATATTTCTTATCTTTAAATATATTATTTTAAAACAATGTTGAACTAGATCAACTTAATGTCGTTGAACATAGCTTTTAAGAAAAATCTAACTTCTTATTTTCAATTAGTAAGTAAAATATTTTATTTTGTGTTTCTTTACATCACTTTAAATTAGTTATTTTGTATTACTTTAATTTCTTCTCATTTTCATTTTTTATATAATTACTTCATATTTTAGAAAAAATTTACCCTTTTCATGCTTATTTCTTTCGTAATTCATAGTAATTCAAAATGAGGTCAGATGATATGATATGTACTTCATCTAAATTTCTATATCTTAAAATGTCTTATTTCGGGAAATATAATGCTTGATCACTATTGCATCTTTCAATACAATGTTTCCACAAAAATTATCTCATTACTGCAAATTTTTAACTTTCACCTTATTTTATTTATCTAAAAACCTAATCATGCCATAATGCGAACATTCGTAGATTTTATTTTTATGCTATATTTTCTTCAACTTAACTCATTATAAAAATATTATAAATTTTCTTAATATTAAAATGATAATTTATTTTTATTTACTTCAATGATCATCAAAAATTCTAAAGTAGGTTCAATCTAAACAAAGCAAGTGCCATTTGATTATTTTTTATGAACTCTATCCAATAAAGTATTCTGTTTTTTTCAAATATCTATTTCTATATTTTTGTTTTGTTTTACAAGAAATTTTTAGTTTAACAAATTTAATTTTCTAGAATGTAACACTCAATCTTCATAGTATCTAGAGATGCAACCTTTTATAAAATTTATAGTATTTCTTGAAAATTTTTAAATTTTTTCTTATAGTTTTAGTTCAAATATTTTCTAGGATTTAGTCTTTTTGTATAAATCATTTCAATATGTGCTTAACTTTATATGGCTTTTGAATGCTATTTTTCTATAGAATTTATCCAATTTCTTCAAAGTGTTCACTTTGATATGGTTATACTAAAATAAAACTCTAATTCTCTTTCCATGTGACCTTTATCTTAATTTTATTATCATATCATTCTTTAGTTTGCCATGTTATAGTTATATTATTAATTTACATAAAATTAAAATAGTAATTAATCATTATTTACTTCTATTTATTTTTATAATAGTGGTAATAAAAAAGGGGTTTGATCAAAATCAAAGAAATGCTTCTCGATTCCTTTCGACATGCTCAATAAAATGAAATATATTTGTAAGTATGTTTGCTCTAATTTTTATATGTTTTAAAAGACATTTTGAATTTTATCAAATTTATTATTGAGGATGTTACACTTCATTTTCTTAATATCTAAGAATGAAAACTTTTTGTGTAATTTATATAATTTCATAATTTTTAAAATATTTTAAAATATTATTTTTTCTATAGTTTTTTATTTCATTATGAAATATTTTTATTTGTGTTCAATTTGATCATCAAAAATGTTATGGTTAATCTCTATAGTATTTTAGAATACAACTTTCACATATATTTTATCTAATTTCTCCCAGGTTTCTTCTTTGATGTCAATCTATTCTTATAAAATGATAATTCTCCTCTTTTATGACCCCTACATAACTGTCAAATATATTATTTCAATTAATCTCATTAGGCTTATATTATATATAAACTAAACTTTAGAATATTTTTAATAAATTACATATTACTATTTACTTTAGTAACCTATTTTAATTCCCAATGAGGTTTGTCAAAAATGAAATAATCACAATAGGACTTATCTCAATATGTTCAATCTAATAATGTTTTAATTTTTTATATTTTTAAATAATTATTTTCTCTTTTATTTTGTTTTCTTTATGACATATTTCAAATTTTATTTGATTTTCTGATAAAAGATGTTACACTCGATCTCCTTCTAGCAATGCAATGTTTTCACAAAATTTATCCTGTTTTTGTTGAAATGTTTTCCATCGATTCTTTTATATTATCATGTACTCAAAATCATCTTTTGTGTAAACTAGACGTCATTTATTTTTTCGTTTACATTTTCCAATTTACCTCTTTTTAATCTTTATTAGATATTTATTTAAAATTAAAGAAATAATTACTAATTACTTATGCTTATTTATTTTGATAATGTACAACAATTAAATTTGAGGTTGATCGAGGTGAAATAAACGTTGTTCGAAAAGACATGATGAGACCTATCTAATAAAAAATTAATTTTTAGATTTTTTACATATTTTTTTAGTATCCTGTGATTTTTTACTAAATAATTTAAGTAATACCTAATTTATAAAAAAATGTTGCTCTTAATCTACTTGATTTCTTTTAATAAAACTTTCTGATATAGTTTATCTCATTTCCTGAAATTTTTTCTTTGATTTGGTAAGGCTATTAAGCTACTCTAAATGTCAAAACATTTCACTTTTTAATTTCTTTGACTTAGTTTTGTTACATTTTTTAATTTATCTTTTTTTAAGCTTTACTATATATTAACTTAATATATAAAAAATTATTTTTGCATCTGCTTATTTACAATAATCATTCACTGTTTTTAAAACATGAATTGATCAGACAAACAAATGTCCTTTGTCTCGTTTCAAAGAGCTTTATCCATTTCAAAATTATTTGTTATATTGTAATGTATTTTACTTACCAAAGCTTTTACATATTTTTTTGGATATTTTTATTCATATATTATTTAAATATTTAGTATTTTGCACTCAATCTATTTTGTCTCTAGAATAAAATAGTCATATAATTTTTAGATCATTTCTTGAAATTTATTATTTTGATTTAAATTTATCATAATGAAACTCTAATTCGCATATCATGAGACCTTTTCATCCCATAAATTTTTCTTTATTACAATGCTTCAATTTATCTTATTAAGATTTCATATATATATTTATTTAATTTTAAAAAAATTAATTTAATATTATTTACAATTGTTTACATTAGCAATTTGGTGTAATTCTTATTATCTTTTGATTTTGGTAAGAAAATTATTACTCTCATTTTGATAAATTCTATCTAATTAAATATTTATTTTAATATTTAAAATACTTTCTTTTCCATGTATTGTCATATGCATTATGATGCTATCTGATTTTTTGTTAATTTTGTATAAGGGATGCTACACTTGACCTCCCTAGTGTCTCTTAATGGGACTTCAGGTAAGATTCATCTTAATTCTTTAATTGATTTGCATTCATTGTGTTATATTTCTATGTAGCTTTAAATAAACCTCGTGTGATGTTTACATTGCTTTAATTTTGATATAAAATATTACATTAATTTATTTTACTTCTAGTTTATTATTATTTTACCTTAATATTAAAATAATATTTTATTATTATTTAAACTTATCTATTTGACAGTTTATATTAATTCCAAATGATATCAAATCAAGACGAAACAAATGTCTTCATACTTATCTAAACAAGCTTTATCTAATAAACTATAGTTTTCAATATTTTTAAATATTTGGTTTTCTAATGTTTCTACATATTTTGTGAGCATTTTGATTCATGTAACATTTCTTGATTGAGGATGTCAGACTCAATCTCCTTATTATCCTATATTGATTGCGTTCTAATATGACTAGGCTTATTAACTTTCAAAGAAATTTTTTCTTTGATTTGTTTATATTATTTTTGGATATTTAATTTCCAAGAACTCTTTAAAATAAGCACAACGATAGTTGCTTTGTCTCGATAAGGCCATGATTAGAATTGAGGTGAATCTCCAAGATAGACATGCATAAATAAAAATAATTTATTACTTTCATATTAAGTAATTATATATTACAACTATAATGAGATATGTCAAACAAATGTAGTATGAGTAAATAAAAAGTCAATGTAGATGTGACTTGAGAAGTCATCAAGATGACTCAATGATGTTATTTTCATATCAAAAAGATCTTATATCAAATTAATGTGAATCATAATTGAAAAATAACTATAAATAAAATAAATATATTTTTAAATATTAAAAAAGCATATATTAAAGCTAAAAGGACAAGAATTGAGGCAATGTAATATAAAAAACAAAGGTACTTTCTTGTCAATCATCCTAATTTGCTAAATTATGTACAAATTAAAATTCCTTGTAAAAATGTAGATCTATAACAAACTAAAACATTTAAATATATAAAATTAATACATAGTTTCACAGAACTTGTTGAGATGAATCCAACAATTCTTATTTATTATCGATCAAACCTCATTTGAAATGATTACAATTATGAAGTTAAATAAAAATAAATATAAATAAGTAATTATTTTAACATTAAATATATGATAAAACTAAAATAATTTAAATAGTAGCAATTTAATGTAACCAAAAGAAAATGATGTAAAAGTCACACGAGAGGAGATTTATAATCACATAGAAATATAAACAAACGAAAGAAAAGAATTTGAAGTTAGCTAAATTATTTGGGACGGTTGCATTCAATGATTCTAAAGCGATTTTAAGGAAATAACTTAAATAACAATAATATATTTTTTATATTCTGTAGATAAATATTTTATGGATCAAATGTGATAAATTAAAGCAATATAATATAGTGATATCAAAGTGATGCAAAGGTAACATAACAAAAGATTTCTAGATAAATATCAATACAAGAAAATGAAAGTGAAAACTTTGAAGAATTAAGATAAATTGCATGGGAAAGTTGAATTGAAAGATATGAAATATGTAACGTGTAACGTTTTATCATCAAATTATGCATGAATAAAAAAATATCTAAAGGAATGACAAAATTAAAGAAATTAAAATTTTGAAAAAACAATAAAATAAATACTAAGGAGAAAATCGAGAGTAATGTAACATAACAAAATTTATGTAATAAAATGGCACATAATAGATGGATTACATTGGATAACAATGCAATGAATAAGAATTTTGCGTTATGAGACAATAACAAGATAGACTATGACATCATCAATCACAAACCTTCAACGATTCAAAATGCCTCATAACAAATTACAAAGACCAAAAAAATATATCTTCTTTTTAAATATAGTAATGAATATATAATTAGTTAGAACTCATCAAAATGAGTCTTTTGATGTTTGTTTCATTTAAATCAGGAAATAGTGTATCTATCAAAAAACTTAGTAGAGTATACATAATTTCTAAAAGATAAGATATTTGAAATTAAATAATGAACTAAATAAATAAGCATAAATAAAATTAATTTACCAAGAATTTCAAAAGAAAATAATTTGTTTAATCATGATTAAACCATTTTTGGAGTTTCTTTGAATTAGTAAAGTAGTTAAGTATAAATAATAATAATTTTATTTAATATTCCATATATATATATATATATTAAATCTAAAATATGGCATGTTTAAACAATATAACATAATTAATCTAAAACAACATAAAGGTTATTATTGAAGAGAATTAGAGATCCACAATAATGTTACCAAATCAAAGTAAGAATTTTAAATAGTTGAATTGAACTGTATAGAATATTTGTGTTCCATAATATTAAGGAGATTGATTGTGACATCAGTAATCATCAAATGATGTGTGAATAAAAATTTCTCATAAAGCCTTCCAAAAGTGTAGTAAAAAAATTGTCGTAAATATAAAAATGAGTGTTTTATTTGATGGTATTTATTATGGAGAGTGAAATAACATATCTTTAATCTTAATTGGCCTCTTTTAAAATTACTAATGAATAAACAAAATATTACTAAAAAACTTTTTTTTATTAAATAGATATATATTACAGATGAATTGAGATGATTGGAAGAAAAATAGTTAACCAAATCAAAGCAATGGAAAGGTTAAATGATATGGGATTTAAAGTTACAAGTTATATAAACATATAAAAATAACAAAATTCAAAAGAAGAAATAAATTATTCAGGAATTTTATATTTCAATGAACTCAGGAAATCGAGATAAAAGTAATGTCATTAGAGTCATGTTGAAAAGTATAGCTGAATTAAATATTAATTTTTATTATTTTAAATATTTTTTATTTTCCTAATTTTTCTTTGCTTAATGAATCATTTCAATATGTACCCAATTTGTTGTGGGAGGATGTCACAATTGATGTTTGGTATATTGGAACGTAACTTTCATATATAATTTATTTTATTTGTAAACTTTTTGCTCTTATTTAATCTTGTTACCATGAAACTCTATTCTCCTCTTATGTGACATTTTAATCATTTTGATTTGATTTTAATACATCACTTAAATTAATCTCATTCTACTTTTGTATTGAGTTACTTAATATCAAAATAACAACTTAATATCAATCATGGTTTGACATGTTTAGAATTCTCCATCCAATGAAATATTTAATTTTTTATTTTTAAATAGTTTATTAGATTAAGGATTTTTGCATTCTTTATAAGACAATTCAATTGTGGTTGAATTATAAATCTAGGTTATTGAACTTTATCCCTTTAAAATATTGGAACTCAACTATCTTATATAATTTATTTATTTCTGTCCAAACGTTCATCTTTGCATTCGTTATATTGCTCTGAAATTCTTATTCAACTTTCATATGGCCTTTACTTTGCTTTTTTCGTTTATATTACAATAGTTCAGTTTATTTAATTTTAGTTTATATATATGTTGAATTATTATTAAAAAAATATATTGTTAAACTTATGCTTATTTACCTTACTAATTTAAAGTAACTCCAAAGAAGCTTCTATTGAGATGAAACAAATGTTATTAGACTCGTCTCAATAATTTAATAAAAAATTCATTATTAAAATTAAATTCTTCATTTCATTTCCTTTAATTAATTTTAAGCATCATTTTATTGCACACCTTGTATGAAGATTATGGATGTCACACACAATCTCATTAGTACCTCTGAATTCAACTTTCTCAAATGATTTATCTCATTTGGTCAAATGTTTTCTATGAGTTGGAGATATTACAATGTAACCTTAAATCTCCTTCATGGGACTTTAATCTCATTGTTCTTGTAATATTGCAATGCTTTAGTTAATCATAGTTCAGAATTAACATGTATTTAATTAATATTAAAAACGAAACTTAAATTCTTTAATGCTAATTTAATTTTTTAATTTGCATTATTTCAAAATGATTTTTGATAGAGATAAAAAGTGTCATTGTATTGATCACGTCAAGCTCTATCAATTAAATATTGTTTTTGATATTTTTAAATTTCTTATTATCTATGGTTTATGCATGTTTTGTAAGACATTTTTATTCATACTTTATTTAGCAATAAAGACTCTCACTCTCATTCTTGTTGTACTGATGGAAAGAAACTTTCTATTACAATTTATCTCATTTTTTGCAAAATTCTCCATTTGATTTTAATATGTTAATTAAATTTTAATTGTTCTCTCAAGTGACGTTTATATTTCATTTATTTTGTTCTACTAGTGCCTACATTTTTCAATTTGTAGCGTTAATATATATTAAAATAATCTTAAAATAATTATTTATTAATGTCTATGTTTTTTTATCTTTTTGTTATTCATAATAATTTGGAAAGAGGATTGATCGAGCATTACTCTTTTGAATTTTTTCTCTCATCATTATGTTTTGCTAATGTTTACCATGCTTTATGAGATTTTTTTTTCAAAAATTATTTGTTAATAGAGGATATTTCACTTGATCATCTATATATATTGGAATGAAATGATTTCAAGCAATTTATGAAACATTTAGCTCCTAGGTATCTAGCATGGTCTTCATATCACCTTTTTTTTGTTATATTATTTTACTATAAATGAAGTCATCTAAGAACTAATATACATTTTCTTTGCATTAAAAAAATGATTTATTATTATTTATGACTTTCTAATTTTTTAATTTGATCTATTTTTGAATGACGTTTTAATGATAGAAAAAATGTGGCTTGAATCATCCTAACGAGCTCTAACCTTTTAAAAACATATTTTTTTATATTTTTAATTATTTTTTTGTCATGTTTCATATGATGTCTTCTTTTATAATATATTTAATAATTGAGGATGCTATACTTCATAATATTAATATCTTGGACAAATCTCAATTTCTCTATCAAATTGAAAATTAATTTCTTGAAGAGATTTAAATAATAATATACAATTTCTTGAGTTTATTTACTTTACTACTTCACAGCAACTACTAACATGGTTTGATTTGAAGAAAAAGTTGTTAAATTGTTCTTGAAGAGTTTTAATCCATAAAATATTCTTTTTTATTTATTTTTTATTTTTTTTATAATTTTTTCTTGCTTTCTTACAGTTTTTTATTTATAATTGGTTTTACAATCAACAATGTCACATTCAATCTCTTTAATATGCTCAATTGCATGCTTATATACAATTAAGCTTTTTTATTTTAAAAAAAATTATTTATATGTTTTCTTATTCATTTTGATAATTTTTTCCCTAAATATTATAGATTGCTAATGTTTGGCACTACTTATGAGAACTCTTAACATATACAATTGCATCCTTCTACAAAATTTATTTCATGTGTTGAAAAGTTTTAATTTAATGTGGTAACTTGTTTTGAAAATCTAATTCTAATCTCATATGACCTTCACTATGATCTGACTTTGTTATGTTGATAACATTTATCAAATTTTTTTACTTCAATAGGTATTTTAAAAAACTAAAAAATAACTTATTATAATAAATGCATATTTAATTATGTTATTTTGACATCTTTTATCAAGGTCTTCTGTAGGTGTAATTAACATTTTTTTGCAAATTTTGATGAGCTCTATCCAAATAAATATATATTTTTTTATTTCTAAGTATAACATTTTCGTGGGTCTTAGTACACCTTATGATGAACTCTTAGTTTTACTTGATTTGACAATTAAGAATGTTTCACATGATCTCCTTAGTATAATGAAATTCATCTATCATGTATAATTTACCTTACCTTCTATGTTATTACTTTTATTTTCTTATATTATTACTCTATAATAATTCTATTCATGTATTACATCAACTTGATTTTATTATATTACATCACTTCAATTTAGCTCATTTAAAATTTAACATAAATATTTTCTTAATATTAAAATAATAATTAGTTATTATTGATGCTTATTAATATAAATAATTTGAGGTAAATCCAAACAAGGTCAAATGGAGACTCAAACATTGTTGGACTGATCTAGATGAGCTCTCCCTTTTTGTATATTATTTTTTACATTTATAAATATTTCATTTTTAGTAGCTTTGGCACAATTTACATGATATTTCAATTTGTACCTTAATAATCAAAGATGTTATCCTTGATACCATTAATAATTTAGAATGGTATTTTCCTATTTAATGTACCTCATTTCTTAAAAATTTTCAATATGATTTGGTTATATTACTATGAAATTATAATCTCCACTTATGTGATGATATCATCACTTTACATTCATACATTATTTTTTTTTAAGTTTATACTTTATAAATATTAAAATGATAATTTATGATTCTTTAAGCTTATTTATCTTGATCATTTGATGTTATTCCAACCAATGTCTAATCAAAATTAAGGAAACCATGTTGGACTTGTCTTAACGACCTCTGTAAAATAAAATATTCATTTATATATATATTTTAGTACCTTTGAAGATTATCTTCTCAAACAATTTGTCTCTTCTTTACAAAGCTTTTTCCAAATTTAAGAGACACTACAATTTGTCAATATTTACTTATTATTGATATCAAACTCAATCTCCTAAGTACTTGGAGTTCATATGTACAATATAATTTATATCGTTTATTCCAATAATTTGCTTTTTTTTGGTGATATTACATTGAATGTCTAATTCTCTAGGCGTGAGAACATTACTTCAAGTTGTTTTGGTTACACTGCTTAAATTTTCTTTATTTTTTATTTAATATATATTTACATAACATAAAAAAATTATTAAAAATATTTTCTTATTTAATTTAATAATTCAGAGTAACTTCTATGGAGGTCTAATAAAGATGAAGTAAATGTTGCATATCTCTACGAGCTCTATCTAATTATGTTATTTTTATAATATTTATAACTATTTCATTTTTTAGTGAATTGGCTCTATTTTGGGTCAATTTAATTTGTTCTTAAGTTAATTATTTAAAAAGTTACACTCAATCTCCTCAATATCAATGAATGCAGATATCTTACATAATTAAGCAAAAATCTTCCCCATTTTTTCTTTGATTCGATTATGTAATTTATAGTAGTAATTGATTTCTATTAAGATCTTTATTTCACTTTAATTTTTGTCAAAATAGCTTAATATTAAAATGATAATTTATTATTACTTATCATTATTTATTTTTGAATTCAATGTAATCACTAATGAGGTTTTCTAAAGACTAAACAAACATTATCAAACTTATCTTGAAGAGCTCTACTATATTAATTATTAATTTTTATTTCTTTAAAAATTTTTTATTTTTAAGGGTTTTGTTTTTTATGAGATATTTTGATTCATACATAATCTATGATCAAGGAGATTACACTCCATCTTCTTGGTTTCCTCAAGTAAACATTTCTATATAATTTCGCTTTTGTTCATAAGTTTTGCTTTGATTTGTTTATATTATTATGCATATCTAAATCTCATTTATGTGAGATTAATATCCCAATTATTTTAATATATTACATTACTTCAATTTACATCATGGTACCTATAATATACTTTTACTTAATATATAAAAATTATTAGTAATTTTTAAAGAAGTTTGATAGAGTGACGAAATAGTTATTGGTCATAACCTGATAATATCTATCCAAATAGCATTTTTTTGCATTTTTAATTAATTTTATGTTCTATGAGTTTCCTACACTTCATTAAAATTTTTATTCATATTATATTTTACATTAGAGAATGATACACTTATTCCGCTTAGCATCTTGGAGTGTAAGTTTGTCGTACATCTTGATTATTTTTTTTATATTTTTTTGTGATAAATCTTTATATTACAATGAAACTCTAATTCCCTTTCTATGAGAAATTTATATCAACTTCTTCCTATATTTTAATATATACTTCCTTAATATTATAATATTAATTTATTATTATTTATGTTTATTTAATTCTATAATTCATTGATTTTCCAAATGGGGTTTGTCCGGGATGTAACAAATGTCATTATTATCATCTAGAAGAGATCTATCCAATAAATGTTCATTTATATAAATATATTTAAATATTTTACTTTCAAAAATGTTGTCTTGCTTTAAAAGATATTTTTTATTGTATGATTAATGACAAATGACTTTACGTACAAACTACTTAGTATCATTAAATGTAATATTCTCATGTAATTTACTTTTTAATTCAAAAGCTTTGGTTTCATTTTCTTATATTATTATGTTAAATAAAATATTTATTCTTAATAATTTTATTAAATTTCATTTCTATAATTTTTGTAGGCTTCAAAAGGTATTCTACTCATGCCTCTTTTAATAATTAGGATGTTACCTTTGAAGCCATTAGCATTTTTGAAAAAAAAGCATTCCCAAAAAATTTATCTCATCTATGCAAATAGTTTCTTATGATTTTGCTATGTTATACTACTACAATTTATCTAATTAAAACATTGTTCTATGTTTACATAACATAATTATAATAATTATTTATGCTTATTTACTTTAATAATTAAAAAATAATTCTAGTTGAGGCTCAACATACTTGATGTTAACATCACTATCTCATCCATAATAGATCTAGCAAATTAAATATTTATTTTTTAATTTTTAATGTTTAAATTAAAAATGTTTTGGCATGCTTTGTGAGACATGTCATTTCACACCTAATCTGATGGTCAAGGATTTTACCCTCAGACTCCTTGGTATCTTTGAATGTAATTTTCGAAAAAATATTATCTTATTCTTGTAAATCTTTTCTTTGATTTGGGTTTATTACTATGTAACTCTAAATCTCATTTCATGTGACATTTGCAATGCTTTGATTTAGGCATATTACATCATTACAATTTATGTCATTTTATCCTTGATGTATATCTTCTTTATATTATAATGACGATTTCTTAGAGTTTATGTTTATTGAATATATTTTTTTGAGTTACATGAAATTAGTTTCAATGGAGAAAAAGTAAATATTGCCACACTCATCTCAATGACCTTTATCAAATTAAATCTTTAGTTATTAATTTTGAAATATTTTATTAATTAAGATTTTGTAAAATTTTATGAGATTATTTAATTTGTACCTCATTTAGAGATTAAAGATAGTACAGTAAAACTCCTTAATATTTTGTAATTCATTTTTAACATACAATTCATCTAATTTTTTTTCAAATCTTTTACCTTTAGTTGGTTATATTATACTGAACTCAAATTTCTTTCTTGTGCCATCATTACATTGCTTTCGATTAGCTATATTATATTACTAAAAATTCGTCATTGTTCATCTTTAATATATATCTACTTAATATTAAAAATATTAAATTTTTAATATATTTTTTTATTTAGTTTTTATTAAGTAACAATATTTTAAAAAGAGGTCAGATGGAGACGAAACAGAATCTGTTAGACTTACAACGTGGAGCTTTATCAAATTCAATATCTATTTTTACATTTTTTAATTACATTTTTTTAATATTTTGTGAATCCTTTGTGAGTATGATTGAGTATACTACATTTGATCCCTTTAATATCTTAAACTTAAATTTTTGCACATTATTTATCTCTTTACCTTATATTTTTAATTTTATTAAATTACTTTGAAAATCTAATTCCCTACTTCTTACCTTTACATTACTTGGATTTTGTTACATTAAATGCCTCAAATTGTCACATTTAATTTATAAATATATTTATTTAATATTAAAATAATAATTTTTTATTATTCACACTGTTATGGAAAAGAAACAAACAACACTACGCATGCCTTCATGAACTCCATCAACTTAAATATTTATTTTTAATATTTAAAAATCTTTATTTCTAAATTTTTTTTGCGTTCTTTATATGACATTCTCATTTGTATCTGATTTAATGATTGAAAATGTTACACTCGAACTCCTTAATATCCTAGACTAAACTTATATAATATAATTTACCTAATTTCTTCAAATCATTTTTTAATTTTGTTATATGACTATGAAACAATAATTCTCCTCTCATATGACCCGTACATTGTTTTAAATTTGTTTAATTATATTACTTTAATTTTCTTATTTCAGCTTCAATTTATATCTACTTGTTATTAAAATTACACTTTATTATCTTTTATTTTTATTTACTTTTGTAATTAATGATTTTTTGTAAGTGAGATCTATTAAAGGCAAAATAATAGTCATTGGACACGCTTCAATGAGCTCAAAAAAATAAATATGTACCTTTATTTTTTTAATTATTTTATTTTGTAAGCCTTTTGCATCTTTTATGAGATATTTTAGTTTGCAATTATTATGGTTGTTGATGTCATGCTTGATCATCTCAGAACCATGGAAGATAACTTTCCCAAATAATTTTTCATTTTTTAGTTTTTTTGATCAATTTGGTTATATTACTTCAAAGCTATAGCTATCCTATTGTATGAGTTTCTCATCACTTTGATTTGGTTAAATTTTGTTATTTCAATTACTCTAATTTTAGATTTGAGACATATTTACTTAATAAAAAATAATATTTTTTAATTATTCCTGCTAAATATCTTTGGTAATTTGTAGTGATCAAAAAAAGATCAAATGGGGAGAAAAATAATTGTATTAGGCTCTTCCCTTAGAGCTCTATATAATTAAGTATTGATTCTTATATTTCTTAAATAAATTATTTCCTCATTTTATGGCATATTTTGTTAGATATTTTTATTCATTACTTATATAATGAATGACAATGTTACACTCGATCTATTTCATGCCTTGTTGTGTTGCTTTGTTAAACTACATATCTTATTTCTTAGATGCTTTTGCTTTGATTTGGTTATACTACTATGAAAAAATGATTTTTCACTAGTGTCATCTTATACATCATTTTATGTGATTATATTACATTGATTCAATTTATCTTATTTCTACGTTAATATATATATATATATATATATATATATATATATATATATATATATATATATATATATATATATATATATATATATATATATATATATATATATATATATATATATATATATATATATATATATATATATATATATATATATATATATATATATATACTAATAAAAGAAAAAAAAATTTATTTATTTTATTTCACTTTTTGACACACTTTTATTTTAAATAAAGTCTTATTGAAATGAAAGAAAATGTTGTTGGGCCCATCTCCATGAGATCTATTTAAATATATTTTCATTTGATATTTTTTTGATATTATATTTTCTACGGTTTTGACACTATTTTGTCAAAAATTTGACTAGTACTTTATTTAGCTATTGAGGATGTTATATTCAATCTCCTAAGTGCATGAAAATCTAATTTCTCCATATACTTTGTCTCATTGCTTTGATTTAATTATATTATATTGCTTCAATTTATGTTAATCAAGCATTAATAATTATTTTCTTAAAACTAAAATAAGTATTTATATTTTATAAAAATTATTTAATTTTATAATTTATAGTAATTCGAAATGAAATCTTTTTAAGAAGAAATAAGCATTATTATTCTTATCACATAGAGCTTTATGCACTTTGACAAGCTTTATAATACATTTGATTTAGAGGTTATTTTAGTTTCAAGATTGCGATACTTGATCTCATTAGTATCTTGGAATATAAATTTCAAAGATAATTTTTCTTATTTCTTAAATTTTTACTTTTTAATTAGGTGGCATTAATATGAAAATGTAACCCTTCTCTCATGTATCCTCTGCTTCACTTTGATTTGGTTATAATAATTTGTTTGAATTTATCTCATTTAAATATCAATATGAATATAATAATACAATAATAATTTGTGATTATTTTTTGTAAGACTAATAAAATATTGTTAGACTTGTCTTAATGAGCTCTTTCTAATTGTATAATGTTTTTTGTATTTTTTTAATATTTTTATAGGGTTTTAGTTTTTTTACAAGACACCTAATTCTTATAAAATTTGATGATTGAACGTGTTACACTAAATTTCCATTATATTATGGTGAGCTACTTCCTTATGCAGTTAGTTTGATTTTCAAATTTTGTAATTTTTATTAAGTTATATTATTATGATATTCTAATTCTCCAATCATATGATCTTTACATTACTAAGCTTTACTGACATTACACTACTTCAATTTATTTAATTTCAACTTTAATATACTCTTTCTTAATATTAAAAATAAATTTATTTTTTTATGCTCATATAACATGGTATTTCACATTATTTCCAAACGTGGTCTTATAAACACGAAACAAAAGTCATTTGATACTTATCGACCAGTAATATCAAATGAAATTCTCAATTTTTCATAAAAACATTGTAACATAAAATGAATTGACCTCCTTTTAATTTTGTAATTATCAATAAATATGAATAAATATTTATGATCAAAGTTGTCTCGCCCAATCTCCTCCTTATCATAATTACAACTTCCTCCAAGAAATGAGATAAAATAGTGTTTTATATTAAAAAAACCATAAAATATGCTATAAGGTTACATACTTATATAAGCATTAAATAGAGTTTGATTGTAATATAGCAATTAAATTTTAAAATGAGAATTTAATGAGATAAAGTTCATTCTAATGATGTTTGATTCTTCTTGATCTAACCTCAAATAAAATTTCTATGAACAATTAATATTAAAAAGTATTAATAAGTCAATTTCTTATATTAATTAAATATATATTAATATTGAAATAAGAAAGATAAAGGCAAGTGAATATAACAAAATGAAAGAATTGTAAACTTCACATGATAGTGGTTTAGAGTTACATAGAAATATATCCAAATCAAGAAAATATTTTAAAGAAATTAGTTAATTGTGTGAGAATGTAGCATCTAAGATATTAAATGATTCAAGTATAACATTCTTCATTGAATAGGAAAACTTGAGTTTAAATAATATTACCAAACCAAAGTGATGTAATTGTTATATGAGAGGAAATTTAGAGTTAAATAATAATATAATAGAACCAACACAAAACATTTTGGCAAATGAGACAAATTATGAGGATAAGATGCATTCGAAGATAATAAAGAGAATCAGTGAAACAATCTTGATAATTAAATAAGGTATGAATTGAAATGTTCGATAAAGACTACAAAAATAAATAAATAATTTTTTTTATAATTATAGAGATTAATATTTATTTCAATATTACTCATTCAGAAGGGCACAAGAACAATTGTTTCATCCCAATATGGTCTTGTTTTGAATTTCTATGAATACAAAAAATAAAAAGAATAAATAATAACATATTGATATTTTTATATCAAAAAATTGAATTAGACCTAAATGATATAAATTGAAGTAATGTAATATAAAAAAGTTAGAGCAGTCAAAATGACATGCAAGAGAGGAATTAGAAGTTTTGTAGTAATATACCAAAATTAAAAAACATTTCAAGAAGATAATTTGCATGGTAAAGTTACATTTTAAGATACTAAGGAGATCAATAGTTGCTTCCGTGATCATAAAATTAGGCACATATTAAAAGGCCTTTTAAGGAGCTCCAAGGCCATTATAAATAAATTATTTAGAAATATAAAAATAAAAATAAATTAAATAAATGAAGTAGAAAAAAATGTAAAGTGCAATCTAGAAGAGAATTGGAGTTTTATAGTAATATAGTAAAAATTAGATGAAAACTTCGAAGAAATGAGACAAATTGAGCAGGAAGTCACAGTCTTGAATAATAAGGACATCAAGTGCAACAAATTCGATTAACAAGTCATGTGCAAATTAAAATGACTCATAAAGCTTGCCAAATACACATAAAAAAATTTGAAGATATAGCACTAAATAATTAAATGGATAGTTTTTTCCAAAGTGAATGCAATCACTTCTACTATGAATTATAGAAGTAAAAAATACTAAAAGAAATATAACATTATTTTAGTTTTAAATAAAGAAATATTAATGTTGAGACAAGGTCAGTTGAAGAATCCTAATATCACTCATTCAAAGTAATGCTAAGGTGTGACAATAATAGGCTTAGGGTTACAAAGTAATAAAATGTAATAGAAGTGAAGAATTTTAACAAATGAGATATATAGTATAGGAAAATAACATTTAAAAATAATTCAATGACCTATCACAATATCATTAATAAAAAAATTAGAAATGAAACAAAATCAATCGTAAGGCTAGCTAAAGATATAAAATAACAAACATTTGAAAAATATAAAATAAATTTTTAAATGGATATATCATATAAAAATTCGTTTTGTAATGATTATTTCGTAATGATAAGACCACATTTAGAAATGTTATGAATTACTAAATTAAACAAGAAGAAATAAAAATAAATTATTTTAATATTATATGGATATATATTAATTGTTTAATAAGGTAAAATGAAGTAATCTAATCTAAAAAAATAATAAAAAACCCTAAAGATATAAGGTAAATTAATTGAGAAATTTCCATTCTAAGATACTAAGAAAACCAAGTGTAACTTCTCTAATTGTGTAATAAAGTTTGAAACAAACTTTTTCATGAAAAGTTCTAAAACCCTATAATATAAAATATCAAAAACACAAAAATTTAGATAAATTTATGTAATGTTGCAATTCAAAATAAAAAGGATGTGCAGGTTGCTCCATTAGTGAGTTTAAGTTACTTAACAATGTAACCTAATTAAAGGTTAGAATTTTAAAAGAATTGAAAAATTTATTAGGTAATCTAGATTACAAGATACTGAGTGGAAGTAGAATAACATCACAGCCACAAAACCACAATGAAGCAAAATGCCTCATAAACCATGTGAATATCTAAAACATAAAATATTATAAAGCTTAAAAATTAGTTTTCGGTTGTATAGAGCTCATTTAGTCTAATCGAATGACTCCTTTCGTTACCATCACAGCTTGTTTTGAATTATCATGAATTACTAAGCTAAATAAACATGAATAGTAATAAATTATTATTTCTATATTAAACAAATATATAATAAATCTTACATAAGTTAAATGAAAACATTGTAATAAAATAATGTAAATAGGATGTAAAGGTCTCATGAGAGGGGAATTAGAGTTTTCTTATTATATAACAAAATTAAACAAAACAATGTAAAAGTTTCTATAAATTATACTGGAAAATTGTGTTCTAAGATACAATAATTACTGAGTGCAACATACCTAACCACCCAGTTAGCTACAAATCAAAATGACTCATAAAACATGCAATGATACTAACAAAATACCTCAAAGTACAAAAAATGAATTTTTAAATGAGTAGTTGTCATCATGGTTAGTCTAATGAAATTTATTTCTTCTATATTAGTAATCATTCAGAGTTACTACATTTTTCCAATGTAACATAAGAGGAAATTTATAGTTACATAATAGTATAAGAAAATCAAAACAAATTGTTGAAAGGAATACGACATATTATATAAGAAAACTTCATTCTATGAAACTCAGGGGATAAATAATAATATCCTATTCCATTAAATAAGGTACAAATTGACATATATCTCAAACTTCACCTAAATGAAAAAATATATATTTTTAAATACAAAATTTATATTTTAATTTAAAAAATGCCACCTAATATTGCACTTATGCTTATTATGTCTTCATTTGACTTCATTTGGAATTATTACAAATTATCATAGTAAATAAGCATAACAAATTGTTATTTTCATAAGTACACATATACTAAAGAAAAAAGGTGATAAATTGAATCTATCTATTTAGACCAAGTCATCGTGATATAAGGCATGATGAGAGGAGATTCAAAGTTACCTAATAATAAAAAAAGAAAAGCTAAACATTTCAAGAAATAAGATAAATTACATGATAAAGTTGAAGTACAATATATTATGGATGCTTATAGTAACATTTTTTATCATTAGATGAGGTATAAATTGAAATGACATAAAACATGTCTAAGTTATAGAAAACCAAAAAATTTAAAAAATTAATATTAATATTTAATTTGACAAATTTTGTTGGGATATGTTTAATGACATTTGTTACATCATGTTCAAACATCATTTTGAATTAATCTTAATTCAAAGTGAATAGGTATAAACTAAAACAAATAATTATTTCTACGTTAAGAAAATATATATTGGAGCTGACAAGTTATAAATTGAAGCCATAACATGTAACAAAGCTAAGGTAATGTAAACATCAGAAGGAAATTCATTTAGAGCCACATGTTAAGATAAACAGAAAGTAAAAAATTTGGAAGCAAGAGATAATTTCTATGGGAAAGTAGTGTTTTAAGATACATCGATGACATAGTTTATCATCAATATGATTAAATTAATTAATTAAAAATATGTCAAAAAGAGTACTAAAACCCCATAAAATAAAATATCTATAAAAAAATAATCAATAATAATTTGGAAGGACATCTAAGAGATGAGTGAAACGAGATTTGTTGTCTCAATCAGACTATATAGGAATTACCATAAATTATTAAAGCAAACAAGAAGAAATAAGAATAAATTATTATTCCAATTTTATGTAAATAAATAATTAAGCTAAGTTAAATTATATTTAGAAAATTAAATATAAAAAATTAAAATAACATAATAGCCAAATGAGATGAGATTTAGTGTTAAAAAAGTTATATAACCAAATGAAACAAAAAATTACAAGAAAATGAGATAAATTGTACAAGATTGTTCAGCGTGGTGCAACTAAAGAGATCAAGTATAGCATCATTGATAGTGAAATATGGTTCAATTCAAAATGACAAATTAAACTGCTAAAGCATAAAAATAAAACTTAAACATTTGGATAAGATTTTTCAATTAGATAAACCTTGCTAACATAAGTCCCATGACAGTTATTTATTTTTTTAATATTATATTAATATGTTATAAAGCTAAAAATAAAAAAGTTTAAAGCAATGTAACATCCTCAATAAAATATTATATTAATATTATATTAAAGAATGTTGCTTTCCAATATACAAGCAGTTCATGTGTAACATCCTCAATAATCTAATCAAGCACAAACCAAAATATCCCATAAAATATAGCAACATAACAAGAAAAAAAAATATCTCAAAATATAGAATGAATTTTTAATTTGAGAGAGATGGTTACACCAAGTCCCGCAACATTTGTTTCATTTCACTCGAACCTAGTTTTTCAACATTATAAACTACCAACATAAATAAGCATAAATAAAAATAAATTACTATTTTAATTTTAAAGCATTTTATGCTAAACCTAAAATGGCAAAAATTTGAAGTAATGCAATATTAAAAATTCAAATCGATGTAAATTCTACATGGCAAAAGATTTATAATTTCAAAGTGTTACAACAAAATAAAAGTGAAAATTTTCAACAAATGACTAAAATTTTGTTTAAATTTTATATTTCAAGTCACTACAGTGATCTATAATAACATCCTTGATCATCAAATCATGCATCAATATAAATGCCTCATAAAGCATGCCAATGTTGTAGAAAATAAGACTTTTTTAAAAACCAAAAAATAAATAATTAATTAGAAGGGGCTCTTTTAAATGATTCTAGTGATATTTATTTCATATCTGTAGGACACCATTTAGAATTACTATAAATTTACAAATTAAAGGAGCATAAATAATAATAAATTATTATTCTAATATTAAATATTATCACATTAAAATTAAAATGAGATCAACTAAAGAAATGAAAAGTTCAATAGAGAAGAGAATTAGCCTTCAATTGTATAAAAAAATTAAATAGAAAAATGAGAGGAAATGAGTTAAATTGTTGACAAAGTCACCTTTCAAGATATTAAGAAGATCGATTGTAACATCTTCATTTTGTTAAAAGAGGTACCAAAAACAACTTGTAAGAAAAGTTGAAAGAATCAAAATTAAAATATTGAAAAATAATGAAATGTACAACTAATTCAATAGATGTCATCGTATGAGTCCGATGTCACTTGCTTTTTTGAATTAGAGGTCTCTTGCAGTGTTTGCTAATTGACAAAATAAATAATTAATGCATAAATGAGACTAATTAAAGCCATGTAATTTCAAAAAAAAGTTATGTAAAAATTACATGAGAGGAAACTTTTAGTTAGATAATAAAGAAGCTAATAGTTATAATGTTTCATAAAATAAGCAAAGATTATTGAAAATAATGAAATTACACATATAAAAATGAAAAGATAATTGGATAGAGCACATAAACATGAATTGAATGATGTCATAGTGTATTCAGAATTAGAAAACATTACCATAAAGAATAGTAAGTTATAGTTTTAATATTAAGTAAATAAATAATAAAAACAAAAATACATAAATTGAAGTAATGTAATATAACCAAATCAAAATGACAAAAAGGTCATATGCAATATTATCTATAGTTATATTATAATATAACTCAATCAAATTAAAAATACTAAAAACAGAGAAAAATTATAAGGGAAAAGTTTCTTTCCAAGATGCAAAAGTGATCAAGTTTAATATCCATAATCACTATACTTTACATGATTCAAAATGTCTCACAAAAAATGCAAAAATATTGAAAAATAAATTATTCGAATTAACTAAAATAAATATTTAATTAGAAGCAGCGTTTTGAGAAAAATCCACTAAAATTTAATTCTTTTTTGACTTACCCGCTTAAGAATTTTTTTGAATTATGAAAAAAAAGAAAATGATGACACATTATTTTTTAAAAATAAGGTAAATACGTAATAAAGTTGAAACAAAATAAGTTGAAGCATTATAAATTTAGCAAAAGTAAGTGATGTAAAGGCAACCCATTAAGAGAATTAGGGTTATTAAGAAATAGGAAAAAATCAAAGGAAACGTTATGAAAAAGTGATATAAATTATACTAAAAAATTGCACTCTAACATACTAAAGAGATTCAGACAAACATCCTTAGTGATCAGTTCAGATTCAAATCAAAACATCTAATAATAATTACAAAATAAAATAAAAAGGGAACTATTTAAAAATTTTAAAATGAATAGTTAAATTTGTAAAGCTTGTCAAGAAGTTTCCAATAATGTTTATTTCATTCGGATCAAAATTCACATTGAATTATTTCAAATTACATAAGAAATTATAATTAATTAAAAATAATAATATTATATATATATATATATATATATCAAAACCCAAATGACATACATTGAGGCAATATAAAAAAGCCAAATAAAATCATTACAAATGTCACATGTAATGAGATATTCAGTTGTAAAATAATATAACCAAATCAAAGCAAAACAAATTGAAAATATCACACAACATGAACGCAAAGTTGGATTTCATGATACTATGCAGATCATGTTAACATCCAAAATTTCACATATTGTTTGAATAAAAATAACTACTAAATAATTTTAAAACCATAGTAAATAAAAAACGTAAAAGATATAAAAATAAATATTCAATTTGATAAAGTACATCTAAATGAGCACTTTGACATTTGTGCCTTATTAATCAGACATCATATTGAATTAAGAAAGATTAACAAATTAAAGAAACATGAATAATAATATATGGTGATTTTAATAGTAAGTAAACAGCTAATCAAGCTAAAATGAGACATACTAAACAATCATAATATAACTAAATAAAAGTAATGAACAAATCACGATAGAGGAGACATAAAGCTATATAGTAATATAAAACAATAAAAGCCAAAACTTCTAAGAAATGAAATAAATTACCATACAAAGTAGCACAATAAGATACGAAGGAGATCACACCAAACATTGTCGATTATCAAAAAGTGTATGAATGAAAATATCTCTTAAAGCATGGAAAAATACTAGAAAATATGGAAATAAATATTTTACATAACAGAGATTAATGAGATGAGTCTAACAACATTTGTTTCTTCTCAAACAATCTTAATTTAGAATTAACATAAATTAAAAATTAGTAAATATCCAAAAATAATAATAAGTTATTTTGTTAATAATAGCAAAATATTTATTAAAGCAAAAATGAGGTAAATTTAAGTAGTAAAATATAATAAAATAAAAGTGATGCAAGTAAATATGAAGGGAGCACTACTATTTCACCATAATATAAAGAATTGTCAGCAAAACCATTGGAGAATAAACACACACTATATGGGAATGTTGTATTCAATGACACTAAAGTGCTAAAGTCCAACATTATCAATCACAAAATCAGGCATTAATTGAAATGTCGCACAAAGTGTGTAAAGCATTTAAAATATTAAATATTTAATAATACAAAGAAGATTATTTAATTTGGTAGAACTCATTAAAATAAGTACAACAATCTTTGTCTTTTTATCAAATTTGGTTTAAAATACTACAAATTACAAAAACCAATAAGAATAAATATTAATGAATTTTTGGTGCAAATATACATTGAAGTTAAAAATAAGAGAAATTGAAGAAATATAATAAATCTAAAATAAAGTGATGTAATAGTGACAAAATAACAAATTTTGAGTTACATGACAATATAACAAAATCAAAGCTAATAATTTGATTAAATTAGATAAGTTACATGGTTAAGGTGATGCAAATGTAGCTTTCCAAGAGGTTAAATATATTGATGATAGCATTGATGATGTTCAAATCATGTACAAATCAAAAGGCTCAGGAAACATACAAAAGCCCTTGAAAATAAATATGAAAAAATGTAAATAAAAATATTTAACTATATAGAGTGCATCGAAACAAGTCAAAGGGACTAAACCTCATCATGGTCAAATCTTGTAGTCCATTACTTCAAAAAAATTTATGAAACATAAAAAAAGAAAAATATTAATTTAATACTAATGATATGTACATTAAAGATAAAATTACATAAATTATGTCAACATAATATACCCTAATCTAATCATTATCAAGCTCATACAAGACGAGAATTAGAGTTTCAAAGTTAAATTAAAAAATTTTTGAAAAAATAATGAAAAAATAAATAATTTATACACAAAAGATCAATTTCTTCATATTAAGGACTATAAGTGTCGCCCACTCGATCATGAAATCAAGTATGAAGACAAATGCATCGTAATACATGCAAAAAACCATAAATGAATTTTGAAATGAATATTTAATTGAATAAAACCCTTCAAGTGTTTTCAATATCATTTGTTTTGTCTCAAATGACCAAATTTGGAATTACGTTGATCTAAGAAAGTAAAGAAGCAAAAATAATAACAAATAATTATTTTAATATTATATAAAGATGTATTAAAGTTGAAACAAAATTTGAAACAATCAAATACAAGAAAATTAAAATAACATAAAGGACACGTAAGAGGGGATTCAAAGGTACATAATAATTTACTAAATCAAACAAAATCAATTCTAGAAATGTGATAAATATTATAGGAAAGTTGAATACGAAGATGTTAAAGAGATTGAGTGCAACATCATAAATCATCAAGTCATCTATGAATCCAATGGAAAAGTAAAGAATAAATATCCTTTGAATGGAAAAAATTAAATACTATTAAAATGAACATTTAATTAGATAGAGTTTATCAAGATAAGTCCAATGATGTTTTTTTTGTCTAGATTGTATCTCACCTTGAATTACTCTTATTTTTTAAGATAAATAATTATACTAAACACTAAATTACTAATTTAATATTAAATAAAATAATATTAAACTTGAAGTGAGATCCATTGAAGCAATGTAGTATAACTTAATCAAAGTGATGTAAATGTCGTATCAGGGTATATATAGAGTTAAATTATAATATAAAAAATCAAAGGGAAAAATTTTAATAAATGAGTAAAATTATATGGCAAATTCACTACAATATATTAAAAAATTACAAACAACATCCTCAAACATTAGATCAGCTATAAGGAGACATATCTCACATGAAGTTCTAAGAAATTAAAAGAATATATTTCAAAAATATAGAAATTAATATTTAATTTCATACAACTCATTAGGATGAATCTAATTACATTTGTTTCATCGTGATCAAACTTTATTCAAAACCATTATGAATGAAAAAATTAAATAAGTATAAATAATATTAAATTATTAGTTCATTATTAAGTAAACATATATTAACATAGAATTAAAAAAATTCGAGACAACCTAGTATAACCAAGTTGCAATGATATAAAGTCACATGAGAGGATATTTAGAGTTTCATAATAATATATCAAAATAAAATTAAAACATTTCAATAATTAGACAAATTAATATAGAATGATGCGTTCAATGATACTAAAAAGATTAAGTATACAGTCCTCATTCATCAAACCTTGAATAAAAGTTATGTAAAGTAAAGCCTAGAAAAGACTTTTAAAATTAAAATATTTGAAAAAATAAACGTAAACTACGAATGTAAATTGAAATGGGATAAATTTAATTTGTGGAATATAACCAAATCAAATCTTTGTAAAGGTCACAAGAGAAAGGATTTCATATACCATTGGAATATCACTGAATAAAAGAAAAAAAATTTAAAGAAGAGAGATAAATAATTGAGAACGATGAATCTCGAGATACAAAATACATGAAGTCTAACTTCCTCGTAAATTGAATCATATAGGAGTCAATATGTATATAAAGAGTAAAACACCAAAGAAAATAAAATAGCTAAAATAAAGAAATTGATATTTAATTTGATGTAGATCATCAAGAAAAGCAGAATGACAATCGATTTATGATGAGCTTACCTTGTTTGGAATTCTTACATATTAAAAATTCAAAATAAGTATAAAAATTTAAAAAAACATTATGTAATATAATAAAAAGTAATCAATGTAATAAAAAACTCACAAGAGAGGAGATATAGAATAGCAAGTTAAAGTAACAAAATCAAAGAAATATATTCAAAAAAATGCAATAAATTCTGTGAGAAAATTGCATCCCTGACACATGGAGTTTAAGTGCAATATTCATACTCACAAATTTCGGCACAAAATGAGATGTCTCATAAAGAATTCAAAAATTTGAAAAAGGTAAATATTTCTGAAGTATAAAATAATATATTATTACATCAAAGTCATCAAGTTGTTTTCCATGAATTATTGGAAATAAGTGAAGTAAACAAGCATAGAAAATAGTAAATTATTATCTAAAGATTAAGAAAACATACATTAAAGCTAAAATAACATAATTAAAAAAAAATCTAAACCAATAAAATTGAAGCGATGTAAATGCCACACAAGAGGAGTTATAGAGGTCCAAATTATATTACAAAATCAATGACAAATCTTTGAAGAAATGAGATAATTTTGTCAGGGAATATTAGATTGTAGAATATAATGGAGGTTAGTATAATCCTATATCATCTATTTAGGCACAAAAAAGTGCCACATAAAGCATCCCAAAAATTGAGGATCTAAGCTTATTAAAAATATGTAATATAATATTTAAATAAATATTCTTTTCTCTCCAATGAGTCCAATCATTTTTCTTTCAACTCAATTGGACCTCTTTTGGAATTATTGTGAATTGACAAATCAAGTAAGCATATATAATAACAAATTATTTTCTTAATACTAGGTAAATATATATTTAAGCTGAAATAACATAAATTGAAGTAATGTAATATAACAAAAAAAGGTGATGCAAAGGAAACAATTGGAGAGAATTTGGATTTCATAGTAGTATAACCACGTCATGACAAAAGGCTTGAAGAATAGACATAAATTCTATGGTAATGTTACTTTTCAAAATACTATAGAAATGAGTGTGACATCTTCAATCATCATAAACGTACAAATAAATTTGTACCACAAAAATTAGAAAAATCCTAAAAATGAAGAAATTGATAAATGAATATTTATCTATATACCAACTCAATTAGATGAGAATAAACTGCATTTGTCTCATCTCAATTGAACCTTGCATGAAATTAGTATGGATCACTAAAATAAATAAGCACACCTAATAATAAATTCTTTGTAAATTAGGTGAACATTTAATACAACTAAATAAGTTAAATTAAAGAATTATAATTTAACTAAATAAAAGTGACGTAAATGTCAAATGAAAGGATATTTAGAGTTACAAGGTAATATAACATATTTAACGTGGAACAAGTTAATAGAAAGACAAATTGTATCATTTAGTATCATTATATTACACTAAAGATATCAAGTGTAACAAACTCAATTGTTAAATGATGTATGAATACAAATAACTAATAAAACATGCTAAAATTTTTTAATGTAAAATATCTGAAAAAACCAATTTAAATATATAATCAAATATAGCTTGTTTAGGTGAGTAAAAAAATATTCTTCATCTTAGAAAAATCTCATTTTGAATTATTGCAAATCACCAAAGGAGATAAGAAAACATAAATAAATATTTTTTTAAATAATAAGTAAAAATATATTAAAGTCAAAACAAGATTAAGTTGTGTATTGTTAAGAAATGAAAGAGAACTAATGTTGACATAAGAGGTGATCTAGATTTACTTAGTACAACTACAAAATCAATGTAAAAAATTTGAAGAAATGAGAAATTATTTTGAAAAGTTGAATTTCAAGACAATAAGGAGAACAAGTGTTACTTTCTCGATCATTAAATCATGTACGAATTGAATTGTTTCATAAAGCATTTGAAATTTTAAAAACTAAATGATTTTAAGTATTGAAAACGATCTTTAATTGGATATGCCACATCTAAACAAGACCAATGACATTTGCATCATCACTTTTAGAACACGTTTGGATATAGTACAAGAAAAGAAGCGTAAATCAAAAATAATTATTTTATTAACATAGGGCTATAAAAAGTTTATTCAAGAGGAGATTTAGAGTTACATAATGTTATAACAATGAAAAATTACATAAATTTTGTTGGAAAATTGCATTCTATGATACTAGGGAAATGTAGTGTGCCATCATATGTAGCTAAATAAGTTATTGTTGAAAATATCTTATAAATTATGAAGAAAATTAGAAAGTAAAACATTAAAATCATAAGATTGAAAATTAATTTTTTAGAGTTTATTGAAATGATTACAAAGACATTTATTTTGTCTTGGCAGAAACTTGTCTAAAATTACTATGAATTTCAAAATTTAATAAGCTTAAATAACAATAAATGTTTATTTTAAGATTATGTAATAATCATTCGAAGCTAAAAATAGATAAATTTAAATGTCATAATGCAGCTAATTTAGAAAGATGTAATAATCACAAGAGAGAAGAATTTATGTTGCACAAGAACATAACCAAAACAAAGTTGTAAATGCAACATATTTTGCATGAGAAATATGCATTCCAAAATACTATGGAGATGAACGCAGGCATCCTCGATCACCAAATTAGGAATGAATTGAATTAACCCATAAAGTGACAAAAACCTTAGAAAATAAAATACTTAAAAACATTAAAATAAATATTTAATTATATAGAGCTCAATGAGATCAGTTGAAGGATATTTATTTTGTTTATAATGAAACATGATTATTACTATGAATTACAAAACTAAATGGCAATAAGAATTTAAAAATTAATTTTAAAATCTTAAGAAATAAAATTTAAGAAAATAAAATCAAATGAACAAATCTAAGGAAATATGTTAAATTATATCAAAAAATGGGATTCCAATATATAAAAGATATTGAGAATAATGTCCCTAATTATTACATTAATTAGAAATAAAAATATCTCCAAAAATACCAAAATACTTTTAAAAAGTATTAAAAACTAATGTACTAGATATTAATTTGATAAAACTCATTTAGACCAGTCAAGTGATCTTTTAATCTTCTAGATTAGATATCATTTTAAATTATTATGGATTACAAAATAATAGAGATGTAATAAAGTTAGATATGATGATGTAGAAATGACTCAAGTATAGAATCAGTGAAAATAAAACATTTGAAAAATACTAAAATGAACATTTAATCAGATAACAATCATTAATACAATTTCCATGATGTTATTCTCATCATAATAAGATATTATTTAGAATTATGACAAATTACATAATAAAATGGATAAAATAATAATGGATTTTAATCTTCATATTAACAAAATATGTATAAAATGTAAATTGAGGAACATTTAAAATGCAATAAATCTAAAAAAAGATATGATTTTTAGTTGCATAGTAAAAAACCAATCAAAAATGAAAAATTTGAAACAAAGAGATAAATCATATGAGAAAGTTGCATTGTAATGACGTCGATCATGGAAATTGAAATAAATCAAATTGTCTCATAAAATGTACAAAATCATTAGAAAAAAAATATATTTTAAATGATCTAAAAGACTTTAATTTCGCTATGCTCATCAACATGAGACAATTGAAGATTGTTCAATCTCCATCAAACTTCGTTTGAATTTTTTGTGAATTACCAAAGTAGGTAAGCATAAAAAATATTCTATTATATTAATATAAAGTAAATAAATTTTATATCTCAAATGATACAATTTAAGCCATTGTTATGCAACCATAAAACTTATAGTAGTCACACGAGATGAGATTAAAACTTAAACAATAATATTAAAAAAAAGAAAGAAAAAGAATTCAAAGAAACAGAGTATGCTGAAACATTCATTCCAAAAAATGAAAGAAGATCAAGAGAAATAACCTCGATTGTCAAAGAAACAGTGTATTTTTTATATATTGTGTTGAAAAGTTACATTCCAAGATAACTAGACAATTGATTGTGATATACTCAATCATCAAACACTGCATAAATAAAAACATTTTTTAAAGTATAACTAGATATCAAAAAATAATATAATTAAAAAATACACAAATAAAACGTTAATTTTATGGAGATCATCAAATTGAGTCAAATAATGTTTATTTCATCTGGATCAGCATTTGGAGTTATTACAAGTAACAAAGTAAGAAACATAAATAATAATAAATTCTTATTTTAATAATAAAAAGTTACATATTAAATCTAAAATGATATAAATTATGGTAATTTAATATACACAAATAAAGAGGCCATAAAGGTCACATGGGAGGAGAATTATAGTTTCATTAAAAATATAAAGGATTGAAAAAAAAAATTCAATAATATATGTAAAAGTTTATGAGAAGGTTGCATTCCGAAAGTTAAATAAGTGAAGTATAGCATTCTTGATTATGAAATACGATATGAGTTAAATTAGATCATAAAGGATGCCAAATCCACAGAAAAGGAAATATTTAAAAAATAGAAGTATTTAATTGGATAGAGGTTGTCAAGATGAGTCCATCAACATTTGTTGCGTCTCAAAGAGATGTTATTTAAAATTATTTTGTATTGCCAAATAAATTAGAATAACTAGTAAAAAATTATAATTTTAGTGTTAAGTGAATATTTATTAAATTAGAAATTAATTAAATTGAAGGAATGTGTTATGAAGTAATCAAATTAAACATGACATAATTATACTAAAAAGATACAATAAAAAATAATAGGGATCTCAAGTGTAGCATCCTTGATCATCAAATATTGTATAAAATGAAATAACCCATAAAACTTCAAAAACACAAAGAAAACAAAATTTTTAAAAAATATAGAAAAATAAATTTAATTCTATATAGCACATAGAGATGACTACAATGTCGCATCTATTAGATTTTCTTGGAACCATTATGTTTTATCAAAGTTAAAAATAACAAATTATGATAAATTATTATTTAAAAATTAAGAAAATTGGCATTAAAATCCATGATAATCAAATTTTGCAGGAGTTAAAATTATTTTCTAAGTCGATCGAAACAATAGAAAATCAAGCATTTAAAAGTGTAAAAATGAATATCAAATCAAGAATGGACCTCATTTCTAATTTCTATGAATGAAAAAGTATAAATGAATAAACAAAATAAGGTTTTTTTAATATCTTGTAAGTATATAACAAAGGTAAAGTATGATACTTCCAAGACAACTTATAATAGAATCTTGATTCAAAGATCTTAACTAGAATGAGGGTAACAACATCATTTCTCAAATATTGTATGAATCAAAATATCTATCAAACAATAGCAGGATTTTCAGTTATACAACAACATAACTAAATAATGGCAAAACATCTTAGGAAATATGATAAATTATAGAAGAAATTTTTGTTCTAACATTCTAAGGAGATTTAGCGTACCTCTCTTAATCATCAAGTCAAGTACGACTAAAAATATCTAATGATTATGCAAAAACTACAAAAAATAAAATATTTGAAATTATAAGAAAGATGTTTTAACTTAATAGAGCTCATTAGATGAGACCATTGATTTTTTTTCTTCTTGGTTAGATCCCCTTTCTAATTACTACAAATTAATAATTTAGATAACCAAAAATAATAAAAATTATTATTTTGATAATTCGTAAGTACATAATAAATCTAAAAAAAGAAAATTTGACGAATTATTATATCAAAAAATCAAAACAACGTTATGATCACATAAGAGGACAAAAAAATACGTAGTAATATATCCAATTAAAAGAGAAAAAGCAGAGAAAATTAGATTCATTATATGGGAAAGGTACATTACAAGATATTAAGGAGACTAAATGTTTCTTAATCAATGGTTAAATAAAGTAAACGAATAAATCCACCGTAAACTACCTCAAAACTATAAAATAAAATTTATAAAAATATGAAATAAATACTCAATTTGATATTGCTCATCAAGTCAGGTCGAATGACATCTATCACTTCACCATCTGACCTCATTTTCAATCATTATAGATTACCAAATTAATTAAGCATTATTAAAAATAAATTTTATTTTGATATTATGTACATATATATATATATATATATATATATATATATATATATATATATATATATATATATATATATATATATATATATATATATATATATATATATATATATATATATATATATATATATATATATATTAAAGTATGAATGACATAAGATGAAACAATTTTATGTAATGTAATATGGCCAATATAAAGGTAGCACAAGAGTAGAATTATTGTTTTATGACAATGTATCCAAATCTAATAAAAACACTTAAAAAATTAAAATAAATTGTATGAGATATTTGCATTCCATTATAAAGGGGAGATCAAGCATAACATATTCAATTCTAAAATCATATACAAATTAAATTATCTCATAAAACATATAAGCAAACAAATAAAATATTTAAAAATATAAAGAAATAATTTTCTAATTGGATAGAGCTTATTAAGATGGGCTTGATGATTGTTTTTTGGACTTTAAAATCCTTGATTACAATTTATATGAGTTATTGAAGTAAGTAAACACATTATAATTATGAAATTTTATTTTGATATAACATAAATCTATACTAAATTAAAAAATATACAAATTGATGCATTTTAATATAAAAAAATTAAAGATATATAAAGATCACATAAGACAAGAATTTGAATTTTTTGTGATACCAGAAATTCAAAGCACAAAAAATTAAAGAAAAGAGACAAATCACACGAAAATGTTACTTCCAAAACACTATGTAGGTCGAGCATAACAACCTTCATCATTAAATTATGAATGAAAAAAAAACTTTTCATAAAGTTTTCAAAAATATAAGAAAAGGAAATATTTAAAAATATTTAAAAATATTAAATGGCACAAAGTAATTGAGATTAATCCAATAATATTTGCTTCATTTGGATTGAACCTCATTTAAAATTATTATACATTAATAAAATTAAAAAAGTATAAATAAAAATAAGCTATTATTTTATGATTAAGTGAATATATATTAAAGTTAAAATAATATAAACTTAAAAAATATAATATAACCATATAAAAAAGATATGTAGGTCTTAAGAGTAGAGATTTAGAGTAACATAATAATATAACCAAATTACAGTGAAAAATTTAAAGAAATGAGATAAAAATTTTAAGAAAATCACATTCTAGGATATCAACGTGCTAAGTTGTGAAAAATAAAAAAAATATTTTATAACCAAAAAATGTGATTTAATTGTAACACATGAACTTTTGATTTACAAAATCATATATTCATAAGCAAAACATTTGAAGAAGTGAAATAAATTGTACATGATAGTTGTATTCCAAGATAACAAGGAAACTGAGATCCTTGGTCATAAAATTAGGTCTCAAATTAAATTCAATTAATTCAACTCATGCTAATGATTTTGATAATATTTATTTTACATCAGTCATGAAGTTCAATTATTACAAATTACGAAATTAATGGGACATAAAAAATAATAACATATCTTTTAACATTAATTAAATTTATATGAGATATAAAATAAGATAAATTGATGTAACTAATTGAAAGAGATGTAAAAGTCACAAGAGAGGAGAATTATCTTTTTATTTTAATATCCTCAATTCAAACATCCTTTGATACATCCTCAAATATCAAATTAGGTACTAATAAAAATATTAAATGAAACTTTCAAGAATTGTTAAACATAAAATTTAAAAATATGAAAAAAAATATTTTTAAAATCTTAGAACTATTCAACATGATCCAAAAAAGATTTGTTTCTCTCAATCATGTTGTTTCTTTAACCCAAAGCAATGGTACCTTTTCATAAGATAATAAGCCCAAAATACTTTCAGTGATTATATTTAAGCAAATTTTAAAATTTGAGATCATTGATGCTCATCTTCATGAGAGAACCTTTGAAAGAGGTTAAGAAAATATCAATTCTCATTAAGTTCATCTCGGATCAAGTATTTCAATTTTTTCCTTTTGAATTTTATGATTCATATCAATACTTATTTTTAGTTCCAAAAATTAAATTTCAACACGATTGGACTTTGTTTTGAACAACATTAAATTGCCATAATAAATAATGATAATTAATAAAATATTTATTATTATAATTATAATAAATATTTATTTTTGTTGAAATGAGACAAATTGAAATAATGTTACATAACCATATCAAGTGATATCAATAGGACATGAAATAAGATACACAATTTCAAAGTAAAATATTGGATCTAATGCAAAACATTTGAAAACATCAACTAAATCATTTGGGATATTTTAATTTCAAGATTTTTAAAAGATCAATATTAACAACTATAATCATAAAATATGGTATAATTGAATTGTCAAGTAAAGTGATCAAAAATTTAGAAAAATAAAAATATTGAAAAATAAAAAAATGAATATTTATTTGTTATTGTCTTATTAAGGGAAGTCCAAAGAAGTTCATTTTGCTTCAGTTAGAGTTTGTTCTAAAATACTACAAATGACCATATTAAATAAGCATGAATAAAAATAAAGTATTGCTTTAATATTAAGTAGAAATATATTAAAGGACAAAGAAGATGAATTGAATCAATATAATATAACATAACTAATGAGTATATAACCTAATGAAAGATTTAGAGTTGTATTGCTTTATAGGAAAATGAAGCACAAAATTTGAACAAATGAAATCAGTTGAATAGAAAAGTTATATTCCAATACACTTAAGAGATAAAGCATAACAAGCTCGATCAGCAAATTAAGTATAAATATAAATGTGACATAAAATGAGAAAAGATCGTAGAAAATAAAATATTAATAAATATAAAAATAAAATTGAACTAGATGTATTTTTCTCAGATGATACCATTGACCATTTATTTAGGCTCAATCTGACCTCATTCGATACTCCCACAAATTACAAAATAAATAAGAATAAATAATAAAACATTATAATTTTAATATTAAATAAGTATATATTGAAGCAAAAATAGTCAAATTTCCACAATGTAAAATAACTTAATCAAGCCAAAATAATGTTGCCTTAGCAGAGATTTAAAGTTATAAAGAAACATAACCAAATTAAAGTAAAAAAAGCAATAGAAATGAAATAAATGTTATGATAAAGCTTCATTCAAAGACACCAAGTATATCAAGTTTGACAATCTCCATCATTAAATTGTGTACACATATAAATGTCTTGTAAAGTGTGCTAAATCCTTTAATACTAAAGTAGTTGTGAGTGTAGAAATTAATATTAAGGTGATAGAGCTCACAAAGGAAGTCCAATTGCATTTTTTCTTCTCAGTCATACCATGTTTTGTATTTTAATGAATTAAAAAAATTAAAAAATATATAAACTTCAATAAATTATTAATTTAGTGTAATTTAAATATACATTAGTATTGAAGCAAGATTTGTTGTATAATTGTAATACAATCAATTCAAATAGATATTAATGTAGCATGGTAGGAGACATAAATTTTCATAGTAATAAAGCCATGTCAAAGAAAAAAATTTTCGGAAATTAGGAAAGTTACATTTCAAAGTTACATTCAGTGATAAAATGTAAATTGAGTGTAAATGCAAATGAAAGCAAAAAATTTATGAAATAAGAAAAATAGTACAATGTTAATTATATTCTAAGAAGCGACGATGATTTAGTGTAACAAACCTAATAATTAAATCTAATAGGAATCAAAAAATCTCATAAAGAACACAAAAACCCTAAAAAATAAAAACTTAAGATTTTAGAAATTATTATTTAATTGGATAGTGATCATCGAGATGATTCCAAAATTGTTTGTTCTATCTTGTTCAAACCTCATGGGCAATTACTTCAAATTTCAAAAATAAATTTATATTAATAATAATATAATATTATTTTAATATTTTGTTAGTACATATATTAAATCTTTTAAATTAAGCGTTATAGTATAACAAAATTAATATGATGTTAAGGTCACATGATATGATATTTAAAGTTACATAGTATAATAACCTAAATAAAGAAAACAAATTGAAAAAATTCAATTAACAATTTAGGGGAGCGGTATTCCATGATTCAAAATAAATGAAATTTAACTTTCTTAACCATAAAATAAGGTATGAGACATAATAGCTCATAAAGGATGAGAAAACAATGAGAATAAAATTTTAAAACATATAAAAATAAATATTTAATTACATAGAGCTTATAGTGATCAGTCAACTGATATTTTCCTCATCTTGACCAGATAATGATTTGAATTATTACAAATTATCAAATTAAACATTAATAATATTAAATTTTGTTTAAAGTTATTTAAACATATGTATTAACACTTAATAAGGTAAATCACATCAAAACATATGAATAAATAAGAATATTTATACAAGGAAAACATGTTTTAATATACTAAGGAGATGGATGGTAAAATTCTTCATCACCATATAAGGTATGAATCAAAATGCCTTAAAAGGACACACTAAACTAATAAAAAAGATTTTATAAAAATTTATTATTTAATATTTAATTAGATCAAATTCATCAAGATGAGAATAAATATGCTTGTTCCATCATGATTGAACCTTGTTTAGAATTACTATAAAATATCAGAGTTAGAAAGCAAAACTAATAATAAAAGTAATATTTTAATATTATGCGAATACATTTTAAGAAAAATAGATAAATTGTGGAAATGTAATATATGCAAATCAAAGGATTGAAAAGGCACATAAGAAAGTTTAATAATAATATAAACAAGTGAAGGAGAAACTTTTGAGGAAATGAGATAAATTATATGAAAAAGTCATATTTGAAGAAGAAAAAGACATGAGGAAACATCAAAGATCATTACATAAGGTACAAATGCAAAAATCTCGTAAAAGGTGTTCAAATAGTAGCAAATAAAATGCTTAGAAATTTAAAAATAAGTATTAAATTATATAACACACATTGCGACGACTCCAAGGAAGTTTTGTCCATCTAAATGAGAAATTGTTTAGAATTATGGTGAATTACCAAGAAAAATAAGGATAAATAATTATATAATATTATTTCAATATTAAATAAATAATTTTAAAGCCTAAATGAGATACAAAAAAAGTAATGTGATAAAGCCAATTCAAGAAGATAAAATGATCATGAGAGAAAAGATTGGGTTACATAAAAATATAGTATAATTAAAGAAAAATTTCCATGTCACATAGGAGGTTAAGTGTAACATTATCAATAATCTAATCATGTCTAAACCAAAAAGTCTCTTAAAGAATGTTGAAACCCTAAAACATAAAACAATTAAAAGTTGAAAAAAAAGGAATTTTTAATTGGATAAAGCTTATCAAGGTGAATCCAATGATATGTATCATCTTGATCTAACAACTTTTGTATTACCAAAATTTTTAAATTAAATTAACATAAATAATAACCAATTAACATTTTAATGTTAAGAAAACATACATTATCACTTGAATGTCATCAACAAAACAAATGTAATCTTACTAGGTCAAAGTGATGTAAAGGTCACACAGGTCGAAATTTTGAGTTAAATAGCAAAATAGTCAAACAAAAGTGAAAATTTTTATAAGTAGGAGAAATTTTATAAAAATATTGTATTCCAAGATAATAAGGATATCGAGTATAATATGAATAATAATTAGTTATAAAATTATTCAAAATTTATATCAAAACTTAAAAGAATTGCAACTAAAATATTTAAAAATATAAAAATATTATTTACTTAAGTAGAGCTTTATGGTGTGAGTAAAATAATATTTGTTTTGTCGTGAAAAATTGTAATATAATAAAACCAAAGTGATGTTAAGGTAACATGAAATATGATTTATAGTGACATAGTATTATAACAAAATTGTAATAACAAATTGAAGAAAATAAAATAAATTAGATAAAAAATTTAATTTCTTACATATGAAAGACATCAAGCATAAAATATTGAATGACTACATCAAGAATGTATCAAATGTTTAATAATGCACAAAAAAGTCATAGAGAGGACTTTTTCAAAAATATTATATCTAATATTTAATTGGATAGAGCTAGTGGAAATGTTTCCAACAACTTTTGTTTCAACTCGACAAAAAATTGTTTGGATTTACAAACATTAACCAAAGTAAAAAAAGACAAAAAAAAATAATAAATTATAGTATTAATATTAACTTAATGTATATTAAAGCTACAATGAGATGAATAGATGAAATATAATCCAATCAAATAAAAGCTATCTAGATGTCACACAAAAAAGTTTTAGACTTACATCACAACATAACAAATAAAGAAGAACAATTTTTTAAAAAGAGAAGTTATACTTGAATCAAAGATACCATGGAGATCAAATGTGCTATCCATGATCACTAAATTTGGTATGAAAAGAAATGTCTCATAAAACACACCAATCCAACAAAAGAGAAAAAGTTAAAAGATATATAAATAAGTATTTGTTTCGTAGAGCTCATTAAGTTGACTCCAATGAAATTTACCTCCAATCAAATCAAACCTTATTTGTAATTACTATGAATTATCACAATAGAAAAGCTAAATAATGATAAATTGTTATTTTTATATTAAATAAATATATACTAAAGCTCAATGCGATAAATTAATGAAATTTAATATAACCAAATAAAACAAAAAATTTATTAAATGAGATAAATTTTATGAGAAGTTGCATTAAAAGTTACAAAAGAGCTCGAGTTATCGTCAATCATTAAATCAGTTAGAAATTGAAAAGTCCTTGTAAAATAAGCCAAAACTATAAAGAGTACAACTTGATAGAATATAAAAATGAAAATTTTATTGGATACATCTAGTCAAGCAGAATCTAGTGACATAGTTTTATCTCAGTTAGACCTCATTTGAAATTTTTGTGTATTACCAAAGTAAATTAGTATAAATAATAATAAACTATATTTATTAAAATGGTTAAATGTATATTGAAACAAGAATGAGATAATTTTAACAAATTTAACAATACAAAATTACTATTCTCTATTGTCACATGAGAGGAGAATTAGAGGTAAAACATAATATAATCAAATCATAACGAAAAAGCTCTACAAATAAGATAAATCACACATGTTTGTTAAGTCATAGTGCAATATGAGATGAAATCTAACATCTTAGTTCATCAAATCAAGGATAAAAATTTCTATTAAAGAACACTAAATCCTAAAAAATAAAATATTTTAAAATGTAGAAAAAATATTTATTCAAATAGAGCTTAATAAGACTAGTCAAACAACACTTTTCTTATCTCAATTGGACTTCATTTAGAATTAATTGAACCAATATAATACAAGAAAATCATTGTAATGTAAAGGTCAATAAAGTGAAAGTTAATAGATACATATAAAACCTTTTGAAAATATTAGATAAATTGTTTGAGACATTGGTATTCTGAGACACTAGTGCGATCTAATAAAAATTTCTCAGTCACCAAATAAGGTTTTAGTCTAATGATGTTTATTCATCTCAGTTAGACCAAGTTTGGAACAATTATTAATTATCATACTAAATGATACAAAATATTATATTATTATGATTTAAGTATTTTTAAATTTGAAATAAAATAAATTATGACAAAATAACATAAAAAAAGAAAATAATCTAAAGAAGTGATATCTATTATGTCATACACTTGCATTCTGTGATACTAAGGAGGTCATGTGTGAAAACACATCAAAATCGACAGTGGTACAAACTAAAATACATTATAAAAAATACTAAATCTTTTAAAATAAAATATACAAAAAAGTTTTAAAATAATTAATTTATTGGGTATAACTGGTAAAGATAATTCCGTTGAATAATGTTAACTCTTTGTCGAACGACATTAACAATTGCTATGAATTACAAAAATAAATAAGAATAAATAATAATAATTTCTTTACACTATGTAAA
This sequence comes from Vanilla planifolia, assembly GCA_023846275.1. Lineage (NCBI taxonomy): Eukaryota > Viridiplantae > Streptophyta > Magnoliopsida > Asparagales > Orchidaceae > Vanilla > Vanilla planifolia. The sequence continues at coordinate 23,393,363 of CM043865.1, forward strand.
TATATATTATTATTAAAAATATTTTAATTGAGCTAATGTAATCTAACAAAATGGAAGCAATGTAAAGCCAACTTAAAAAGTGATATAGAGTTGATATAAAAAAATGAAAGCAAAAAATTTTAGGAAATGAGATAAATTGCATACGAAAGTAAAACTTGAAAATACTAAGTAGTTTGAGTGCAATATCTTTGATTTTTATCTAAGGCATGAATTAAAAAAAACTCATAAAACATGCAAAAAATAGTTAGAAAATAAAATATTTAAAAAGATAAAAAATAAATATTTTATTGGAGAGAGTTTGGTGAGGTTAGTGTAAGAACATTTGTTTCTTAATAATAAAGTTGTTTTAGTAATTACTATGAGTTACTAAAATAAATAGGTAAAAATAATTATTATTTTTGTTTTACTTTTAAATAAATAAGTATTAAATTTTAAATAAAAAAATTTGTGTAAAAAAATATATCAACTGAAAGTTATATAAAGGTAGAGGTGAATTAGTGTTTCATTGCAATATAATAAAACTATAGCAAACATTTCGAAGAAATGAGACAAATTATATTAGAATGTTGTAGTACTAAATACTATGAAGGCCAAGTGTAATGTCTTTTATTGAGTAATAATGTAAGAATATAAAAATTCCTTGTAAAACATGCAAAAATTGTAAAATAAGTTTTCGAAATATAAAAATGAATTGCACTTGGATGGACCACACTGAGGCAACTCCAATGACATTTGCTTAATCCTGATCACATTTAGAGTCACATAATTTATCAAAAAAACAATCACAACCAATAATAATTGATTATTTAATCATTAAATAAAAATACATTAAATGTTATCTAATATAAATGAAGGAATGCAATAAGTCGAATTAAATGTATTTTAATGGTCACATGATGGGAGATTTAGTGTTACATTGTAATATGTTAAAATCAAAGCCAAATATTTAAAAAACTAAGATAAATTTTAAGTGATAGTTTTATTTAAAGGTACTAAGGAAATTGAGTGTAACATTTTTAATTATCAAATCAAGATTAAAAGTTCAAATAAAATGTACCAAACATTTAGAAAATAAAATATTTAAATAATATAAAAGTAACATTTAATTAGGAATAAGTAGTTAGAGAATGACATTGATGTTTGTTTGATCTTAATTATGTAATAAAAAAATAATTATTTATTATTACTTATAAATTTTTAATTTGCTAATTTAAAGTATTTCAAATTTGTATTGCACTAAGAAGAAATGAATGTTATTTGGCTCATCTTGAAGAATTCTAGATAATCAATTATTTGTTATTATATTTTTTAAAAAAAAATTCTATGGCTTTGGCATGTATTGTGAGACATTTTAATCCATATCATATTTGATGATTAAGAAGATATATTGGATGTTTGCTATATCTTAAAATGGAATATACCTAAATAAATTAATTTATTTCTTAAAATATTTCTCTTTTATTTGGTAATAGTGTTATACAACTCTAAATCTCCTCTCTACTGACCTTTACATCACACTAATTTAGTTATACTACATAGCTTCATTTAATCTCATTTAAGATTTAATATATTTATTTAATATTTGAAAATACTTTATTACAATTTATACTTATTTTAGTAATTCACAATAAATACAAATGAGATCTTATCAAGAAAAAAAAAAGTTCCTGTACTTTTTATATGAGGTTTATTCCACAAAATATTTATTTGTATATTTTAAAAAAAAATTTATTTTTTTGGGTTTTTGTATGTTTTAGGATAAATTTTGATTCATATCTACTTTAACGATCAAGGATGTAACACTTGACATACCTAGTTTCTCAAATAACAATAATCCAATACAATTGTTCTCATTTACTCCTTTTTTTGTTTGATTTGATAGATTGCTATGCAACTCGAAATCCTTAACATTACATTTCCTTGAAACTAATTCATTACATTTCTACAAATTTTTTCTTTTCAATTTTTTAATATATATCGATTTAATTTTAAAATATTAATTTCTTATAATTTCCATATTTAATTTAGTTATTTATATCAATTCTAATTGAGATTATATTGAATTGAATTCACCAAGATAAGTTGTACCTAATTAAATATTCTTTTTGTTTGTTTTGAATATTTTATTTATTATGCTTTTTACATTTTTGATTAGAAATTTTGATTCATATATGTTTGAATAATAGAAGAATTCAACATTCCCTAACAATTGTCTCATTTGCTCAAATATATTTTTTAATTTTTGTTCTTTTATACAATAACTTTCATTCTCCCCTTAAGTCATCATTATATTGTTTTTAGTTCGATATATTAAGCGACATAAATTTATCTTTTTTTCTTTAATATATATTTACTTAGTATTAAAAATAATTTAATAATATTATTTTTAAATATTTTTTAAATTCACAATAATTCAAAATGTGTTATGATTATGACAAATTAATTATAATTTGATTCGTATCAACAAGGTCTATCTGAATCAAATATTCAATTCTATATCTTAAATATTTTAATTTCTTTCATTTTTTCATGTTTTAAGAGACAGTTTTGCTTGTATCTCATTTGACTGTCAAAGATGTTGCATTCGATCTCTTTGGTATCTTCGAAAGAAACTATCTTATGAAATTTATCTCATTTCTTTCAACTATTCACTATAACTTTGTAATATTATTTTTAGCCTCTAAGTCTCCACTTGTATGACCTTTTTTACACCTTTATTTAGTTAAAATACATTTCTTTAAGTATAAACAATAATAAATTAATATTTAAATTATATTTGAATTTATAGTATATTTGGAATATGATAAATGTAAGAAACATAATATAAACAATTAAAAATAAGGCTGAGGTTACACATGACGAGAAATAATGTTTCTTTGTGACATAACCAAATGAAACTAAAAAATTTAAGAAATGAGTTAAAGTGCCTAAGAAAATGGCATTTCTTTTTACTAAGGATTTTTAGTGTAAGATTCTTGATCCTATTATATATTGCAAATAAAAAATCTTATAAAACATGCTACCCAAAAAAACTTAAATATATATTACACTGAATGGAGCCTATCAAGCATAATAATATTATACAAGACCTCTCTCAAAATTACTATGAATTATCAAAAAATAAGCATATTAATATTACACAAATGTATATAAAAGTTCAAATGATATAAATTATTGCCATTTCATATACCAAAATCAAACCAATGTATAGGTTCTACGAGACGAGCTTTAAAATTAAATGTTAACATTACCAAATTAAAGAAAAATAGTTTGTCAAATAAGATAAATTTTTTTTGAAAAATTCCACACTTATGCACTAAGGATATCATGTATAACATTTTTTATTGTTAGTTTTGTTACTAATTGAAGGTCTGGTAAAGCATGTCAAACATCTACTAAAAATTTTAAAAATATAAAAATGAATTTTAATAGATAGAGCAACTTGAGATGAGAACAATTACATTTTACATCATGAACCACGTTTATAATTATGGTGAATTACCAACATAAATAAGCATAAATAGTAATAAATTATTATTTTTAAAAAAATATTTACGAAAAAAACATAAATTGAAGTAGTATAATACATAAACTAAAGTATCATGAAGGTCACAATATAAAATTTTAAGAGTTGTACAAAATTATAATAAAACTAGAGTAAAATATTTGAAGAAATGATAAAATGTATTAAAAAATTGCATTCTAAGATACTAATAAGTTAGAACATAACATTGTTGATCATCAATACAAGTACAAGTAAATGTTTTTCATAAAGCATGCCAAAATCTTCCAAACTAAAAATTTAAAATGTACTAAGGTGAATTTTAAGTTAGATACAGCTTATCAAGACAAGTTTAGCAACATTTATTTTATCTCAGTTGAACCTTTTTTGAATTACCATTAGTTAAAAATATAAATATGAATAAAAAATAGTAAATTTTTATTTAAATTTTAAGTAAATATATAACAAAGATAAAATGAAATAAATTTATCTAATATCACATAATCAAATCAATGTGAAAATTTTGAAGTAATGAGACAAATTGTTTGGGAATGTTGAATTCGAAGTTACTTAAGAGATCAAGTGTCACCCTTTGACATCAAATAGGGTATGAATTAAATGTCTCCTAAGCATGCAAAAGTGTAATAAAAAAGAAAAACCAAGAAATGAATATTTAATTAGATAAAACCCATTTATGTGAGTTATAGTACATTTGTTTTATCATGATCATGCAATAGTTAGAATTACTATGACTTATAAAAATAAATAATAAAAAATATTATTAATTTATTATTTTAATATCTGATAATTGTGTAACAAAGAAAAAATAAAAAAATTGAAGAAATATAATCTACTTAAATAAAAATATAAAATTTGGAAAAACTTGATTAATTATTTAGAAAATTTACATTACAATTTACTAAGGAGATCAAGCATAATATATTTAATAATTAAATTAATATGAATCAATTGTGTTGTATGAACTTCAATTCTTTAAAAAATTTGAAAATATAAGATGAAGTGTATAATAGGATAGAATTGGTGGAGATGATTCCAACAACATTACGTAAATTATAATCGATCCTCATTCCAAAATATTTTGAATTGCAAAAATTAATTAACTTCAATATTAAAAAATATAATTTTTGATGTTATGGAAATATTATTTAAATCTATAATGAGATAAATTAATTCAACATAACACAACAAATCATATTGATAAAAATTTTACAACAGAGGTGTTTTTGAGTACATATTAATAGAACAAAAATGTAAAAAATTTTAAAAAAAGATAAATTACGTTGGAAACTTTTATTCGAAAATTATAATATCTTTGATCACAAAATGACGCATGAATCAAAATACGTAATTAAGAATGCCAAAATAATAAAAAATAAAAAATATAAAAATATAACAATGGATTTTTAATTTGACATAACTCAATGAGATACGTGTTTTACTTCTCCATCATTCCTCACAATGTATTATTACGAATTATAAATAGAAATAGGAAATAATGTTAATAATTTTTTAAAATGTTAAGCAAAAATTTAGAAGGAATATAAGAAGCTACTTGCAAACAATTATAAATAATTACAAATTATTATTTTGAAATTATAAAAATATGTATTACATCGAAAATGAGATGAATTAAACTAATGTAATAAAACAAAATAAAAATACATGTAAACCACACCTAAGAAGAGAATTAGAGTTTTAAAATAATATAACAAGAGTAAGAAATGACATAAATCGAATTGGAAAGTTACATTCCAAGATAGAAGATCAAGGGTAATATCCCTTATGTCATAATACATGCCAAGATCAAGGAGTGTTAAATTATTAAAAAAAATAAATATTTAATTGAGAAGAACTCATTGATAATATTTCAATAATATCTATTTTGACTCTAGGGGATGTCATTTGAAATTATTCAAAATTAAAAAAATGAAAAATCCTCAATAATAAAGGGTTATTATTTTAATGTAAAGAAAATTTTACTTAATATAGAAATGTAAAAAATTTAACCAATCTAACATAACCAAATGAAAGTGGTGTAAACACCACTTTAGAGAAGATTTAGACTTGCGAAGTAGTATAGCCAAATGAGAGAAAAAAAATGGAATAAATTAGATAAATTGTATGGAGAAAATTGCATTCAAATATATGTATAAGATTAACTATGACATTCTCGATCATCAAATCAAGTATAAAGTGATATTATATCTCATGAAACATGCAAAAACCTTAGAAAATAAAGTTTTTGAAAGATATAAAAATGTACATTTTACTAGAAAGTGTTTCTTTAGATGAGTGTAATGACATTTTTTCTCCTTGATAGTTCCACATCTAGAATTATCATTAATTAGAAAAAGAAATAACTTAAATAAAATAGATTATTATTTCTATACTATTGAACATATATTAAGACTAAAATGAGAAAATTTGAAACAACGTTGTATTCAAATGAAAGTGATGTAAATGGTAAACTTGAGGAGAATTATAGTTTTTTAGTAATATCAGAAAATCTAAGCAAAACATTTGAAGAAATGAGGTATATTTTTTATGCAAGTTACTTTCCAAGAAAATATGCAGATTGAGTGTAATGTTTTAATTTTCAAAGCTGGGAGAAATTAATATATTTTAGAAGGCTTGCAAAAATCCTAAAAATAAAACGTTTTCAAATATAAAAAGAAACATTCAATTACATCAAACTCATTCAGACCATTCCACTGACATTAGTTTAAACTTGATTTTACATCGATTTTAATTACCAAGAAATTAAAAAATTCGATAAACATTAATAGCAACAAATTATTGTTCGAATATGAAGTAAATATATAATAATATAAAAATGATATAATTTAAGCCAATGTAATATAAGAACATCTATGCAATGTAAAGAAGTGATTCAAAGGTCATAAGAGATTTGCTTTAGAGTTTAATAATAATATAACCAAATCAAAGAAAAAGACTTAATTAAGTTCAATACATTGTGTGAGAAATGTTTATTCTAAGATACTAAACTGAGTATAACATTCTCGTTTGTAAAATCATGTATAAATAAAAGTATCCAATATAACATGCCAAAATTATAAAGATAAAATATTTAAAAATATATAAATATTTTTTTTTACTAGATATAGGTCGTTAAGTCAAGTTTCTTGATATTACTATTAATTAGCAAAGTAATTTGCATAAGTAACTATTTTAAAATTAAGTAAATAAATGTTAAAGTTAGAATTAAATAGATTAATGTGACAAAAGCAAATCAATGTAAACATGAATTGATAAGAGAATTAGACTTTCTTTGTGATATAAACAAATATATGTGAAAAAGCTTACAAATTAGAAAAAACGTACATGAATATTGTATTCCAAGACACTACGGAGTTCGAACACAATATCCTAGATGATCCGATTACGTACAAAATAGAATACCATACTAAGCAAGTCACAATAATTAAAAATAAAGATATTTAAACATATATAGATTTAATATTTAATAAAAAAGTGGTTGTCTAGGTAATTGTAATAATTTTTGTTTTGCCTCGATTGAACTTTGTTGGAAATTACCATGAATAACAATTTATTCTTATTTACTTTTTGTAATTTTTAGCAATTTCAAATGAGATTAGATAAAGATAAAAATTGTTATTAGACTCACCTTGACGACCTTTATTTAACTAAATATTCATTTTTACCTTTTTTAAAGTATTTTTTTTCTTTTATTTAGGCATGCTTTCAGAGAGATTTTATTTGTGCACAATTTGACAATTGAGGATGTTAAACGACATAACTTTTAAAAATTGAAAAAACCTTTATTATTTGTCCATAATTAATTTCTTTCGAAAATAAGTATATATATACATAAATATATATGTATATATATATATATATAACAAAATATTCATTTTTATCTTTTTTAAAGCATTTTATTTTCTTTCATTTAGGCATGCTTTCAGAGACATTTTATTTGTGCGCAATTTGACAATTGAGGATGTTAAACGACATAACTTTTAAAACTTAAAAAAAACTTTATTATTTGTCCATAATTAATTTCTTTCGAAAAAAAGTATATATATACATAAATATATATGTATATATATATATATATACATATATATATATATATATATATATATATATATATACATATATATATATATATATATATATATATATGTATATATATATATATATATATATATATATATATATGTATATATATATATTATACATATATATTTATGTATATATATACTTTTTTTCGAAAGAAATTAATTATGGACAAATAATAAAGTTTTTTTTAAGTTTTAAAAGTTATGTCGTTTAACATCCTCAATTGTCAAATTGCGCACAAATAAAATGTCTCTGAAAGCATGCCTAAATGAAAGAAAATAAAATGCTTTAAAAAAGATAAAAATGAATATTTTGTTATATATATATATATATAACATATATATTTATATATATATATGTATATATATATATACATAAATATATATGTATATTAGAAACATATATGATAATAAATTATCATTTTAATATTAAGAAATATATACTAAAGTAAAAATTTGTTAATTTATATTCTAAGATACTAAGGAGATTCATTACAACATCCCATATCATCAAATTTGTAATAAATCAAAATGGCCAAAAAAATGAAAAAATTCATTAAAACATATATTAAAAATAACAAAATAAAGATTTAAGTAGATAGAGGTTATTCACTAGTGTCAGTGATGTCTGTTTCATGACAACTAAGCCTCATCTGAAGTCACTGTGAATTATAAAAGTATTTAAGTGTTAATAAAAAGAAACTATTGATTTAATAGTAAGTTAACACATAATAGAGCTAAAATCAGATACATTGAAGCAATTCAATTAACTACATCGAGGTGATTTAAAGTTCACATGAGAGGAAAAAATGTAGTTAGAATAAAAAACCCAAGTTAAATTTAAAAATTTAATGAAATGACTAATTGTATAACAAAGCTACAAATTAAAATGCTAAGGAGATTTAGTCTATCATCCTTGATCAACAAAATCAATTATGAGCCAAAAAGCATCACGAATCAAGCTAAATCTCACAAAAATAAAATTATTTAAAAATAAAAGTACACACTTTCAATTAGATAGAGGTGGTTGAGATGAATCAGATGATGCTCGTTATTTGTCTAGATCTATCTTCATTTGGAAATACTTGAAATTAACAAAAATAAAAATAAATTGTTATTTTAATTTCAACTAAATATATATTGAAGTTGTACTATATAAATTTAAATAATATAATATAACCAAATCAATGTCCTGTAAAAGTCTCTAGAAAGAAAACTTTTAGTCACGTAAAACTTTAACAATATTAAAGTAAAATTTAGAATAATTGAGACACATTGTACATGAAACATAGATTCATGTTGCTTTATTTTGCTTCATCTTATTAAACTTGACCATATTTGTTTCATCTTGTTTGAATCTTCTTTTGGAAAACAAAAAACTACAAAATAGAAATAAATTAACATGAAGAAGATATATATTAAAATTTAGAAAAGTTAATTCAAAGGAATATAAAATAACCAAATGAGACCAATATAAATCGTAAATAACCAATTCAAAGTGGAAATTGCAAGTAAAATAATTGATGATAAAATTATGAACAACAAAATATCTCATAAATATTGATAAATATATACATGTATATATATATATATATGTATGTATATATATAAGCTAAAATGAGATAAAATTAAATAAGGCCATTTAGCAAGATAAAAGAGATCTAAATGTTAGACAAGAGGACAATAATAGTTGAAAGACTATAACCAAATGAAATATAAAATTTGAAGATAACTTAGTGTTTTAGTGTTCAAAAAGTGTATACAACAATACTAAGTAGATCCACTATGAGATTTTTTATTGTTAAACATGAATAAAATCAAATAACCTTAGAGATCTTGTAAAGATGAGTCTAACAACATTTACGTAGTTTCAATCAAACTTTACTTGGATTTACTATGAATTATAAAAGGCAAAAAATATAAATAATTAAAAAATATAATGTTTGTGCAAAGAATATATATATCAAAGCTAAGATGACATAAAATAATTAAATACAATATAATCAAATAAAGTAAGACAATAGTCAAACAAGAGAAGAATTATAGTTAAATAAAAATATACGTAAATCAAATAAAATTTTTCATCAAACAATACAAATTGTACAATAATGTCATATTATAAGATACTAAGGAGATAGACTATAACATCATCTATCACAAAATCAATTAAGCAAACAACCTATAAAAATATGCAAAAACTGAAAAGAATAAAATATCTAAAAATATGAAAATCTTTTGCATTAATAGAGCTGTTCAGGAAGACTCGTATAACATTTTTGTAATCTCAATCACATGCTCTTAGGAATTACTACAAATTCTAAAATAAAATAAACATAAATAAAAAGTATTATTTTAATACAAAGAAAATATATGATTAAACTTAAATGAGATAAATTAAGAAAACACAACAAAACCAAATCAAGATGATGTAAACGTCACATAATAGGAGAAATAGAGTTCATAGTAGTGTAATAAAATTCAAATAAAAAATTTTAAGGAATGATAATAAAAGTCTGATCAATAAAGATGTAAAAAATATTATTTTTTAATTGAATAGTACATGTGGAGACTAGTTTAATAGAGTTTGCTTCATCTCAAACATAAATAATATGTAATTACATCAAATTTAAAAGGTAAATATTCGTAGATAATTAAAAAATTTAAATACTAAGTAAATAGATATTATAGCTGTGATGAGATAAATTCAACCAAAGTTATTTAACCAAATAAAGTGGATGTAAAGTCCACAAAAGAAAGATTTAGAGTTGCATAACAATAATGACAGGACACAGAGAAAACTTTGAATGAATAAGAATCATTGTACAATGATTTATTATTATATAATACTAAAAAGATTCAGTGTAACTTACTTGATTATCAAATTAGAAATGAACCAAATTATCTGTTAAAGGCTCCCAAAAAAAATGAAGCTAAAACATTTAAAAATTTAAAACTTAATTTTTATTGGGATAGGTCTCATTTAGATGAGTTCAATCTCATTTTTTTCATTTTAATCAAACTTTAGTATTGAATTACTATTAAAAACTAAAATAAACAGCTATAAATAAAAAATAAAATAAGATTTTTACATAAATAGTGTATTTGTTATTGCTAAAAAAAAGAATAATTTAAGAAAAATAGTACAATAAAATTAATCTATTGTAGAGGTCACATAAGGGAAGATTTAAGTTTACAAAATATAATAATAAAATTAAAAAATAAAATTCAAATAAATGAGATAATGTGTAAGGGAATGTTGCATTCAAGGATACTGAAGAGATTAAGTGTAACATTAAAAATTGTCAAATTAGCTACAAATTGGGCCTTAGTTGGAATTATAGTGATTTGTTAATGGTAAAAAAACATAAATAATATTACTTTATCAATTTAATATAATGTAAATATTTGTTAAAAGCTAAAATATGATAAATTATATGGAAAAGTTGCATTCCTAGAATACTATATAGATCATATGTTACATCCTTGATAGTCAAATAAAGTACAAATTACAAACCCTCATAAAACAAAACTAAAACATGGAAGAAAATAAATTTTAAGGTAAAAATTAAATATTTAGTTGAATAGAGCTAAATAAAATGAGTTCAATGGCATTCCTTTTGTCCATGTTTTACCCTTTTTTGAATTATAATGAATTGCGAAGTAAAATTAACATAAATAATAACAAACTACTATTTAATTGTAAAGAAAATATAAGTCAAAGTTGAAATTAGATTAATTAAAGCAATGAAATTAAATCTAATAAAAGAATGTAAATGCTAAATGAGAGGAAATTTATAGTTACCAAGTAATATAGAAAAATATTTATAAAAAGTTTAAGAATATTACATAAATTGTACAAGAAAGTCATATTCCATGACATTTAGGTGATCAAGTGTAATGTCTTCGTTTGTCAAATCTAGTTTCAATTAAAAAAGATGGTAAACCATTCCAAATATATCCAAAACACATTTAAAAATATGAAAATACATTTTAAATTCGATGAAGCTCCTTAACACAACCACAAAGTTTGTTCCATCTGAATAAATTGTACCTTGAATGGCTACTAATTATCAAAAGTAAACTTGCATAGAAAAAAATTTATGTTTTTACTATTGATTATAAATATATAAAAGTTAAAAGAGAAAAATTGATGATATCAAATACAACAAAATAAAAGTAATGTAAAGGTCAGGTGAAAGTAGAACAAGGGTAGCATAGTAATAAAACCAAATCAAAGCTACAAATTTGAAAAAATAAGACAATTTGTATGAAAAAATTGCACTCTAAGATTTCACTGAATCTTGCAACATCAATTGTATCATCATTGATACTGGAACAAGGTACAAATTAAACCATGTTTGAACTTACTACAAAATAAAAAGTTAAAGAAAAATAAAAATTATTAATTCTTTTTTATAATAAGTATATTTATGTATAAATATATATATGTCAAAGCTAAAAATAAAAATATTGTATAAGAATTTTGCATTCTAATATACTAAAGAGTTGATATCCAACTTCCTTAATCATCAAATTTAGTTTTATAGAAATAATTAATAAAAAATATAGAATTAATGTAACATTATTTAAAAATATAAAAATAAATACTTAATTAAATAGATCACACAAAAAACATGCCCAATAATTTTTGTTTTATGTAGATTAAAGCTTTTTAGAAAATTACTATTAATAACACAAGTAAAAAACTAATGTAATAATAAATTATTATTTTAATAATAAGTAAATATATATATTAAAGTAAAAATTAGTTAATTTGTATTCTAACATATTAAGGAGATTGATTGCAATCCTCGAACATAAAATTTTTAATAAATCAAAATGGCTCAAAAAATGCTAAAACTCTTTAAAATAATATATTGAAAATATCTAAATAAAGATTTTATTAGATAGAGGTTATTCAATGGAGTCAATGGTGTCTATTTCAGGACAATTTAGCATCGTTTGGAGTCATTATGAATTATAATAGTAGGTAAGTGTTAATAAAAAGGAATTATTAATTTAATAGTAAGTAAATATACAATTAGGATAAAATCAGATATATTGAAGCAATTCAATTAACTAAATCAAGGTGATTTAAAGGTCACATGAGTAGAGGAACGATGCCATAGCAACATAACCAATTTAGATTTAAAATATTATTGAAATGACGTAAATTGTATAACAAAGCTACATTCCTAAACACTTAGGAGATTTAGTGTATCATCTTAGGTCAACAAATCAGTTATGAATCAAAAAGGCATCATGAAACATGCTATATCTCACAAAACATAAATTATTCAAAACTTAAAAGACACATATTCAATTAGATCAAGGTGTTAAGATGAATCGAATGATGCTCGTTTTTTGTTTAGAACAAACCTCATTCTCAATTACAGCATGATGAATTAAACAACATCCATTGAACTTCATTTTGAGTTACTATGATGATCTATACTAAATATGTATAAATAATAATAAATTATTATTTTATCTAAAAAAATATATATTAAGATTATAGTGAGATACATTAATGTAACATGGTGTAATAGAGTGAAATTATTGTAAACGGCACATAAGAGAAGTTGAAGAGTTAAGTAATAACACAACCAAGTCAGAGCAAAAAGCATTTGGAAAAATAAGACTTTTTTAAGGTTGTTTTATTGCAAGATTTTAAGGGGTTTGACTATAACAAACTAGATCATCAAATCAAATGGGAATATATATATCTCATCAAATGCACAGAAAATTGACAAAATATAATATTTATAATTAAAAAATATATTTAATTAGGTGGAGTTTATGGAGAGCAGTTGAATGATCTTTGCTTCACATGCATCAGACATAGCTTGGAGTTAGTATAAAGCACAAATTTAAATAAGTTCAAATAATAATAAATTATTATTTTAATATTAACTAAATATATTTTATCGTTAAAATGACATAAATTGAAGGAATAGAATATAACCAAATCAAAGTGATGCGTAGGTCACCTCATAGAAGAATTAGAGTTTCATAGTAAAAAAACCAAATTTAATAGAAAACAATTAAGAAACAAGATAAAAATGTATAGGAAAAATCTATTACAATATACTAAGGAGATCGAGTGTAACTATTTTTGTCATGAAATTAGGCATCAAATTGAATGTTTCATGAATCTTACAAATCTACTAAAAATACCAATTAAGAATATTTTTATATCTAATTAGATATAGATAGTTGAGAGGAGTCCAATAAAAATGTTTTCGAGTTGATCTTACTAGGTTTGGCATTTCTATAAATTATCAAAGAAATGAAAAATGAACCTTAATAAAATATTATTTTGATATTAAGTAAATAAATATTAAAGAAGACAATATTTTAATTAAGATAATGTGTTACAAAAAAATCAAAGCAATGTAAAGGTCACATAAGTTGGGATTTAGAGTTACAAGATAATTAAACCAATTCAAACATAAAAATTTAAGGAAACGAGATGAATTACGTAAGAAAGATTTATTACAAGAGGCTAAAATGATTGAGTGTAGCATCCATAATTTTCCAATCAAGTATGAATAAAAATATCTTGTAGATCCTAAAAATAAATAAAAACAACACATAAAAAAAATTATATATTTAATTGAATAAATATCATAAAGACGAGCCAATGGCATTTTTTTTGTCTCAATTTGACAACATTTGCAATTACTAATAATTATCAAACCAAATATACATATAAGGTAATAAATTTTTATATAATCTCAAATATTTAAATATATATTTATTAAAGTATAAATTATATTAATGACCACTATAATTGGGAAAAAATTACAAATAACGGGAGAGTTTGAGAAACATTATAGTTTAAAGAACTCAAAAAAACTTTGAAGAAATTATACAAGTTAAATGGGAAAGTTGCATTTCTTGTCTCTAATTACTTTTAGTATAAAATACTCAATTATCAAATAATACAAAAATAAAATTCCTCACAAATGACTCAAAAAAAATTAAAGTATTTGGAAATAACATAAACAAATATTTAATAAGATAACACGTTTTATGATATTTCCAGTAATGCTTAGTTTTCCTTGTTATTTCCTCATTTGAATTATTGTGAATTATCAAAATAAATAAGCATATTGAATAATAAGTTATTCGTTTTAAATTGAGTATACATATATTAAAATTAAAAGAAGAAAAATAATGTAATTTAGCATAATTAAATCAAAGCAAAGTAAATGGCATTTGAGAGGAGACTTACTGTTATGTAGTAATATAAGTAAATAAAAAATTATTTCAAAAAACAAGATAAATTATACAAGAAAATAGCTTTCCAATGTATATTGGTTCATTATGATATGCTCAATCATAAAAAAAGTAAAAAGGGATATATCATAAAGTGTGGTAAACCTAAATGAAAAAATAATTAGAAATAATAAGTAAAATAATGATTAATAACATAGAGATGATCCAATTGAGTCAAACAATTTAATTCTCATCTTTATTAGACCTTGATAAGATTTTTATGAATTTCAAAAATAAATAAACATAAATAAAAATAAATTATAATTTTAATATTAAGTAAATATGCACATTCGAGTTGAAGTATGATAATTTAAATAAATGTAATATAATGAAATCAATAGGAAATACTTGAAAAAAGTACGATAAAAAGTAGAATAAACTTCAATTTCAAGAATCTTAAGAGAATTAGTGTGATATTCCTGATGTCCAATCAAACATAAATTAAAATTTCTCTGGAAAAATTTTCCTTGAAAAAGATATCTAAGAACATAAAAATATTTTTTTAATTAGATAAAGCTTTGAGCCTTGTAACAATTACTGACTCAATTTGAACTTGCTCTGAACATTTGAAAATGACCAACGTAAATACCTAAATAATAAAAAATTATTATTTGTATTTTAAGAAAATATTTGTTAACAAAAAAAAAGAGATAAATTGAAATAAATATAATATAATCACATTAAGAAAATGTAAAGTTCACACAATAGAAGGTTTAGATTTACATAACAATATAACAAAATAAAAAAAGTTTCTAAAAATGTTATAAATTATTGATGGAAGTTTCGTTACAAGATACTATGGACATTAATTGTAACATCATCATTTGTTAAATTAGTAATGAAATAAAATATCTCATAAAAATAGTGAAAATATTAAAAAATAAAAATATTAAAAATATAATAATCAATAACTAGTTTGATAGCCATCATTGAGTTGAGCCAAATGACATTTTTTATGTCAAGGAGATCTTATTTCAAAGATATAACTAGTTATGAAAGTAAAGAAGCAAAATAAATATTAAAACTAATATTTCATTATTAAGATAATATATATTAAAGCTGATAAAAAAAATTGAAGAATTTTAATATAACAAAATAAAGCAAAGTAAAAGTCACATAAGAGAACATTTAGAGCTTCATAATAATATAGTCATACTAAAATAAAAAAATTTAAAGAAACGAGAAAAATTATAGGAGAAAATTAAATTTTGAGATAAAACAAATATCTAGTGTAACATACTCCATCAACTTTGCCACAAATAAAAATGTCACAAATCATATAAATATATAGAAAACCAAATATTAAAAAACTAAAAATTAAATATTTAAATTTATAAAGCTCATTGCGACGACTCCAACAATATTTGTTTTGCTTTAGTTAGACCTAACTGGGAATTACTTTAAGTTATCAAACTAAATAAATTTAAAGAATACCGAATTTTAATTTTAATATTGAATAAATATATATTAAAGTGTAAATGAAATAAGTTCTCTTGCATTTTGCATTCCATGATATTGAGATGATTTATTACAACATCCTCGATTGTCAAATTAAATGTGAAGCAAAGCACTTGATACAGCTTCGAAAAAATATTAAAGATAAAATGTTTTAAAACCAAATATGAAAAAATTAATATGCTATTTGTTATATCTCTTATAGGTGAGTTAACCAACATTTGATTAGTGTTGATCAAAACTCTTTAGACAAAATTATA
Source organism: Vanilla planifolia (assembly GCA_023846275.1). Classification (NCBI taxonomy): domain Eukaryota; kingdom Viridiplantae; phylum Streptophyta; class Magnoliopsida; order Asparagales; family Orchidaceae; genus Vanilla; species Vanilla planifolia. The sequence continues at coordinate 23,409,982 of CM043865.1, forward strand.
ACTATTGTAATATAACAAATCAAAGAAAAGAAAATGACACATAAGACATGATTTATAGTTATATAGTAAAAAGCCAAATCAAAGCAAAAAATTTTAATAGGAGAGATAAATTGAAAGGGAATGGTACATTCCATTATTTTAAGGAGATCGAGCATAACATCTCAAACAATGAAACTAGGAATAAACCTAAATGCTTCATAAAGTACGTAATAACCATAGAAAAAATACTTAAAAATATAAAAATAAATATTTAATGGATATAGCTCATTCATAATAGTCTAATGATGTTTACGTTATCCCAATAAACCATGCTTGAATTTACTAAAAAATAGAAAATTAAAAAATGAAAATAATTAATACTTTTTTATTATATATATATATATGTCAAAGTTCAAATTAGTTATATTATATAGAAATGTTGCATTCCAATATACTAAAATGATGATGTCCAACTTCCTTAATCATCAAATTAAGTTTTATCCAAATAACTAATAGAAATTACTAAATAAATATAATGTTAAATATTTAAAAATTGAAAAATATTTACTTAATTACATAGATCTCACGAAAACTTATCCAACAACTTTTGTTTTATGTAGAACAAAGCTTATTAAAAATTACAACAAATAACACAAGTAAAAAACTTATATAATCATAAATTATTATTTTAATATTAAGTAAATATATATTAAAGTAAAATTGGGTTAATTTGTATTCTATGATACTAAGGTGATTGATTGCAACAGCCCATAACATCAAATTTTTAATAAATAAAAAATGGCTCAAAAATGCAAAAACTCTTTAAACAAATACATAAAAAATATCAAAATAAAGATTTAAATAGATAGAAGTTACTTAATGAAGTCAATGGTGTCTATTTCATGGCAATTGAGCCTCATTTTCGAGTCACTATGAATTATAAAAGTTGATAAGTATTAATAAAAAGAAATTATTAATTTAATGTAAGTAACTATATTATAAAGCCAAAATAAGATATATTGAAGCAATTAAATTAATTAAATCAAAGTGATTTAAAGGTCACATGAGAGGAGGAAATGAGGTCATAGTAAAATAACTAAGTTAGATTTAAAAATTTAATGAAATGTCATAAATTGTATAACAAAGCTACAATCTAAAAGACTAAGTAGATTTAATGCATCATCCTTGATCAACAAATCAGTTATGAGTCAAAAAGCATCATGAAACCTACTAAATTTCACAAAAAATAAATCATTTAAAAATAAAAGGTCACATATTCAATTAAATAATGGTCGTTGAGATGAATCAATTGATGTTCATTATTTGTCTAGAACAAACCTCATTTATAATTATTGCAAATTAACAAAAATAATAATAAATTGTTATTTTAAGAATAACTAAATACATATAAAAGTTGTAGTATATAAATTTAAATAATATAATATAACCAAATCAAAGTGTCGTAAAAGTCACTAGAAAGAACAATTTGAGTTACGTAAACTTCTAACAAAATTTAAGTAAAAATTAGAATAATTGAGAGACATTGTATAAGAAACTTGCATTCATCTTGTTTAATGTGACAATGTTTGTTTCATCTTGTTTGAAATTTTTTTTAGAAAACAACAAATTACAAAATAGAAATAACCTATTATATTAATGTTAAGAGGATATATATTAAAATTTAGATAAAATAAATTAGAGGAATATAACATAACCAAATGAGGCCCTTATAAATCGTAAAAAACCAATTCAACGTGGAAATTGCTAGTAAAATAATTGATTATAAAATATGAACAAACAATCTCATAACATATTGATAAATCTTTAGAAATAATATATATATATATATTAAATAAATCTAAAATAAGATAAAATGAAGTAAGGCCATTTAGAAAGATAAAAAATGATCTAAAGGTCAAACATCAGGATAGTGATTGTTCAAAGACATAAGAGAAAATGAAATATAAAATTTGGAGATAAATTATTTATCAAAAAGTACAAACCATAATACTAAGTGGATAGTCTGTGAGCTTTTTTATTATTAAACATGAATAAAATAAAAAAACTTCAAAGATCCTATAAAGACGAGTCCAACAACATTTACATCATTTCAATCAAACTTTACTTTGATTTACTATGAATTATAAAAATCAAAAAAACATAAATAATAAAAAAGTATAATTTTAGTGCATTATATATAAATATATAAGCTACAACATTATCAAATAAACAAATGCAATATAATCAAATTGAGTTAGGCAATAGTCACACAAGAGAAGAATAATACTTAAATAATAATATACATAAATCAAAGTTAAATATTGGAAGAAATAATACAAATTATATAAAAATGTTGTATTCTAAGATACTAAGGAGACATATTATGACATCATCTATCATCAAATCAAGTAAGTACTCAAACAACCTATCAGAAGATGTAAGAATCCAAAAAATTAAAATATCTAAAAACATGAAAATCTTTTGCTTTAATAGAGCTCTTCGACATGAGTCATATAACATTTTTGTTATCTCAATCACATGCTCTTAGGAATTGCTAGAAATTCTAAAATAAAATAATAATAAATAAAAAATATATTATTTTAGTAAAAGTAAATATATGATGAAACTTAAATGAGATAAATTAAAAAATAGAAGAAATCCAAATCAAAATGATGTAAACATAACATAAGAGTAGAAATAGAGTTCATAGTAGTATAATAAATTAAAATAAGAAATTTGAAGGAATGATAAAAAATAGTATGAACAATAAAAATGTGAAAAAATATTTTTTAAATTGAATAGTTCTTATGGAGACAAGTTTAAAATAGTTGGTTTCTTCTCAAACATACGTAGTTTGGAATGATTTCAAATTAAAAAGTTAAATAATCATAAATAATTAAAAAATTAAAATACTAAATAAATAGAAATTAAAACTATGATGAGATAAATTGAACCAATGCATTTTAACCGAATCAATTAAACATAAAGTGCACAGTGGAAAAATTTAGAGTTACATAACAATATCCACAGGACGAAGAGAAAACTTCAAATGAATAAGAAAATTTGCACTAGAAATTATTATTATATAATGCTAAAAAGATCGTGTGTAACTTGATTATCAAATTAGAAATGAATCAAATTATATCTTAATGACTCCCAAAAAAATGAAGCGAAAACATTTAAAAATTTAAGACTTTATCTTCAATGGGATAGGTCTTGTTTCGATGAGTATAATCTCATTTGTTTCTTTTTAATCTATCTTCAGTATTGAATTACTATTAATAACAAAAATAAATGACTATAAATAATAATGAAATATTATTTTTACATAAAGAGTGCATAAGTTATTAAAAAATAGAATAATCTAAGAAAAATAATGCAATAAAATTAATCTGACGTAAAGGTCATATAAGAGGAGATTTAAATTTTGAAAATATAACAATAAAATTAAAAAATTAAATTTAAGTAAATGAGATAAAGTTAAGCTAATGTTTCGTTCAATGATACTAAGGAGGTCATGTCTAACATTCAGAATTTTCAAATTCGCTACAAATTGAAATGCCTCAAAAATAATGCTAAAACGTATAAAATAATATATTAAAAAATTATAAAATTTCATATTTATTTTGATAGAGCTCTTTGACACTAGTCTAATAGTGCTTGTATCTCTTGATTAGGTCTTATTTGGAATTGTAGTGAATTGTTAATGGTAAAAAAAATAAAAATTTTAATCTATCAATTTGATATTATGCAAGTATTTGTTAAAAGAAAAAATATGATCAATGATATGGGGAAGTTACATTCCCAGACCACTAAAGAGATCATATGCTACATCCTTGATAGTCAAATAAAGTAAAAATCACAATGCCTCATAAAACAAGAAAAAAAACGTTGAAGAAAATAAATTTAATGTAACAAATAAATATTTAGTTAAATAGACTAACTAAAATGAGTTCACAAACATTCCTTTTGTCCATATTTTATATTTTTTGGAATTATAGTGAAATAAAAAATTAAATAAACATAAATAATAACAAACTCTTATTTTAAAATAAAGCAAATATATGTCAATGTTGAAATTAGATTAATTGAAGCAATGAAATTAAGTCAAATAAAAGCAATGTGAATGCTAAATGAGAGGAGATTTAAAATTACCTTATGACATAGAAAAATAAAACGTTTGAGAAGATGACATAAAAATTATAAGAAAGTCATATTCCATGATATTAAGGTGATGGAGTGCAACATCCTTGATTATCAAATCTTGTTTCAATTGAAAAATATTGTAAACCATTCCAAATCAATCAAAAACACTTTTAGAAATATAAAAATAAATATTAAGTTCAGTGAAGCTCATTAGCACAAGTCCAAAACAATTTGTTCCATCTAAGCAAACCGTATATTGAATGACTTCTAATTATCAAAGTAAACTTGTAGAGAAAAAAATTTAAATATTTAGTGCTGATTAAAAATATTTTTAAGTTAATGGAGAAAAATTGAAGATATAAAATATAATAAAATATAAGTGATGTAAATGCCAAGTGAAACTAGAAGTAGGGTAACATAGTAATATAACAAAATCAAAGTAAAAAATTTGAAAAATAAAGAAAATTTGTATGAACACAGGTCGCACTAAGATTTCATCGATTCTAGTATCATCAATTGTATCATTATGGATACTAGAATAAGGTAAAAATTAAAATATCTTGAAAAATATAATAAAATCATTAAAAATAAAAATATTTTAAAACAGTAAAAAATATTTAATTTAATAGTGCTTATTAAGATGAGTTTGAGGACATTAATTCTTTTTGAGTTGACATCACTTAGAATTATTATGAGTTAAGAAAGTAAATAAACAAAAAAAATACTTTTTTGTTGTAAGTAAAAATAAGTATAGTAGAAATAAGTTTAAAGTAAAACATTACAACATAACCAAGTCCAAGCAGTAAATGTCACATGTAAGAAGAAATAAACATCATTGTAATGTATCCAAATAAAATTATAAAATTTGAAGAAATAAAACAAATGACATGGGAAAGTAGTTAATCCAAGATACAATGAAGATCGACTATAACATCCATGATCCTAAAATCAGGTATAAATAAAAAAATGTGTTGTAAAGCTTGTAAAAATACTAGAAAATTAAATATTTCAAAATACGAAAAATGTATTATAAAGCATCTATCTGTTTCATGTCAAGAAGAAATTTACAGTTGTATAAAAATATAACCATATGATGAAAAAAATTTGGAAAAAGAAGATAAACTTTGTGTGTTCTAATATTGTAAGGAGATCAAGTGTAACATTACCCATCATCAAAAAAAATATGAACCAAAATCATTCATAAAGGGTATGGGAAGATAAGTAAAATATCTAAAAATATTAAAAACTTATTTTTAATTAGATAAAGCTCAATCATCATAAATAATTAAAATTTATTATTTTCATGTAAAGAAAAATTTATTAATGCTTAAATAAGATAAATTGAAGAAATGTAACATAATCAAATTAGTGAGATCTATAGGACACATGAGAGCAAATTTTTAGTTACACTATAATTTAATGAGATATAAATTATACGAAAAATTTACATTTGAAAACACGAGGAAAATTAAGTTAATATACTCAGCTATCAAATAAAAAATTAGTCAAAAAGTTCCATAATGAGGAAAATTAGAAGAATGTAATATAAAAAAGTCAAAGTGATGTAAAAGAAGCATGGGAGCATATTAAGAGGTGCACACTAATTTAACAAAAAAAAAGTCAAATATTTGTAGAAATGAGATAATATGTATAAGATAAAAGAAACTCAAGAAAATAATGGAATGCATATAACAATCTTTAATTGTTATATCAGCTACAAATCAAAATGTATCATAAAGCATGTGAATACCAAAGGAAAAGATATCTAAAAAAATAACAAAAAATATAATTGAATAAAGCTCATTGAGATACCTCCAACAACACCCTTTGTTCTTCAAAAAATGTCATTTAGAATTATTCAAAATTGCTATAATAAAAAAAGAAAAATAAATATTAGATTATTTTTTTTACTCTTAAGTAAATATTACTTACAACTAAATTGAGAAAAATTAAAGCAATATATTGTTAAAAAATCAAAGTGTTTAATAATCACATGAGAATAGATTTTGATTCAAAGTGATATTGTTTGTGAAAGTAGCAAACAAAGATATTAAGACAATCTACTATATTATCTTCCATCATTAAATTAGGTAAGAATTATAATATCACAAAATACATGTCAAAACAAAAGAAAATAAATACTAAAAAAATATCAAAATAAATATTTATTTAGATAAATCTCATCAAGGTGTATGAAACAAACTTTTTTATTTCAATTTTTGCTCATTTGGAATTACTTTTAATTTCAAAAAAATACACATAAATAATAACAAATTATTATTTAAATAATGTCTAAGTATGTATTAAAATAAAAATAAGATAATTTAGAGCAACGTAGTGTTACCAAAAAATTTAAATAAATCTGATAATTTTGTGGAAATGTTATTTTCTAATATAATAAAAATGTAAAGTGTGATATCATCGATGTTTAATCACTTGAGAATCTAAAGGTCTAATAAAACATAATAAAAACAGAAAATTTTAAAATAATGTTAACGAATATTTACTTAAATAGAACTCATTGAGTCAAGTCCAAAAAGTTTGTTTTGTATTGACGGCACATTGTTTGCAATAAAATGAATAAAAAAATAAACATGTATAAGTAATGAAAAAATTACTATTTTCATATTAACTATGTATTAAAATAAAATAAAATAAATTGGAGAAATGTAATATAATAAAATCAAATTAATTTAAATGTCACACATTATGAGATTTAGAATTATATAGTGGTATAACATAATCAAAGCAAAATATATCAACAAAATTGTATGGGAAAGTCACCTTCGAAAATACAGATTAGATCAAGTGTATCACACTTGATCGTCAAATTAAGATTGAATCGATAGGTTCATAAAACATACGAAAAATTTTGAATATAGAGGTATTTGAAACCATAAAATGGAATATTTAATTTGAACGAGCAATTCATAGGGAGTTTAAGACAATTGTTACGTCTCTAATAGATCTAACTTAAAATACTTGAGCATAAATAATGTTAAATTATTATTTTAATATTAATTAAATACATATAAATTTTCAATTAAATTAATTTAAATAAATTAATATAAGAAAATAAACATTTTCAAAGGTTGCATGAGAGGGCATTTAGAGTTACAAAGTAATATATAACCAAATCAATGCAAAAAAGTTTATGAAATGACTTAAAATGTATGGGAAAGTTACATTAAAAAATATGAAGGAGATATAGTACAATATACTCTATTATCAAGTAGGATATGAATTGAAATGTCTCACGATTGGTGTTAAAACCCAAGCAAAAGAAACTATTTAAAAAATAATGATGAACATTCAATTATATAACAATCATCGAGCTAAGTATAAATGATATTTGTTCTATATTGATCAGACCTCATTTAAAATTATTATGAATAACAACCAATGATAACCATAGGTAATAAAAAATTATTATTTTAACACTAATAAAACAAATAATACAATTGATAAAAGTTAAATTAAAGCAATGTCATAAAACAAAATAAAAGTGATATAAAATTTAAAAAATAATAGATTTAAAGTTACATACAATATAATTATATATAAGTGAAAAAAGTTAAAGGAATGGAATATATTTTACAACTAAATGCATTTAAACATAGTAAGACGATTAAGTTTAATATAACCAAATAAAAGCAATATAAAGATCACATTAGAGGAGATTTAGAGTTTTGATATAACAAAATTAAAGTAAATACTTTAAAAAATGAATTAATTTGCATAAAAATGTTTCACTACAAGAGATTAAGATGATAGAGTAACATCTATGATAGCAAAATCTAGAATGAATCAAAATGCCTCATAAAGCATTACAAAAGAATAGTAAATAAATCATTTTAAAACATATAGGAACAAGTCCAATACTATTTGAGTCACCTTGTTAAGATATCATTTGAAATTAATATGAATTACTAAAATAAATAAGTAGGATAAATAATAATATATTAATACTTTAAAATTTTGTAATTATATAATAAGTTGAAATAAGATAGGCTAAACATTGCAATAGTGCTTACTTAACATGTAAAGGTGACACTAAAGACAATTTAGACTTACACCAAAACACCAATTCAAAGTAAAAAATTGAAAAAAAAATTATGGGAAAGTAGCATTCCAAGATATTAAGGAGACCAATGGTAACATTACTGATCATCAAATAGTCTATGAATTCAAATGTCTCATAAATCGTTACAAAACATTCTGAAATAAAATATTTTGAAAAGTAATTATTTCTAATTAGTATAGCTCATCAAGAAGAATCCAATGATATTTATTTCAACTTGCTTTGATGTTGTTTAGAATTACAATAAGTTATCAAATTAAAAGGACATAAAAAATTTAAAAATATTATTTTAATATTAGGAAAATGTACATTAAAGTTAAATTTTGTTAAATGTAAACAATATAATCTAGCAAAATACAAAACTTGTAAAGTCATGAGATAGGAGAATTAGAGATATATAGTAAAGACCAAATCAAAGTGAAACTTTTCAAAAAATGAGATAAAATATATGGGAAAGTTCGATTTCATGGTACGATTGAGTTTAAGTATAACACCTCGATCACCAAGTAAGGTATGAATCAAAATATCTTGCCAAGCATGAAAAGCCCTAAAAAGTAAAAACTTTTTAAAAATTAAAAATGAGTTTTTAATTAGTCGAGCTTGTCGAGATAAGTCAAACAATGCTTTTTTGCCTTGATAAGAAGCCCTTTGAATTTCTTACGAATTATGGACATAACAATCATAAACTTTATGGTAATATAAACAAATCAAAGTAAAAATCTGAATAAATAAGATAATGTACACAAGAAATGTACATTAGAACACACTAAGGAGTTTGAGAGTGGTATCCTCAATCATTAAATCAAGTGTAAATTAAAATATAGCATAAAATATTTATAAACCTTATAAAAATTATTCAAAAAGACAATAATCATTACTTTGTGAATTAAACTCATCAAGGCTAATCCCACCAATTCCCACATTGCCCATATTGAACCTTATTTAAAAGTAATACAAATTACTAAAGTTAAAAAGCATAAATAATAAAAAAATATTACTATAATATTAATTAAATATTTATAAAATGAAAAAGTGGATAAGTTGAAGTAATGTAATATATCCAAATCAAAGCGATATAAATGTGACATAAGTGTACGTTTAACTACATATTAATATGACAGTGTAAAAGCGACCAATTATAAGAGTGTTACATCCTTGATCATTTAATTGAGAATGAATCTAAATCTCACATAAAAGATGCAAAAGCCATAGAAAATTAAATATTTAAAAGATATAAAAGTGGAAGTTTGATTGCACAAAGCTTGCCAAGTATACTACAAAAATGTTTGTTAAATGTCAATCATATATTTTTTGAATTACAACAAATAAGAAAAATAAATAAGTGCAAAAAATAATAAATTATTTTTTCATATAAAATAAAAGAGTATAAAGGTCAAGTAAGTTGTGATTTCATGTTATATAGTAATGTTTAAAAATTAATTAAAAAATTTTGATTCAAGTAAATTACAACCTAAGGTACTAATCACATCAGGTGTAGCAAACTCGATTAATAGGCCAGTTTTGATTCAAAAGGACCTATAAAGCATGTCATAACATTAGAAATAAAATATTTCAAAATATGTAAACTAATTTTTAATTGGATAGAGTTTGTAAAGATTAGTCTAGTTCATTTATTTCATCTCTACCAAATGTCATTTAGAATTTTTTTGAGTTAACACAACAAGTATGTAAAATTTAATAAAAAATTATTTTTTAAAACACATATATATTAAAGGTGAAATGAGATAAATTGGAGCAATGTAGTGTAGCAAAATAATAGTGTAGTAAAGGTCACATGAGAGACGACTTAGAGTTGTATTGTAATATAACCTAATCAAAGTTACAAATTTGAAGAAATGAGATATTTGTAAAGGAGATTATTCACAAGATACTTCAAAAATTAATTGCAACATCCTTGATAATTAAATCATGCACAAATTAATATGTCTCATAAAATGTAATAAAACTATAAGATAATAAAAATTTTTGGAATATAAAAAGTAATATTTAATTGTATATTGCCAATTAGAAAACATTGATGAAATTTGTCTTGTCTTAGTTTCACGACATTTTTGAATAATTGGGAATTAAATAGTACATAAGCACAAATAATAAAAATTTTCTATTTTAATATAATGTATATATAAATTTAAACTTAAATTAGATATATTAAATCAATGTAATATAACTAAATGAAAGTCATGTAAACACAATATAAGAAAAGATTTGGAGTTACATAGCAATATAACAAAATAAAAATTAAAAAATGATATTAATTATAAAATGGCATTACATTCCAAGGTATTAAGGAGATAAATAATAATTTTGTCATTGTCACTTTATAAATTATTGAAAATATGGATAAACGTTTACCAAATTTGTTTTAAAAATATATAAAAATGAATATTCGATTGTGCAAAGCCCTTTGAGATAAATCTAATGACTTCAATTTCATCTCCATTGAATGTCAAATAGAGTTATTGCATGCTAGAAAATTAAATAAGCATAAGTAATAATATGTAAAAATATGAAGCAATATGAAATACACAAATAATAGGAATGTAATAGACAAAAAAAGATGAGATTTATTGTTGCAAAGTAATATAAGAAAATCAAAGAAAAAATTTTATGAAATAAAATAAATTATACAAAAGTTTTTAAAAACAAATTTGTAAGGGATACATTACAAAATCGTTCATGATGAAATAAAGAAAAAATCAAAGTATCATATAAAAAAGAGAATATCCAAATAAATAAAATATTTAAATAGGTAAAAATTAATATTTAATTGGACTGAGTAGGTCGAGAGGTTTTCCATGATTTTTCTTTCTTATCAATTTGGCCTCTTTTTGAATATTACAAATAAAAAATAAACATAAATTATGATAACATGCTTTCTTAATATTGAGTAAATATTACTTAAAAATGAAATTTCATAAATTAATGTAATAAAATATAGGCAATCTGTAGTGAAAACGTTTGAATAATGAGTAAAGGTAATGGAAAATTTATATTTTAAACTATCAAAGAAAACGAGTGAAACATCAATAATCAACAAATTAGTCAAAATACTTCAAAAAGCTTATGAAGTCGTTATAAAATAAAATTTTAAAAACCGTTAAAAATGTATATTTAAGAAGGAATAATACCATTTTAGCTCAATTTATCTAACAATTAAAATGTGTATTTAAATTGTGTGAAATTACTTAAAAGTTCGAATTTAACAACCTCAATCATCAAATTACGTATGAATAAAAAATTCGAATGAATTATGCCAAAAATCTTAAAATAAAATATTTAATAATATAAAAAACATTTTATTTGATACAGCACATCTAAATAAGTTTAGTGAATTTGTTCATCTCCATGTGACATTGCTTGGAACTTACTATTTTTTAATTTGAAATAAATATATTTTAAAGCTAAAAAAGAGGTGAATTGAAGCAATGTGATATCACTAAGGCAAAGAAATTTAAAGTTAACTAAGAAAACATTTATAATTACAATTAATATAACAAAATCGAAGGAAAACTATTATGAAATGGGAGAAATTGCATCATACATTTTTAATCTAAGAAGAATGGAACAAAATAAATGCCAACATAGTAATATAACAAAATAAATGCCAACATTTTTAAGTAATCTTATGGATTTTGTGGGAAAGTTGAATTCCAAAATAAAATGCATCATTAACACTGCAAAAAGCCTAGAAAATAAAATATATGAAAATATAAAAAATATTTTACCAAATAGCGCTTTTAAAGACAAGTCTTAGCAAAAAAAGATAAATTAAACAACATTTTGTTGATAAAAATAAGAATAAATAAAAAAGATTATTATTTTTTATTAAGTAGATATTTATATATAAGCCAAAACATGATAAATTAAAATAATGTAATATCGCCAAATCAAAGTCATGTAAACAACACATGAGAGGGGACTTTGATTTACATCATAAATTACTAGTTCAAAGTAAGACATTCGAAGAAATATGATACATTGCACATAAAAGTAACACTAAAAAATGCTTTTGATAACGATTGTAACATCCTTAATGAGATCACGTGTAAAATTTCTAAATGTGAAATAAGGTACGCATTATAATATCTCAATAAGAATGCCAAAACAGTACAGACTAAATTTTATAAAAATAAAAAATGAATATGTAATTGAAAATAACTTGTTGAGATGAGTCCCATGATATTTATTCTCTTTTTCAAAACTAATTTGCAAATATTATGAATTACCAAAGTTAATATGCATAAATAATACAAATTTATTTTTTAATATTAAGTAAATTTTGATTAAAATTGGAATAGGGTAAGTTAAAAAATTATAACATAACAAAATCAAGTGATGTAATTATCACAAAATAGGAGTATTAAGGTCACAATGATAATCCCAAATCAAACAAAAAAATTTTAGGAAATAGGGTAATGTTTATGAAAAGTTGTAATGCAAGATTCAAATATTAAAAACAAAAATTAAATAAGTTGAACGAAGGAAATATGACAAAGTCGTATAAAGAGCATACAAATGGAGAATTAGTTTTCCATTGTGGTTCCCATAGGTTGTGTAGTACCACATCCTGAGGCTACTTTCCATATTCTGAATTCAACGATTTTACTAAATTCCTTAGGACAATTCTTCTTGGCCAACAACTAGAACTAGTCTCAACGATTTTTGTAGCCATAAACTCCTTTTCCATATTGATTGAAGTCAGTTGACTTTGTATAAATGCCATAAATTTCAATAGAAAGTTACTTTCCATTATACTATGGAGATAGAACGTAACGTCCTCCATCATTAATTCTTGTACAAATAAAACTTTCTCATAATATTTTTAAAACCCTTACAAATAACATTTTTAATAATATAAAAATGAATATTCATTTTGATAATAAACATTGAGGTGAGTGAAACGACATTTCTTTGATCTTATTCAGACATTATTATAATTATTGCAAACTGCCAAAAATAAAAAAGTAGAAGATAAATTAAATTAATATTTTTGGGCAAAGAAAAAATAAATGAATTCTTAAAAGAATTGAATTAAAGCAATGACAAAAAGAACTAGTTCAAAGTGACGCATAGGTCAAATGTTAAGAGAGTTAAGGTTTGATAATAATATAACCAAATTAAAGTTAAACATTTAACAAATACAATAAATCACACACGAAAGATACATTCCAAGAAACTAAGGAGAGTAAGTTTAACATCCTCAAACATCAAATAAGTGACCAACCAAAATACATAATAAAGTGTGTCAAAATGTGAAAACAAATATTTAAAAAATAATAATTGAATATTTAATTACAAAGAGCTCAAGAAGATGTGTCCAAAGACCTTAGTTTCATCTTCATCTTGATTACTTTTTAATTTCTATGAATAACCAAAATAAATGAATGTAAAAGAACAAATTATTATTTTACTTTTGAGTGGATTTATATTAAAGTATAAATAAGATAAGATAGAGCAATGTAATATGATCAATTGAAAGTTATGCAAACAATCACATGAGATAATATTTATAGTTACATAGTAATATAATGAAATGAAAGGAAAAATTTGAAAAACTATGACAAATTATAAGCTAATGTTACATTCCAAAATATTTTGGAGGTCTTTTTCAACAACATTGATTGTCAAATCATGCATTGATCAAAAAACACTATAAAACATAATATTTAAAAATATTAAATTGAATATTTAATTAGATATAGCACATGGAGATAAGTCTAATGAAACATTGTTTTTTGTCACAAAGAATGAATTTGGAATTACTATTGATCACTAGAGTAAAAACTATTATATAATGATAAATTACTTTTCTAATATTAAGTTAATATATACGATAAGTAAAATGGGGTAAATTAATGTAATATAATACAATCAAATAAAAGTATTGTGAATTTGACATAAAGAAAAATTATTATCATTTAAAAAAATAGGAAATCAATGCTAAAAGGTTTAGACAATAAGATAAATTATAAGGGAAATTTACATTAAAAGATAATAAGGAAATTGATAGTGATAAACTCATTCATCAAAGCATGTATAAATAAAAATAGCTTATAAAGAATACCCAAAATATAAAAAATAATTTAAAAATAAAAAAGAATTAATGGTAAATTTAATAAAGCTCATTGAGATGAGTCCAGTGATATTTGTTTCAGCTTTGTTACACCTTGTTTAGAATTAATAAAAATTATTTTCATGAATAAGAATAAATAATGAATAATTATTATTTCAATATAAAGTAAATATACATAAAATTTGATATTAGATAAACTAAAATACTATAAAATAACAAAATAGAAGACATGTAAATGTCACACAACATAAGATTAATGGATAATAATAATATACTCAAATCAAAGTAAAATATTGAACAAATTAGATAAATTGTGATAAAATGTTGCTTTCAAAGATACTAAGGAGATCAATGGTAATATGCTTCACTATTAAAAAAGTTCTAAAAAGATTAGTATCATGAACCATGAAAAAACACTAGAAAATGGAATGACCTCAAATTTGAAAATAAAAATTTAAATGGATTGTGGTTATGAAGATTAGTCAAATGATGTTTATTTCATTATAAGAAATGTCATAAGAGAAAAGATTTAGAGTTGCATTATATATAAGCAAATAAAAGAAAAATATTTGAAGAAAAGAGAAAAATTGTATGACAATGTAGCTTTCGAAGGTGCTAAGGACATCTAGTGCAACATCATAAATTGTCAAATAAGATGCAAATCAAATTATTTCTTATCACATATTTAAACACCAAGAAAATAAAATTAGATAGAGCTCTTCGAGATGAAACAAACAAGATTTGTTTTGTATCATTCAAAACCCATTTGGTATTCCAAGAAATTACCAAGGAAAATAGATATAATAAATAACAAATTTTTTGTTACTATTAAGTGAATGTACATTATGGTTAAAAAGAGAAAAATTGAGGCAATGTAATGTAGCAAAATTGAAGACATAAAGTTCACACAATGGGAGATTTATAGTCAGATGATAAAATCACAAAATAAATGTAAAACTTTAAAGAAATATAACAAATTGTAAGAAAATGTAGCATTATAAGATACTTAGGAGATCAAGTGTAACATTGAACAAATGTAAAATTCGAAATGATTTGAAATACCCCTTAAATCATGAAAAAATAATGAAACAAAAATTATTCAAAAATAAAAATTTATATAAAATTTGATATTACGTATCTAGTTTAGCAAATGGCTTTTGTTTCCTCTTAATCAGAAATTGTTTGGAATTACTCTAAATTATTAAAGTAAATATGAACAAACAATAATGAGTTATTATTTTTGATATCAAGTAAATAAATAATAAAACTAGAACAAGATAAATTTAGGCAATGTAATGCGATTAAATTAATTCATGTAATGGTTGCATGAGAGAAGCTTTAGGGAGATAGTAATATCCAAGTCAAAGCAAAATATTTTGCAAGAAACTGCATTCGAAGATGGTAAGGATTTTGAGTAAAATATCCGTGATCATTAAAGTATGAATTATAGTGCATCACAAAGCATGCACAAAAAACCCAAGAAGAATAATTTCTAAATATATAAAAAAGAAATATTTAATTGAATTGAGATGAATGAGATGATTATAATAATGATTATTTTATCTAATTCAGACATCATGGGGCAATATTGCAAATTCCAAAATGAGACAGGGATTTATAATGATAAATTATTTTGTAATATTTAGTGTATCTAAATTAAAGTTAAAATAAGATAAATTGAAGTAATGTAATAAATAACACTAAATTCAAATAATCTAAAGGTCATACAAGATGAGATTTATAGTTACAAAAATATATAACCAATCAAAGTAAAATATTTTTTGAAATAAGATAAATTACAAGACAAAGTTGTCATACTTGATACAAAAGAGACACAGTTTAACATCCTCAATTATCAAATATAATACATATAAAATATAATCATAAACCATGCCAAATATTTAAAAAACTAAAAACTTCAAAAAAAAAAATAAAAGTAGTTTTGTATAAAGTGCATGGAATGTGTCTAATAATGTTTGTTTCATCTTTGTCAAACCTTGTTTGGAATTAATATAATTAAAAAAGTAAAATGAAATAGAAAATATAGATTAATAGTATAATATTAAGAAAATATATGTTAAAATTAAAATCAAATAAATTGAAGAATTGTAATATTATCAAATCAAAGAGTTGTAAAAGTCACATAAAAGGTGATAATAAATTAATATAACAAAATCAAAGTGGAAATTTTGAAGAAATGTGTTAAATTGCATTGGAAAGTTACAATCCAAGATACTAAGATGGAGGGTAATATCCTCCATGAACAAATCATGTTCAAGTTAAAATATCTTGTTAAATGCTCCAAAAACAAAGAATTTTTTTAAGAAAACATAAAAATGAATATTTTGTTTGATTGTGCTTTTCAATTAGAGTGTAAAATTATTTGTTTCATATTCATTAGATAATGTTTAGAATTATATTGAATTACCATAGTAAATAAATATAAGTAGTAATAAATTATTATTTTAATAGAAAAAAAATATATTTCAAAAATAAATGAGATAATTAAAGCACTACAGCATATTGAAATCAAAGTGATGTAAATGTCAAATGAGAGGAGATTTAAAGTTAGACAAAAATACAATAAAAAAAGTAAAACCTTTGAAGAAAAAAGATAAATTATTTAAGAAAGTTGCATTTAAAAATACTATTGAGCTTGATTATAAAATCATCAATTGTTAAATTATTTAGATATAAAAATTCTCATAAAATGCAGCAACACATAAGAAAATAAAATTATTAGATACATATGAATGAATACTTAATTAGATAGGGCTCGTCAAGTTGACTTCAACTATAATTATTTCATCTCTTTCAAATCTCATTTGGAATTATTAGGAATTATTAAGGTATATTGGCATAAATAGTGATAAATTATAATTTTAATATTTAGTAAATATAAAAAAAGGCAAAAACAAAATAATTTTAGTCATTGTAATATAAATATATCAAAGATATTCCAAGGTCACATTATTGGACATTTAGAGTCAAATAGTAACACAACAAAATCAAAGCAAAAAGGATAATGAAATAGGATAAATTATGTGGGAAAGTTGTATTCAAAGATGCAAATAAGATAGAGTGTAACATTCTCGATCATAAAATTTGGTACAGTTTGAAATGATTTTTAAAGGGTGCCAAAACACTAGAAAATAAAATTTTTATAAAATCAAAATAAAAATTTTATTTGACAGTTCTCATCGAGATTAAGTGTGACATTCTTGATCATCAAATTAAATAGGAATCAAAATATCTTCTAAAATGAGCAAAGACCTTAGAGTTGGATAAAGCTAATCAAGATGAGTGTAGTAAGGTTTGTTTTTTTTTACTTAGTAAGACCTCATTTAGAATTGTGATGAAGAACAAAATTAAATAAGCATAAAAAATAATAAATTATTATCTTAATATTTACAAACTATATATATTAATGATGAAACAAGTTAAATTGATGCAATGTAATATAACAAAATTTTATCAACGTAAACATCACAAGAGAAAAAATTAAAGATTCATATTATTGTAACAAAATAAATGCAAAAGAAATAATAAAAAATAAGATAAATTTAATGAGAAACTTGCTTTCAAATTTGTTAAGGGGATTGATTGAAATATTCAAAAAAATATATTTTGTTAGATAAAGTTCAGTATCTTAACTCTAACAACTTTTGTGTTTTCTCTATTAGACTTTGTGTAAACTGAGCATTGCCAAACATAAAAAATCTTAAATTGAGGTAAATTATTTAATTGTAAAATTAAGTAAATACATATTAAACCTAAATTACAAAATATTAAAGCAACATAGTGTAACAATATCAAATTGATATAAAATACACATTAGAGGAGTATTAGAGTAACATAATAGTATTAGTTAATGTGAAAAGTTTCAAAAACTAAGATAAATGATATGGTAAAGGTTATTAAAAGATACTAAGTATATTGCATATAGCATTCCTGATCAACAAATATTATATAAATGAAAATCATAGAAAAAATTTAATAAGGTAGAGGTCATCTGAATAAGTCCAACAATGCTTATTCGGTCACATTAGTCATCATTGCAAAATATTACTGATTAAAAAATAAAATATAAATAAATAATAATAAATTATTAATTTAAAATTAACTAAATACATATTAAGTCTAAAATGAGATTAATTAAAATATTGTAATATAACAAAGTAGAAGTTACATAAAGTTCATGTGATATGACAATTTCGATTTATAGTAGTATGACTAACTTAAAGCAAAAAATAAAAAAATTTTAATAGAATGATACTGTTACATTCAAAGCTACTGAGGGCATCAATTGTAACAACATCGATTATAAAATCATGAATGAATCAAAATGTTTAATAAAGCATGCCAAAACCATAAAACATAAAATATTTAAAATTCTAATAATGAATAATTAATTCAATAAAACTCGTTGCAATGAGTTCAATAATATTTCTTTCTTCTTGATTAGAGCTTCTTGAGGAAACCAATAGATTATTAGTAAGTCAAAGCAATGTTAAGGTCACATGGGAAAAGACTTAGAGCATAATATTTATATAACCCAATCAAAATGAGAAGTTCAAGTAGTTAGCATAAATTATATAGGAAGGATGCATTCTAGGCTATTAAGAAGAGCAATTACAAAACCTTAATCTTCAAATTAAGTAATAAACAAAATGCTTCAAAATGCATGACAAAATTTTAGAAAATAAAAATATTTTAAAATCAGGAAATATAATTTAAATTTGATAGGAGCTCATTTAGATGAGCACAATGATGCTTATTTGGTCTCAATCAAACCTTGTTTGTAAAGTCTATGATTTAAAAAATTTAACAAACATAAATATTAATAAATTATTAATTAAATGTTTGTTATAGTTAAATAAAATGAATTGAATAATTTTAATATATTAAAATGAATAAAAATAAAAGTTACATGAGAGAAACTTTTGAGTTTCATAATAATATAAAAAAATCTAACAAAAAAATTTAAAAAAAAGAAATAAATTGTATCAAAAAGTTTCATTTCTAGATACTATGATGATATTGTGTAAATACTTGATCATCAAATCTATTATGAATCATAATATCTCCTAAAACATGTAAAAATATAGGAGAATAAATTATATAAAGATATAGAAATCTATACTTATTTTAATAGGGTACAACAAGAGTATAATCACATTTGTTTCATCTACATTCGACCTCATTTTGAATTATTACTAATTTCCAAAGGAAATAAACCTAAGTAATAATAAATTGTTATTTCAATATAAAGTAAATACATGTTAAAGTTGAATTAGGTAAACTAAAAAAATACAATATAACTCATCAATTTGATGCAAACGTCATAATAAAAATAATTTGGGTTTCTGAGTAATATAACAAAAATCAAAACAAAAACTATGATGAAATGACCTAAAATGCATCTGAATATTGTATTCTATGATAAAAAAGAGATCGACTATAACATTCTTGATTACCAAATTAAGTATGAATCTATTTGCCTAGAAAAACTGCCAAAACATAAAAAATATTTTTAAAAATAAACAAATAAATATTTAGTTGCATAAATATCAATTAGAGAAGTCTATTGACATTTTCTGTCTCATTCTGAACTCTTCTAGAACTACTGATAGTTAAAATATTAAATAAGAAAAAGTAATAAAAAAGTTTTTTTTCTTTGAAAAGCTAATATTTTTTCTTTTAATTGCTAATTTTACCATAAAAATATAATATTCCCTCATTTTACCCTTGCATCATTTTGATTTTCTTATATTACTTTGCTTCAATTTAACTTGTTTTAGCTTTGTCTCATATTAACAAAATATTCAACTAATAATTTATTTTTATTATTTTTTATTTAATAAAATAAACTCATAAGAATTCTAAATGAAGTTCGATAGAGATAGAAGAAACCTCGTTAGACACATCTCATTCAACTCTATCAAATTAAGTATTTTTTTTTTACATATTTCAAATATTTTTAAGGCTATGATTTTTGCTCATTTTATATGAAATTATACTACATCTGTCATATGATGATTGAGGATGTAAGACCCAAATTCTTTTGTATCATAGAATACAACTTTTTAGGCAAATTTTCAAAACTTAAATTTTTTGTGAGTTATTTGTATTATTGTGTAACTTTAAATTTCTTTTCGTGTGCATGTTATTTCACTTTAATTTGGTAATATTATATTACTTTAATCAATCTCATTTCAACTTCAATATATATTTACATAATAATAAAATTATATTTTATTATTATTTATATTTATTTTGCTATGAGCATTCATTGTAATTTCGAATAACGTTTGATCAAGACAAAACTAACTTCATTAAACTGATCTCAACAATCTCTATCTACTTAAATATTCAATGTTCTATTTTAGATATTTTATTATTTAGTATTTTAACATTTCTTTTGAATACTTTTAATTCGTATGTAATTTGACAAATAAGTATGTTACACTAAATCTGCATGCAACCTTAGACCACAATATTCCTAAATAATTAATTTTAGTACTTGAAATTTTTTGACTTTCATTTAGTTATATTATTATAAAAATCTAAATCACTTTATCATGTGACCTTTGTATTACATTAATTTTATTATATTAATTTGCTTCAATTTATCTTTTCTTTTCATTAATATTATTTTCTTAATATTAAAATAATAATTTATTATTATTATTCATCTTTATTTTTATAATTTGAATTAATTTCAAATGATGCCTAATTGAGATCAAACGAAGTCATTTGACCCACCTCGACAAACTCGATCTAATTAAATATTTTTTTAATATTTTTTAATATGTTTTATAAGTATTCTGCAATCTTTGTTAGACATTTTGATCCTTAAATAACTTCACGAATAAGCAAGTTATACCCAATTTGAAAAACAACATTCCCTGTGACCTCCACATGTTTTTTATTTGGTTATATATAATTGTTTCAAATTAACTTATACCTATTTTAATAAAAACTAACTTAATATGAAAATTATAATTTATTATTATTTAATCTAATTTATTTTTTTAATTCATAGTAATTCCAAACGAGGTACAATTGAGACGAAACAAACCTTATTAGAATCATCATAATTAGCTTTATCCAATTAAATATTATTTTTCCTTAAGATAGTTTTTTCCAATGATTTTGGCATACTTATGGAGATATTTTGATTCACACCTTATTTAGTTATCAAGTAAGTTTCATTTGATCGATTTAGCATCTTACAAAGAACATTTCTCGAATTATCTACCACATTCATTCATGTTCTTTATTTTGATTTGCTTATATTGTATTGCAACTCTAAATCTCCTATTATTGACCATTACATAGCTTTAGCATGGTTATATTACTTTACGTCAATTTATATCATTTTAATTTTGATATATAAATCTACTTAACATTAAAATAATAATTCACTACTATTTAAGTTCATTTAATATTTTAAGTTGTCACAATTCCAAATGAAGTTCAATAGGGATGAAAAAAATATTACTGTACTTGCCTCAATGAGAGTTATTAGAATTAAATATTCATTGTTATGTTACATAAAACTTGTATTTTCTATAATGCTCTAGAACTTTATGAGCAAATTCAATTTATACTTGATATCATGATCAAGAATGCTATAGTTGATATCCTTTATATGTTTGAAGGTAACTCACACAAATTATTTCATTTCAACCGATCTTCCATCTTGATTTGATTATATTACAGTAAAACTCTAACTTCCCAACATCTAACTATTACATTCTTTGATTTATTTTTATTACACTACTTTAATTAAATTGATTTTTGGTTTAACATGTATGCTTCTATTATTATCATTATTATTATTTATACATATTAGAATTGAGGTCAAAACAAGGTTTGATCAAGACAAAATTAATGTCTTTAGACTCATCTTGATGACCTCACTCAAATTAAACAATCATGTTTTATTTTATAGTTTATTTTCAACTATTTTCATAAGATTTAAACTATATTTCATTTCACACCTTATTTGATAATCAAAGTTGTTATTCTCAATCTCCTTTGTATCTTGGAATGTAACTTTCCCTTAATATGTATCTTATTTATTAAATTTTTTTCTTTGATTAAGTTATATTGTAACGTAACACAAAGTACCATCTCTTATGAGCATTACATCTCTTTTATTTGATTACATTATATTATTCCATTCTAACTCGTTCGACTATTAATATATATTTTCTTATGGTTGTATTACTATGTTACTCTAAATCTTTTATTGTGTGACCTTTTCATCACAAGGATTTTCTTGTATTACTTTGTTCAAATAATCTCATTTTTACTATAATACTTATTACCTTAATATTGAAATAATAATTGATTACAATTTATGATGATTTGTTTTTCTAACTCATTGTGATTCTAAACAAGGGCTAATCAAGGTGAAAAAAATGTCATTAAACTCATGTCAATGAGCTATTTATAATTAAGTATTTATTTTTATAATCTTAAATATTTGATTCTAGGGTTTTGGAAAGCTTTACAAGATCGTCCAAGGGGTACCTAATTTGACAACAAAAGATATTACAACTCGATCTTCAATATCTTAGAATATAATTTTCTAGTAAAATTCATCTCATTCCTTCAAAGTGTTTTCTGTGATTTGGTTATTTTATAATATAACTCTAAATCTCATATCATATGACCTCTATATATTTCATTTGGTTATAATAAATTACTTAAATTTATCTCTTTTAGCTTCAATAAATATTTGCTTATTATTAATATAATTCATTAATATATTTATTTTTCATTTATACAATAATTAAAAGAAATTCATAACAAATCAAAAAGTCTCAAAACATATAAAATCATTGAAAAAAATATTTAGAAAATATAAAAAATTAATATTTAAATTTTATATTTATGTAAAAAAACATAAATAATATTAAATTATTATTTTAATATAAAGATGATATATATTAAATCTTAAATGAGATAAACTGATGTAATGTAGTATAACCAAATAAAAACATGTTCAAGTTCACCAAAGAGGTGAATTAGAGTTTTATAGTAATGTAGCTAATTCAAAACAAGTCTTTCAAAAAATGACAAACTATAAAGGACAGTTAGATTCTATGATATGAAGGATATCAAGTGTACATCATTGATCGTTAAATTGGGTACGAATCAAATTACATCATAAATCATGCCAAAAAACTAAAAAATAAAATATTTAAAAATATAAAAAATGGATTTATATTTAGATAAAGGTAATCGAAGCAAGTACAAGTAATTTGTTTCTTTTCCATTATACCCTATTGAGAATTACTAAAAATTACAAAAATAGATAAGAACAAAGACAATAAATTACTATTTTTAATAATAAGTATATATATGTATATATCAAGGAAGAAATGATATCTATTGAAGTAATGTAATATAATCAAATTCAAGTGATGCAATGGTGACAATTTAAGAAATATAGCTTCTATATATAGTATAGAAAGATAAGAAACAAATTTGAAGTGAGATTAATTTTACATGAAAGATAAATTCTGTGAACCTAAAGAGATCAGGTGTAATGTCCATGACAATTAAATCTAGTTAACATAAAAATATTTTGTGAAGTGTGTGAAAATCAATGTAAATAAAATATTTAAAATTTTCAATTTTTGTTAATTAATTGAAGGGAGCAAGATGATGAAATTTGTTTCATCTTGATCGAACCTCATCAGGAATCATATCAAATCACCAATGTAAATAAACATAAGTAAATATAAATTATTATTTTAATAATTTAAATTGAAGTAATGCAATATAAAATAATTAAAGTGATATAAATATTGTATAAAAAAAGAAATTTTTTTTCATAATAATACATTCAAATCAAAGAAAAATTTGCAAACTTTATATGAATTGTTTGGGAAAGTTGCACTATATCATACATGTGAGATAATGTATAATGTTCTATATCATCAAAAATGGTTGAAACAAAATATGTCATGAAGCATCCCAAATCCCTAAAAAATCAAAGTCTTTAAAATCAAATTAAGTTTATTTTAAAATGTCATGTAAATTGTAATAAAACCCAAGGAGATTGACTTTAATAACTTCGATCATTATATTATGTACTAATCAAACTATTCCATAAAGAATTCCAAAAGCCCATAAAAATATTTAAAAAATATAAAAATAAATATTCAAATTGTTGAGCTTGTTGACTAAACTTCAATGACTAATATTTCAACTTGACCTGGCCTCATCAAGAATACTTTGAATCACCAAAGTAAATGACATTAATAATAAGAAATTATTATTTTAATATTTAGTTAGTATATATTAAAGGTTAAATTATCAAAATTAAAGCCATATAATTTAACCAAATTATCAAAGCAAGGGTCCCATAAGACAAGATTTAGAGTTACATGGCAACTTAACTAAATTAAAGTTGAAACTTGCAAAAATATGATAAATTATTGTAAAAAGTTGTGTTCGAAGATACTAAAGAAGTAGAGTGTTAACATCCTTGATCAATAAGCATGGTAAGAATTAAGGTATCTCTAAAAACAAAACCAAAACTGTAGAAAATAAGCTGTTAAAATCCTAAATAATGAGTAATTCATTAGATAGAGCACGACGAGATGAGATTGCCAACATTTGTTTCATCTCTATCAGAACTCGTTTGGAATGCCTAAGAATTGAAAAAGAAAAAAAGAAAAAATAATAACAAATAATTGTTCGAAGAGAAAGTAGTTATGTCTTAATATTTAAACAAGATAAATTAAGGCAATGCAATCTTGCAAATGCAAATCAATGTAAAAGTTACAATAGTGGAAAAATAAAGTTTCATAGTAATATTACCAAATAAAAACAAAAACTTTCATGAAATAGGAAAATTTATATAAGAAAGTTACATTCCATTATACTAAAACGATTGAGTCTGACTTCCTCGATATGTCTCTTAAAGTGGGCCAATTGCCAAAAAATAAAATATTTAAAATATTAAAAATAAACATTTGAATACTTTGCAAATATATTTTAAAGAAAAATGAGATAAATTGAAGTGATGTGATATAAACAAATCAAAGAGATAAAAGGGTCACACCTGTGGACATTTAGAATGTGACGAAATAAAATAAAAAATTTGAAGAAATGAGATAAATTTTATATGAAGTTACATTGAAAGATACTAATAAGATCAATTACAACAACCTTGATAATCAAATTAAGTATAAATCAAAATATCACATAAAGCTTTTCAAAATTTATAGAATATAAATTTTTTAAAATATTAAAAAAAATATTTATTTATACATAGATTAGTAAAGTAAGCCCAATATCATTTGTTTCATCTAAATCAGGCAATAATTAGAATTACTATGAATTATGAATGTAAATTAGCATAATTATTGTAACGGTTTATATTAATGTGTAGTCAACAAATGTAATGCTTAAGGAGATCAATTTAAGTAATCTAAAATAACCCAAAAAAAATTTGTGAATCTCACATGTAAGGAGATTTAGAGTTAAATAGTAATATCAAAAATCAAAGGAAAATACTTGAATAAAATTATAAATTATATAAAAAAAATTTCTTTCCATGATAAAAAGGAGGTTGGTTATAATACTCTCAATAATCAATTTAGGCATGAATTGAAATGTCTCCTAAAGCATGCCCAAATACTAGAAATTAAAAAATTTACAAATGAATATTTAACTGAATATATATCATCAGGAAGAGTTTTATATTATTTGGTTGGTCACATTTGAACTTAATTTGGAATCAATGTAAATTTCCAAAGTAAATAAACAAAAATAATAATAAATTCTTATTTTAATACTAACCAAATTTATATTAATGTTGAAATAAGTTAAACTATACTCATATAATTTAGCAAATAAAGTCTATGTAAAGCTCAAACGAGAGGAGAGTTATAGTTTCATAATAATATAATCAAATCAAAGAAAAGAATTTAAAAAAAAAATAAAAGATAATGTGTAAAACAAATATTACATTCCAAGGAGCTAAGGAGTTTATGTGTAACATCCTTAATAGTCAAATAAGATACAAATCAAAATATCCAAAAATCATATCAAAATGATAGAAAATGAAATATTAAAAATATAAGAACAAATTTTTTAATTAAATAGAGTTGATCAAGAGGAGTTAAATAAATTTTATTTCATCTTCATCAATCGACATTTGTAATTACTATGAACTACTAAATTATTTTCATAAATAACAACAAATTACTATTGTAGTGTCACAAAAATAAATATGAAAGCTGATATATGATAAATTGAAGCAATCTAATGAAACAAAATCTAAGTGATGCAAAGATCACCTATATGTAGATTTAGAGTTAAATAACTATAAATTAATTAAAATGAAAAAAATTGAAAAAATTAAAAAATACTTAAGAAAATTTGCATTCCAAAATACAAGCAGATTGTGCACTAAGCTCTCTATTGTTAAATTAGACGCGAATTAAAATGTCTCATAAAACAAGCAAAACCCCTATGAAATAAAGTATCTAAAAATTTAAATGTCAATATTTAATTGGATAGACGGCATCATCAAAAGTCCCACAACATTTGTTTTGCCATGATCAATTCTGAATTGTAATTTTTGTGAATTACATAAGTAAACTTAAATAATAATAAAATATTATTTACAAACGAAATAATATATAACAATAGACAAACGAGATAAATAGAAGTAAGTTAATAAAAAAAATTAAAGTATGTAAAAATCATAACAGATCAATACTAGAGACTCATAGTAATATAACTAAATCAAGTTAAAAATTTGAAATGATGAGATAAACTGTGTGAGGACATTGCGTTGAAAGATACTGTAGAGATTCTGCAAAACATCCTCGACTATAAAATCATGTACAAGTCAATAAGTCCCATAAAATGTAAAAAACATGAAGCAAATTTAAATGTTTAAAAATATAAAATTAAATGACTAATTGGATAGATTATCACGACAAGTCTGAAATTTTTTTTCATCTCGATTAAGCCTCATTTGTAATTATTATGAGAATAGATAAATTAAAGAAATATAATATAACCAACTAAATCATATATAAATGTCATATGATTGGATATTGAGAGTTACAAATTAATCTAAAGAATTAAAAAAGAAACATTTGAAGAAATGGGACAAACAATAATGAAAAGTTAAATTCCAAGATACGAAGAAGATTTAGTGTAACCACCTAAATCAACAAAACTAGTACAAATAGCAATGACTCATAAAATATATAAAACCCATAGAAAATGCAATACCAAAAAATATAAGAATGAATATATATTTTGATATCATGATTGAAGATGTGTAGAACAACATTTCATTTTTCTCGATCAAACCTAGATTTAAATCACTACAAATTGCCAAACTAAATAAGCATAAATGATAATAAATTATTATCCTACTTTCATGAAATGAATATTACTGCTAAA
Source organism: Vanilla planifolia (assembly GCA_023846275.1). NCBI lineage: Eukaryota > Viridiplantae > Streptophyta > Magnoliopsida > Asparagales > Orchidaceae > Vanilla > Vanilla planifolia. The sequence goes on from CM043865.1 coordinate 23,437,731, forward strand.
ATAAGAAACCTTATGCAATGCTCTATGAACAACTCAAAAATTTGTAAAAGTCATATTACAGGAGATTTATAGTTCCATTTTGATATAACAATATTAAACCAAAACATTTGGAACAATGGCATAAATTGTATATAAAGTTGCATTTGAACATACTAAGGAGATCGACTGTGATATCATCAAGAGCCAAAAGAGGTACAAATAAAAATTTATCATAAAAAATGACCAACAAAGTGAAAGTAAAACATAAGAATACATAAAAATTTATATTTAAATAGATAAAGTTTATTGATACAGGTTTGGCATTTTTGTCCTATTCAAACATCATTTGCATTCCTATAAATTTCAAAACAGAATAAGCATAAATAATAATAAAATATTAGTTTAATATCAATCAAATAAATCATAAAGCTAAAATCTGATAAACTAAAATAATATGATATTAATTAAAAGTGATGTAAATGAGGCATCAGAGAAAAATTAGAGTTTCATAATAATACAATCAAATCAAAATAAAATATTAAAAGAAATGAGATAGTTTCTATAGGAGAGTTGCTCTCGAATAGATTAAGATGATCGAGTGTAACACCCTTACTAGTTAAATAATGTAAAAATTGAAATTTCTTAAAAGACTTTGAAACCCTTATAAATAAAATTTATAAAAATATAAAAATAAAAATTTAGTTAGCAGAGCTCTTTGATATATTCTAATGATATTTGTTTCATATTTATAGAACCACATTTTGAATTACTATGAATTTCAAACTTAAATAAGCATTAATAACAAATAAAATTATTTTAGCATTCAATAAACATATAGCAAAGCTAAACTAAGACAAATTAAAGCCTTATAATATTACTAAATAAAAATTATGTTTATTATTAATGAGTGGAGAATCAGAGTTCATATTAAAACAACAAAGTCAAAGACAAAAGTTTGAACAAATTAGATAAAATTTTCAAAAAAGTTGCATTCTAAGATAACTTAGAGATATAGTGCAGCAACTTGATTGTTAAATCAGGTATGAATGTTAATATCTCAAAACAAGCTAAATATTAAAATTTCTCAAAATATATCAACAAATATTTAGTTCAATAAAGATCACCTAGATGAATCAGATGAAGTTTGTTTCATCTTGATTACACCTCATATGGAATTAATAAAAATTACCAAACAAAGTAATCATAATTATGAAGAAACTAATTATTTAATATTAAGTAAATATAATTAAAGAAAAAATGAGAAAAAATTAAAACATTATGTTATAACCAAATCATACCAATGTAAATGGTCACATAAGTGATGATTTAGACTTACATAGTATTATAAAAAAAAAAAGTGAAAAGGTTATACAAGTAGGATAAATTATATAAGAATGCAAAGTTTCAAGATTTAATGAGATCAGGTGAGAAATTGTCAGTCATCAAATCAGCTAAAAAATTGAAATATCTCATAAAGCATAAAAAACACTAGGAAAATAAAATAATTAAAAAAATAAGGATAAAACTGTTAACTAGATAGAACTAGTGAAGATTAGTTTAACATTTTTCCTCCTCAATAACATCGCATTTACAACTATTGAAAATATTCAAAATAAATTAAAAAATATTATTAATAATTTTTTTAGCATGAAGTAAATATATATTAACCCCTAAATCAAGTAAAAAAAACAATTTAATCTAGCCAAATCAAAGCAATATAAATGTTACCTGAGAGTTGAAGTAGAATTTCAAAAAAAAGAAAATTAAAAGGATGTAAAGGCCATGAAAAAATAGAATTAAAGTTTTATAGTAAATTTGAAGAAATGAGATAAATTATATGAGAAAGAAAAGTCATGGGATAGTAAGATAAAAATGAAATATTTTAAAAAAAAATATGAAAAAGAATATTTTATTGATTAGAGCTCATTCCGATGAGACCAATTATTTTTCTCTCATGTCAATCTTACCTTGTTTAAAAATAGATTCAAATAACTAAAAGAACTTAACATAAACAAGAATAAATTATTATTTAAATATTTAATAAATGTATAATGGAACTTTAATGGCATTAGTTGGAGAAATATAACACAACAAAAGCATAGCGATGTAATGGTGACGCGAGACTTGTGTCATAGTTATATAGTAATAGAACATTATACAAGTTAAAGATTTAAAGAGACAAGATAAAATGTATAAGAAAGCTGCATTCCAAAACACTGAGGACATCGAGTACAATTTCCCTGTTCATCAAATAAGCTACAAATTGAAATTTCTCTAAAAGTTTTCGGAACCTTAAAAAATAAAACATTCAAATATATATAAAAAATTATGTAGTTAATTTTATCTCATTGAGATGAGTCTGATAATGTTGTCTTGTATTGACAAGACCTCATTAACACTACATAAATTTTTAAAGAAAATAAATATGAAAAATAATTAATTATAATTTTTATTTTTATCCAATATATAAAAAAAGTTAAAATGAGATAATTGAAGTAATTAATTATAACCAAATCAAAACATTATAATGATTGACATTTGAATTAGTGTTCCTTGGTAATAATAGCAAATAAAAATTGAAAGTTTAGAAAAATGAGAGAAATTATAAGTTATGTTTCATTTGATCATACCGAGAAAATCAAATGTGACAACCTTGATCTTAAGAAAGGTATGAATTTAATTGTCTAATAAAATATGTAAAAAATCATAATAAAAAATGTTAATAAATATAAAAAAATAATTATTAATTAGATAAAGCCCATTACGATGTGTCCAATGACAATTATTTTATATCGATCAGCCCTACTTTTAAATTTTTATGATATACTAAAATAAATAATTGTAAATATTAATAATCTTTCATTTTAGAACCAAGAAAATATATATTAATGTTCAAAATTGATAACTAAAATGATATACTATTTCGAAATGAGTAAGCTAACCTAATCAAAGAGCTAAATGTGAAGAAATGAGATAAATTAGATAGGAAAGCTAAATTCGAATGTGGTAAGGGGATCAAGTGTAATATCCTTGATCATAAAATAATGTATGAAATAAAATTCCTAGTAAATCATTTAAAAATTATCAAAAATAGTTACTTCAAAATAATAAAAATTAATTATTAGTTGGATAGAGCTAGTAAAGAAGAGTCTAATAACTTTTTTATCATCATGATCATACCTCACCTAGAATTATTATGAATTAGAAAAGTAAAAAACATAAATAATAGCATTTTATTATTTTAATAATAAGTACTTATATATTGAATCTAAAATAAGTTAAATTTCATGACTATAATATATGGAAGCGAAGCTGTTGTAATATTGCATGAGAAGACATTTAGAGTTACATTGAATTATAATGAATTAAAAGTGAAAATTTTAAAGAAATGAAAAAAACTCTTATGAGAAAGTTATTTGCAAAGAAACAAAGGACTACGAATGTAACAATCTTAATCATCAAATTAGGTAAGAAATAAAATTTCTTTTTGAATATACAGAAAACCATAGAAAATAAAATCTTAAAAAATATAAAAAAGAATATTTCGTTGCATAGAATTGATTGAGATGAATCCATATATGTTTAGGACATCTCAATCAGAGGTCATTTTGAGATACTACAAATTCATAAAAACATATAAATTTAAAATATATTAAAATATTATTTTTATATTAAATGGAAATAAATTAAACCTAAAAATGATATATTAAAATAATTTAACATTACAAAATAAAACTGATATAAATGTGAAAGGAAAAAAATAGGAGTTAAATTACAACACAACAAAATTAATTCAAAATATTAGAACTTTTGACAAATTGCACAAAAAGGTTATATACTGACATACAAAGGAGTTCAAGTGTAACATTTTTTATTACCAAATCAGGCATATCAAAATGTCTATCAAAGAGTTCCAAAAAATAATTATAAAATATAAATAATATTTAAAATAATAAAACTCATTGTGACATGTTAAACACTATTTATTTCATATTGATTTTACAGCATCTTGAATTACTATAAATTACCATTGAAAAAGAGAACATATAATAATTAATTGCTATTTATATATTTACAAAATACGTAATAAATTAAAATAACATAAATGAAGCAATGTAATATCATAAAATAATAGACTTATAAATGTCACATGTGAGAAGAAATTGAGTTTTGTAGTAATATAATCAATTCAAAGCAAATAATTTGAAGAAATGACATAAATTATAAGTGAAAGTTGCATTCCAAGATACAAAGAAGATAAAGTGTAATAAACTTGATAATCAAATCAAATACGAATCAAAATGACTCATAAAATATGAAAAGTTTTTTAAAATAAATTATTTCAAATCTTAAAGATTTAATTGAATAATTCCTAACAAGACAACACCAATGATAATTATTTCCTTTTGATCAAACCTACTTTAAAATTTTTGAGAGCCATTAAAGTAAACAAGTGTAAAAAAAATAAATTTTTATTGTAATGTTTAGAAAATATATATATTAAAACTAAATTGGCTAATTTAAATAATGCAATAACAAAAATAAACACTATATAAAGGTAAAATAAGATGATATTTAGAGCTACAGAATATTATAACAAATTGAAAGAAAAAAATTAGATGAAATTAGAAAAATTGTCTCAAAAAGTTTCACTCTAATTTACTAAGGAAATCAATTGTGACATCCTCGATTAAAATATGATGTACAAATCAAAATACTTCCTAAAGCATGCTTAAACCTTACAAACTAATATATTTAAAATATACATATATAATTAAATATTTAATTGCATAAATCTTGCTTCAATGAGTCCAGTGATGTTTATTTTGTCTTGATTGAACTTAGTTGGTGATACAATGATTTACCAAAGTAAATAATCATTAAAAAAATATAATATTTTTCAAATTTTTAGCAGATATATCCACCATAAGAAATTAGCTAAATCATAGAAACATAATGCAACCTAATCAAAGATATGTAAATGCCACATGAGAATAAACTTACAGTTACACAGTAAAGTAACCCAATTAAAGAAAACATTTCAATAAATGTGAAAAATTGTATAGGAAACTTACAATGTAAGATACAAAGGTGCTCCAGTGCAATTCTTTCAAATATCGAATTATGTTTAATTTAAAATTTCTTGTAAAATTTTCTAAATGTCATTAATAACAAATATTTAATAATATATTAATAATTATTTGACTTGATAGGGCTCGTCAGAGCAGTCTAACAACATTTCTTTCATCTCCATTAGACCTTGTTCAAAATTATTGTGAACTATCAAAACAAATAAACATAAATAATATTAAATTATCATTTTAATATTAAGTAAATATACATTAAAAATAAAATGACAAAATTTAAAGAAATTTAATATAACAAGTCGTAGTGATATATAAGCCACATGTGTGGAAAATTATTTTTTTGTAGTAATATTACCAAAAAAAGAGAAGTGTTCATAGAAGTGAGACAAATTGTGTGGAAAAGTTGCATAACAAGATAATAATGAGATCAAGTGTAACATCTTTGATCATTAAAACGGGTATGAATCGAAATGACTGGTAAAGAGTATGAAAATGAGAGAAAAAAATTATTTAGAAAATATTTAAATGATTATTTAATTAGCTAGAGCTCAATCAAATCTTTTTTTAATTTTTTACAAATTACAAAAACACATAAATATAAAAAAAATAAATTGTCATTTTAATACTAAGTAGATATATCTCTTTACGATCAAAAGAGATAAAATGAAGCAATATAAATATAACCAAAAGAAAGACATAAAAGTCACGTGACAAGAGATTTAGAGTTAGATAAACTTAATAAAAATAAAAAAATTTAATGAAATGAGATAAAGATGAGCCAAACAATCTTTTTTATGTTTAATTTAAAAATACAAAAATAATATTTTGTTGGATAGGGCATATCAAGGTGAGTCGAACAACCTTTTTTATGTTTAAATTGAACCTTATTTGAAATTACTAAGAATTATAAAATTAAATATACATAAATAACAATAATGTGTAATTTTACTATAAGTAAATATATAATAATACTAAAATTAGATAAATTGAGGTTAGCTAGTTTAACAAAATCAAAGTCAAAGAATTATTGTTTCATAATAATATGAACAAATCAAAGAGATCCACAATTGTGATAAATTTTAAAAGAAAGTTATATTCCAGAACACTTAGGAGATCGAGTTTATCATTCTCAATCATTAAATGATGTACAAATAGAAATATCTTATAAATCACTCACAAACCTTAGAAAATAATGTTTTTTAAAATATGAATAGAAAGATTTATTATGATAGAGTTCATTGAGATCAGCCTAAGGACGTTTATTTCACCATAATCATACTTAATTTAGAATTATTATAATTTATAAAATTAAATAAATATAAACAAGAACATAACATTATCTAAACATTAAAGAAATATATCAAATCTTAAATTAGATAAATAGAAAAAGTAATACACGACAAAATCAAAGTGATGTAGACGACACATACGAGGAGATTTAGAATTATATAATAATATTAACATATCAAAACAAATCAATTTGAAGAAAGAGATAAATTGTATGAGATTGTTCCAGTTTGAGATATTAAAGAGACTAAATATAACTTCCTAGATCCTCAATTGGTTATAAATTTGAATGTCTAGCAAAATGCAAAAATCTCTAGAAAATAAAAAAATTATTAATAAAATAAAATTTTATAAGGAAAAACTTATAGGGATAAATTATTTTAATATTAATAATAAAAATGCCTCATGAAGATTCAAATAACAGAGAAGATAATAAACTCAAAAAATATAAAAATTAGTATTTTGAAATGATAAAATTTATCAAGATGAGTCCAATGACATTTATTTCATCTTGATTGTGACTTATTTTGAATTACTACAAAATATTAAAGGGAATAAACATAAATAATATTAAATCATTATTTTGATATTAAAAAACGATATTAAAGTTGAAATAAAATAAGTTAAAGCAAAGTAATAAGACTTAAACAATCAGATGTGAAGGTCATAGAAGAGAAGATTTAGAGTTACAACATAAAATGATCATGTCAAAGTCAAAAGATTTAAGAGAAGTCATAAATTATGGGAGAAAGTTATATTCTTTGATATAGTTGAGATGAAGTGTAATCATCAAATTTGTTAAAAGCAAAATGTCAAATAAAGTGTGCTTAGACCATAAAAACGAAGTGATTGAGAATACAAAAAATTTTAAATGTTTAAAGCTCATCAAGATGAGTTTGATGATGTATGTTTTATCTCTATCACACCTCATTTTTAGATTATTAGAAATTACAAAAGAAAATAAATGACCAATAAAAATAAATATTTATTTTAATATAAAGTAAATATACATTAAAGCTAAAATAATATATTGAAGCAATATAGTATTAAAAACTCAAGCAGATATAAAGGTCCCAAGAGAAGAGGTTTCAAGTTTCATAATAATACAAAAAATTAAACTCAAAAATTTAAGAAATGAGATAAATTGTGTGGGAAAGTTTCATTCCAAGAAGTTTAGAAAATCGTGAGCAACATCATTAATCATGAAATTTTTATGAATCAAAGTGAGATAAAAATTATGTAAAAACCATTGAAAATAAAATACTTAAAAATATTGAATGAATATTTAATTAGATGAGGTTCGACAAGATGATTCCAGCAAAATTTTTTTGCTTAGATAAGACCCTGATCGGAATTAAAACAAACTATCAAAATAAATAATCATAAATAAGAATAAATACTTATTTTATTACCAAAAAATTTTAAAATAACATTAAAATGAGATAATATTTCTCAATTTAATATAAGAAAATCAAAGTAATATAAAGTTCACATGAGATAAGAAATAGTTTAACTTTGTGATATAACAAATTCATGATAAAACTTTTAGGAAATGAGGTAAAACATGTAGAAACTTGCTTTTAAATATAATAGTTTGACTTAATCATCAAATCAACCATGAAGAAATATGTCTCACAAAACAAGTGAAAACCATAAGAAATAAAATATTTAAAATAAAAAATTTATTTTTTAATTGGATAAAGCTCACCAAATGAGCCTTATGATGCTTATTTAATATGAATTACACAATTAATTAAACGAAAACTAAGATAATGTATTATTTCAATAAAAAGTATAAATATATTTTAGTTAAGAAGAAAAAAATTAAAGCAAAGTAATATGATAAATTTAAAGGTTTTAAATTCACATGTCATTACAATTTGACATTCATAGAATTATAACAAAAATAAGAGTAAAAAATATGTAAAAATGAGATAAATTATACAAGGAATTGACATTCTAAGATCCTAAAGAGATCGATTGTAACTTCCATGATTATCACATTGTTTATGAATTGAAATGCCTAAAAAAGCATGACAAACACTTAAAAAATACAGTAAAACATTAAAATAATATTTAATTGGATAGAAATTGTCACCAATAGCATTAATTTATGCTAAAATGAACCATATTTCAAATTACTGTGAATTTATAAAAGTAATTGAAATAAATAATAATAAATTAGTATTTGATTATTATGTAGATATATAATAAAGTTGAAGTGAGATAAATTGAAGTAATGTAATATAACAAAATAAAAGCAATCTAAAAATTAGACAAGAAGAGATTTAGAGCGACATAAAACAAAATAAAGTGAAAATTTGATTAAATGATTTGAATTGTATGGCAAAATTACATTTCAAGGTTCCAAGGGGATCTAAGGTAAAATCCTTGATCTCAAAATTTTGATCAAATCAAAATGTCACATATAGAATGAAATAATCCCAAAAATAAAATATTTAAAAATATTAAAATTAATATTTAATTGGATAGAGCTCGTCAAGATAACTACAATGACTATTGTATTTTTTAATAGATCTCATTTGAAATTACAAAGTTTTACCATTGCAAATATGTATAAAAAATATATTTTTTTAATATTAAGAAAAAATACGTTAAAGTTTAAATTATATAAATTGAAGTTATGTAATATAACCAAATCAACATAATGTAATGGCCAAACAAGGGCATATTTAGAGATATATTGTAATACCATCAAATCAGATTGAAAGATTTTAAAAAATGAGATAAATTGCACATGAAAGTTACATTACAAGATGCAAAGGAGATCACGCTCAAAATTCTAGATTGTGAAATGACGTATGAATTAAAATGCTTATTAAATATGCTTGAACCTAGACAAAAAACATTAAATGCATAAAAATGATTATTTAATATGGTAGAAGTCATTAAGATCAATACACCAACTTTTAATTCTTCTAAATCATAGTTTAGAATTATTATAAATTACAAAATTAAATAATTATATATAATAACAAATAACTTCTTTAATATTTAGCTAATGTATTTATAGTTGAATTGAAATAAATTGAAGTAAAGTAATAAAACTTAATCAATGCGTCATAAAGGAGACATGATAGCAGATTTAGAATTACATAAGAAGATAACCAAATCAAAGTAAGAAGCTTAAGTGAGATAAATTGTACTAGAATATTGAATTCCAATACACTAGGGAGATTGTGTGAAATATACTCTATAACCAATTCAATTACAAATTAAATGACTTATATAACAATCAAAAGTAATAGAAAACAAAAAATATAACATAAAATGAAGATTTAGTTTGTTATAGCTTGTGAAGATGAATCCAATGGCATTTCTTTTCTCTACATTAGGCCTTGTTTGAAATAACTAAAAAAATAAAAGTAAATAACAATATATTGTTATTTATATTTTAAGTGTATATATCATAGATGAGATAATTTGTAGTTATGTAAAATCACCAAATAAATGCTATTTAAATGACATGTGCAAGGAGATCTAAGGTTACATAGTATTATAAGCAAATCAAACTGGAAACTTTCAACACATGAGATAAATTAAATGAGAATGTTGCATTCCAAGATACTAAAAAAAGTAAGAGTTACATCCTCAACCATAAAATTTTGTACAAATCAAAATGTCTCATAAATCATGCAAAGATTTTATAAAAAAGAAATTTTAAAAATAATAAAAATAAATATTTAATTAGATAGAGCTCTTTATAATGAGTCCAACAATGTTTATTTCATTTGAATCAAAGCTCATTTGTAATTACTACAAATTAAAAAATTAAGTAACCATAAATAATAATAAATTATTATTCAAAAATTAAATAAAAATATAATAAAACTGAATAAGATGAATTGAAGAAATAAAATATATTTAGATCAAAAAATGTAAATGGTTTGCTCAAAAAGAATATGAGTAGCACAATAAATAACACAATGTTACCAAAAACTTTGAAGAAATCAAGCAAAAAAAACTAGAATGTTGCATTCCATCATACTAAGGAGATCAAATGTAACATCAATGACCATAAAATATGATTTTAGTAAAATTTTTCAAAAAAGGTAAAAATCATAGAAAATTACATATTTAAAAATATGAAATTTAATTTTTATCTTCATAGAGCTTACTAAGGTAGGTCTGATGATATTTATTTCATCTACATTAGACCTCATTTAGAATTACTATAAATTATAAAATTGTTTAAACATAAATAAAAATAAATTAGTATTTCAACACTAAGTAAATAGATATTAATATTAAAATGAGATAAATTAAATATATATAATATTTCAAAATCGGTATATCTTAAAGTTGCATGAGAGTAAGGTAAGTGTTTCATAAAAATGTAATCAAAAGCAAAACTTTTTAAAAAAACAGAAGAATTATATAGGAAAGATGCATTAAAAATACTAAGGAAATTGAGTATAATATCCTCTATAGTTGAATCAAATACTAATAAAAATATCTCATAAAGCATCTAAGAACTCTAAAAAAAATTCTAAAAAAGATTTCAAAATGATTATTAAATTGGATACAATTCATCAAGTATAGTTCAGCATTATTTCTTTTGTCTTGAATAGATCTCATCTCGATCTATTATGACTAATTTCCTATGTAATTAAACATAAATGGAAACAAATAAATATTTTAATATAAATTAGATATATATTCAAGTTGAAATGTGATAGTAATGCAACATAACCAAATAGAAACAATGTAAATGTCACACAAGAAGCGATCTAGGTTTATATAAACCAAATTGAAAAATTTAACAAAATGATAACATTAATTTAAGAAAGTTTTATTCTAAGATAGTGTGTTGATTGGGTGCAAAAATCTCAATTACTAGATTAAATGGAATCAAAATGCTTCCTAAAGAAACTCAAAATCAAAGAAACTAAAATAGTTTAAAAAACATATCAAAATAAAAATTTAGTTATATAAAACTCATTGAGAGGATCACAATCTCTTTTGTTTCATTTTAACAAATCATTTTTTCTAATTAGAAATATTTAACAAATTAAATAAATATAAACAACAACAAACTTTTATTTAAATATTAAGAAAATATAAAAAAACTATAAATTAGGTAAATTAAGGCAATGCAATATAATCAAATTGAAGTGATGTAAAAGTCACATAATAGAAGAATTAGAATTACATAGCAATACACAAAATCAAAGAAAAAAATTTGAAAAAATAAGGTAAATTATATAACAAAAAAAGTGCTACATGATATTAAGTAGATCAAGGGTAACATCTTTAATCATCAAATTAGGTATGAATTAAAATCTCTCACTATACCTAAACCATCGAAATGCTATTATTTAAAAATATAGAATACGTTTTTAACTAGAAAACACCCATTAAGGCAAATTAAATTACTTTTATTTTGTCTCCATTAAATATAAATTAAAGATAAAATTTGATAAATTGAAGCAAAGTAACTAACCAAATAACCACAACATAATGTTCATAGGATGGAAAATTTTGAACTGCATAGTAACACAACTAAATCAAGAAAAAATTTCAAAAAATTACAAAAATTATAATTATAAGTTGTATTCCAAAGTATTAAAAGCATTGAGTGCAACATGCTTAATCATTAAATTAGGTATAAATAAAAATGTCTCCTAAAGTATTCCAAAACCCAAAAAATATTAAAAAATAATTAGTTAATTAGATGGATCATTAGTGTGAGTTGAATGTCATCTACTTTGCCTCCATCAGACCACACTTTAAAATACTATGTGTTACACTCTTGTGTTTGATGAGTCAAGCATAAATATTTATATATCGTTTGTGGCTGCTTTAAGTGAAATTATTAAAATTAAATTAAGTCAAGCCATGAACTTTAAAATGTTTTAAATAGTGGTCTACAAGACTCTTGGAGTGATGGCGAGCTTCAAGGAAATTGAAGGCATGCACCAAATTCTTTATACTTGAATATCTCTTTATTTTCATTGGATTTGATATGTCCAAATTTTAAGATGATGTGGCATACTAGTAATATTAATATTTGAAAATGTTATCACTTTAATAATATTTGAATTTTCATTTTTGGGCCAAGCATTATTGATGAAAAGTATAGACATCTGTATTGATTTTTTAAAATTATATAGGAATTATTTTTCATAAATTTCTTTTTATAGACATTTAGGAAACTTGTAATACTATCATAATATTTAATTATTTTGGTATACTTATATTCAAAATTTTTGCACAAAAAATCTCACAAGACACTATAAAACCACTTTAGTCTTGGGAAGTTTCACAATAGCGTTAGGCAGGTCGACCCTACCTGACGGTTGGTCTGTCCAGGCTTTAAGGATTTATAAAATATAATAAAAGTAAAAATTTTTTGATAGACCCAAAAGGGGTGAGCGAAGCCCAAATGTGTAGGAAGAGATGCTGAATGGAACAAGTGGGAAATCAATCGACAACTGCTAAACAAAACAAGTGCAAAACAAGTGCAAACTCAACCAACAGACAAAGCTGACCAGAACAAGTGTGAAATCATGTCAACCTGGACCAAGTGTTCAAATATTTATCGAGGAAGGGGGAGACAACCCCAAATGGCTCAAGAGACATATGAACTGAAAGTGTTATAGAGAGCAATGGCAAAGACATTTGGACGATGTGGGAATAAACTCCCATTCGATTCTCAAACAAATTGGAAGGACAGGTGAGATCAGATGGCTTAGATTAATCAACATAAATTGCTACATGAACACCAAGCAGGAGATTCGAACCCCAGCCTAATATGCAAGAGCATGCAGAACCATTGCAATAAGTTTTATATTTTAGTTGAATTATGGACACATTATTTTAATACATGTAGGACAACCAATGTGTGATCCAATTGCCCAGATCAAGGCCACCTAGCTCCAATAACCATTATTGATCTCGAATGGTAAATTCGAGATTCAATCAAAAACATCCATTTCATGGTCCAAATCGAATGGTGACTGCTTTATGTCCGTTACCCAAATGGCTAGTTCATTTTAAAGCCGTTAGAAGTGGACTGAGAGCTCAAATTTGAGCTCTATAAATAGGAAAGAATGAAGAAATCCAAGAGATTACAATTACTAACTTCTCAAGGCTTTCAAATCACGATTTCTAGCAATTCCAAGTGCATACTGTGCTTCTAAATTCATAAAGAGAAAGTGGCAAGAAGGATTCTAAAATTAGAGGTTTTGCTTCAACTATTTTCAATTGCTTTTCCTTCCTTTTTTCGGTATTGAGTTACCTCATTCTTATTTTGAATAATATTAAGTGTATAATTTGTTTCCAATTTTTGTATTTGTTTCTTTGGCGAAAGGGCATCCTGGCAATTGTACAAAAGCCCCGGGTTTGACTTGAGCCCGAAAAAACTCAAGTAGGTTCGGGATTAGCCTTAGATAAATCCCATGTAGGTTTGAGCTGAGCCTTAAGAAAATCCTTGCTTGTAATTTGGTGAATTTTAGTGCTTTTTTCCCAACACTGGTTGGGGGTGGATTTAGGCTGGATTTCGAGTCGATCCACCTCAAAAATGTTTTGTGCACTATTTTACTTCTCTTTCTTTTTCTTGCTTAAAAGATTTAAGTTTTAATTTAAAACAAAAATTTTAAAAATCTCAAAACTTTATTTACCATAATTCAACCCCCCCCCCCCCCTCCTTGTGGGTTTACTTTAAGCACAAATAACTTGAATTGGTGTCAAAGCGAGGAATTACAAATTATGTGAGTAACATCACGTGGGTGTTCCACTTGTGCTAAGTGAATGCTTTCTCACATTCTTTGTGGTTTTGTGACTTTTTGTTTTATGGCTTCCTCTTTGGTTGACATGGGTAACCTTGTGTGAATGTTTTTCTTCAATTCAACCTCCCTTTTTTAAAGAAGAATTTTACTTATATTGGAAAAACCATTTTAGAATTTTTATTCAATATATCGATTTAGAATTATAGAAAGTTATGAATAACCCTTGTGAACATCCTAAAAATTCTTTTACTAATGAATTCAAGCCCTTTCATGAGCATGACGTTGAGCATAAAACATTGGCTCAATTGAATACTAGGGCCTTGAACTATTTTCATTGTAGAATTTCTCCTAATAAATTTACACAAATTATAAATTTGCATGCAGCATTTAAGGTATGCAGAAAACTTGAAGTAACTTGTGAGGGTACCTCACAAGTGAAAGAGACGAAGATCAACATCCTCACCCATGACTAAGAGCTTTTTAGAATGAATACTGATGAGAGTATTAAAAGTATATTTTAAGATTTAATGACATAACAAATAGCTTGATAAATCTTGGAAGGGTATTCTCAAATGGTGACCTAGTAAGGAAAATTTTGAGAATACTTCCAAAGGAAAATGAACCCCTTGCAATGGTTATTAAAGCAACAAAAGATGTCAACGAACTTTCATTAGATGAACTCCTTGGGGAACCTCTCACTACCGAAATAGAGATGACTAGGAGACTATCAGAAGAGGCTTCTACAACCAAGTTAAAGCACGAAAGGAAGAAGGAAGATCCCATGGCCTTCAATGCCACCAAATGTGATTCGCATTCCACTTCTACCTCTTCCACTAATTTAGAGGATGAGGTAAGTTTTCATGTTAATGGTTTAGCAAAAAATTGGGCAAAAGGTTTTCTTAATAGGAAATGGAAGAAAATGAGCAACAAGGAATGGAAGAGGCCACCAACTTGTTTTGAGTGTGGTCAAACAGATCATATTAAATCGAAATGTCCAAAACTCAAGGATAAGCATGTGAAAGAGCAAAAGAAAAAAGAAGAAGAACTTCAAGAAAAAGAAAACTTTCCAAGCTACATGGAGCACTTCCAAAAATTTAGATGTTTCAAGCTCAAGTACAGGAGAATAAGGGATGATTTGTTTTATGAAAAATCAGGCATCTTTAATATCTTCAAGTGAAGAAGAAGAAGAAAATGAGGTAAGCACTTAGACAGGAGATATTTTAGAAAGTAATCATATTGAAATTATGAATGCATTGACTTCTTTAATGAGGGCTCCTACAAAGTAAAAAATAATTATGAAGAAAAAGTTGAATTACTTGATTTTATTATGAAAGAAGATGAAAAGAAAAGAATGGCAAATCAACATATATGTGACGAAAGGGTTTCCCTTATCATTGAGAATACTTCTTTAAGGCTTGATATTTTACTTTTGAATGAAAAAATATAATTTTTTGAGCATACTAGAGTAAGAAAAACTTCACATACCTCTTATACTTCAAATGCTTATTGATCTTCACATGTCTTCAATTTTGAAAAACCTAAATACATAAGCATGCCTAGGCCATTAAATATTATCTATTTTTATTGCTGTAAACTTGGACATATTATGAAAGATTACTTTTTAGAAGAAATATCTATGCACAAAAAAAAATTTAAGATGGATTGTTAAGAATGAGAACATGCAAGCCCCATGTAGTGCTCAACCCAAGCTTACTTGGGTTCCTAAGAGTAAAATTTTGAAGACTAGAAGAAATGGTCTCCAAAATATTTGGAGATATTCTAGGATAGGTCAAGGACATTTAGAAAACTTCAAGTGGTATGCTTCTAATTTAAATTTTACATCTTATATAGTCAAATCCAAGAAGAAAATCAAAATCCACATCTTAGGTATTCATCTATTAAAAAAACATATAAAGTCTTTAATCTAGAATCTCATAGGTTAGAGGAAACAATATATGTAGTGTTTGATGAGTTTATCCAAGTAATTAGTGAGAAGCATTTAGAAGATGAAATAAAATTAGTAAAAAACTTAGATTTGAATAAGAATGAAGGAAAATTAGAAAATTTAAAAGCAAAAAAAGAAAAAAAAAGAAATTTACCTAGAGGATGGAAATTTGTAACCTCACATTCAAAGAATTTGATCATTAAGAGATGATTTGCTAATTGTTTAGATTTATGTTTTGGTAGTACAAAAGAAGAAATATGTAAAAAATTTGAAGATTCTATGACTAAGAAATTTTAAATTAGCATGACAAGTAAGCTAAATTTAATTTTCATAGGATTAAAATTAAAACAACAACTTTAAGGCTACAGTTTAGAAGTCACGCATATACCGATTATAATAAATAACACTAATACATTAGCATTAGCCAAGGATCAAGTTCATCACTCTAGGACTAAGCACATTGACATTAGATATAACTTTATTAGATACCAAGTGGTTAAACGATTAGTAAAATTAGAGTATGTTCCCACTAAGCTTAAATTGGAGTAATTTCAAACACTGAGGAAATATTTAGGAATTTTAGTCATCGTTTTGGGTTCACTCCCTTTTGATGGTGTCAAAGGGGAAGAATAGTTAGGAGTTAGGGGGAGCATGAAGATAGAAGGAGCATGTTAATTTTTAATTTCCTCCTTAAAATTTATTTCTATTTTATTTGTCATATTTTTGTATTTATAAAAAAGCATTTATGTCTTGCCATCATCAAAAAAGGGATATTGTTACACTCTTGTGTTTGATGAGCCAAGCATAAATGTTTATATATCATTTGGGCTTGCTTTAAGTGAAATTATTCATATTAAATTAAATCAAGCCATGAACTTTAAAATGTCTAAAATAGTGGTATTCAAGACTCTTGGAGTGATGACAAGTTTCAAGTAAATTGAAGGCATGCACCAAAATCTTTATACTTGAATATCTGTTTATTTTTCTTGGATTTCATATATCCAAATTTTGAGATGATGTAACACACTAGTAATATTGATATTTGAAAATGTTAAAAGTTTAATAATTTTTAAATTTTTATTTTTGGACCAAGTATTACTGATGAAAAGTATAGACATCGATATTTGATTTTTTAAAATTATTTAGGAATTATTTTTCATGAATTTCTTTTTATAGACATTTAGGACACTTATAATACTATCATAATATAAAATTATTTTGTATACTTATATTAAAAATTTTTGCACAAAAATTCTCACAAAGCACTGTCAAACCACTTTAGTCTCAGGAATTTTTACTATAGCATTGGGGCAAGCAAAGCCCAATGGGGATAAGAAGAGCCGTTGAATAGAATTAGTGAGAAATCATCCTACAGCTACTAAACGGAACAAGTGCAAACACAACCTACGGAGAAAGCTGACCAGAACAAGTGCAAAATCAAGTCAACTAGGACCAAGTCATGAAATCTTTGTCGAGGAAGGGGGAGCCAACCCCAAACAGATCCAGGGGCATATGAACTGAAAGTGTTATAGAGAGCAATGGCAAAGACATTTGGATGATGTGGGACTAAACTTTGATTCAATTGTCAAAGAAGGCGCAAGCACAGGCACGATCGAACGACTTAGAGTAATCCAGGTAAATTACTACATGAACGCCAAACAGGAGATTCAAACCCAAGCCAAATCTGCAAGAGGATGTGGAACCACCGCAGTATGTTTCTATTTTAGTTGTTTTCTGGACACATTATTTTAATAAATGTAGGACAACCAATGCGTGATCCAATGGCCCAGATCAAGGCCGCTTAACTCCAACAGCCAGGATTGATCTCGAAAGGTAAATTCGAGATTCAATCAGAAACGTCCATTTCAGGCTCCAAATAGAACGGTGACCACTTTGTGTCTGTTACCCAAATGGCTAGTTCATTTTAAAGCCATTGGAAGTGGATTTAGGGCTTAAATTTGACCTCTATAAATAGTGAAGGATGAAGAAATCTAAGATTTTACAATTACTAAGTTCTCAAAGCTTTCAAATCAAGATTTTGAGCAATTTCAAGTGTATACGGTGCTTCCAAATTCATAAGCAAGAAGGTTTCCAAAATTTTAGGGTTTTCTTCAACTATTTTCAATTTCTTTCCTCCTTCTTTTAAGTATTGAGCATGCCTCATTCTTATTTTAAATTGTATTAAGTTTATAATTCGTTGCTAATTTTTGTATTTATTTCTTTGGAGTAAGGGCATCCCAACAATTGTGCAAAAGCCTTGAGTTGAACCTGAAAAAACTCAAGGAGGTTCGAGATTAGCCATAGGTAAAATCCCAAGTAGGTTTGAGGTGAGACATACAAAAATCCTCTTTTGTAATTTGGTGAATTTTAGTGGTTTCTTCCCAACACCGATTCAGGGTTGATGTAAGCTCGATTTTGAGTGGAACTACCTTAAAAATCTTTTGTGTACTATGTTTCTTCTCTATCATGTTGTTGTTTAAAAGATTTAAGTTTTAATTTAAAACAAAAATTGAAAGAATTTTAAAACTTTATTTAGCACAACTCATTTCTTACCCCTCTTATGGGTTTACATTAAGCACAAAGAACTTCACTATGAATTTGAAAAATCAAAAATAATAAAGAATTTGTTTTTTAGTATTAATTATGAATCCATTGAAGATGAAATAATGTAAATTATAGTAACGAAATATAACTAACAAAGTGAAGTAATTGTCATATGAGAAGAAAATTCAACTTTAATAACAAATATAATTAAAATAAAGCAAAATATTTTAAGAAATCTAATAAATGTTATGGAAATTGTCATTCAAGCATACTAAGGAGAGCAAGTATAAGATCATTAATCATAAATGTAGGTATGAATCAAAAGCATTATAAAGCAAGCAAAAAACCTTAAAACTAAATGTCTAAAAATATAAAATTAAATATTTTATTGATTAGAGGTCGAAAATGAGTCCAATGATTTTTTGTATTGATTAGATCTCTTATGGAATACTAAGATTAACCAAAGAAAATAAGAACAAATATTAATAAAATATAAATAAAACATAAATATGAATATTTAAATGGATAGAGCTCACGAAGATGAATGCAAATCACATTTGTTTTTTATTACAGATTATGAAATTAAATAAACAAAAATAAGAAATAAAATAATTTTTTGATATTAAATAAGTATATAATGAAGGTAAAATGACATTAGCTGAGGCAATGTAATAAAATCAAATCAAATCAACATAAATGCCACATGGGATCAGAGTTTAAGTAATATAAAAAGATAGCCAAACATACTTATTGGAAGAAATGAGGTCAAATATATGGGAATTTTGCATTCCAACATACTAAAGAGAGATAAGATGTAATATACTTAATCATCAAATAAAATATGAAGTAAATTGTCTCATAAAACATGTAGAAGCTATAGAAAATAAATTATTTAAAAATATAAAATAACATTTTTAAATTCATAAAGAGCTAATCAAAATAACTCCAACAACAGTTGATTTCATCCCCATCACATTTGATTTGGAATTATTATGAATTACCAAAGTAATTAAACAAAAATAATGAGAAATTATTATCCCAAAATAAATTATATATATATATAGATATATATATATCAAAGTTGAAATGAGATAAATAGTAGAAATGCATTATAACCAAATCAAAAGATACTAAAGAGATCGTGTGTAAAAAATGCCTCGTAAATCTTGCTAAATCCCAAAAAATAAAATACATAAGAATATTCAATTATTATTTACTTAGATGAATCTCATCATCCTCACTCAAGGACTTTAGTTTTCTCTCAAGTGAAACTCATTTGTAATTACTACAAATCAATAAACTAATTTTGCAATAATAATAAAAAACTATTACTTTAAATATAAGTAGATATATTTTAAAATAAAAATTATATAATTTATTTATTGTAATATGATAAAATAAAAAATGTAATGGTCATTAGAAAAGAATTGAGAAAAATTATGGAGAAAAGTTGCATTCCAAAATACTAAAATAAAGAAGTGTAACCTTCTCAATCCCCAAATAGGCACAAATTAAAATGTCTTATAAAATATTCCAAAATCATAGAAAAAAACTATTCAAAATTATAAAGTTTAATATTTAATTACATAGAACTCATTTAGATGTGTTTAAGGACTTTTGTTTCGTTTTCATCAGACCGCATTCAGCATTACAAAGATTTACCATATTAAACAAGCATAAAATAAGATATTGTTTTTAGTAATAAGCAAATACTATATAACTCATAAAATAGATAAATTGATGTAATGCAGTGTAGCAAAATTGAAGTGATGTAATAGGTCATGTGAGAGAAAATTTAGAGTTACAAAGTAATATGAGGAAATGAAAGCAAAACATTTTAAATAATGATGATCCAAAATATTTTGTATAATGTACCAAAACAATAGAAAATTAAATATTTAAAAATACAAAAATGGATGTTTGATTTGATATAACTTTTGAGATGATTTGATGTACATTTGTTTTGTCTTGACGAGTACTCCTTTGGCATTACTATAAATTACATAACAAAATAAGCAAAATGATAATAAACTATAATTTTAGTATTAAGCAAACATATATTTAAGTTCAATTCTGGTAAGCTGAAGTAACGCGATATAGGAAAATCATTGCGACATAATGATAAAAAAATGGTACATTTTGAGATATATAGTAATATAAAAAAATTGAAGTAAATTTAAAATATAACCTAAATTGCACGTGAAAGTTGTACTCCAAGATTTTAAAGAGATAAAGTGCAAAATCCTCAATCGCAAAATTAGATGTTCAATATGCCTAACAAACTTGTCAAGATCCTAAAAAAGGTAATTTAAAAATATAAAAAAATTTAATTGGATAATGCTCATCAAGGTAAGTCCAATAATCTTTGTTTAATCTCCATTGTACCTCATTTTCATATACTAAGAACTAAAAGATAAATAAATAAAAATAATAAAAATTATTATTTTATACAACAAAAAATATATTATAAATAAAAGAAGGTAAATTGGAGAAAACTAATATATACAAATGAAAGTGTCATAATTATCACCCAAGAGGAAAATACAAGTTTCATAGAAATCTAATGAAATCAAAGTGAAGGATTTGAAGAAATAATATAAATTTTGTGGGTAAGATACATTCAAAGATACTAAAATAATTGATTATAAAATCCTTGATCATCAGTATAAGTACAAATAAAAAAGGCATGAAAAGAAAGTAAAAAATCCGAAAATAAAGTATTTAAATATATAAAAGTAATAATTTAATTTTTTAGAGCATGTGGAGATGACATCAACGATGTTTGTTTAATATTGAATTGACCACATTTGGAATTACTGATAATTACTAACTAAAGAAAGAATAAATAATAAAAAATAATTTTTTATATTAAATAAATAATTCAGAAAACTAAAACATGATAAATTGGAGAAATGTAATATAACAAAATGATAATATTGTAATATTCATAGTAGATGAGAATTAGAGTTTCATAATATTATACCGAAATCAAAGTAAATTATTTTAAGAAATATGATAAATTGTACAGGAAAGTTGCACTCCAAGGACTAAGAAGATTGAGTGTAAATTGTTTATAGTCATATCTTGTATGAATGAAAAGAACTCTTAAATTAAGCTAAATATCTAAAAAAATATAAGATTTAAAAAAATAAAAACATAAATTTAATTGATAAAGCTGGTTTAGATGACTCCAATGATGTTTGTTTTGTGTTGATTAAACATATTTTTTCAATTACTATTAATAACAAAAATAAATCATCTTAAATTATAAAATATTATTACAACACTAAGAAAATATGTCATAATTAAAAGGAGATAAATTAAAGAAATGTAATATAACCAAACTAATGTGATGTAAAGGTCACATTAAATGGGATTTAGAGTTTGAGAGTGATATAACTAAATTAAAGAAAAATGTTTGTAGATATTTTTAAATTATACATGAATTTTCCATTCCAAGATATTAGGAACAACAAGTGTGAATTCCTTAATGGTGAAAAAAGATATGAATCAAAATGACTTATAAGTCATGCAAAGGCTTACGAAAATAAAAAAAAATAAAAATATAAATTGAATATTTAATTAGATTAAACTAGTCGAGAGGAGTCCAACTATTTTCCTTTTGTCTCCAATGGACCATATTTGGAATTGCTTTTAATTATTAAATTAATTAAACTTAAATAAAAATAACTCATTATTATTTAAATATTAAGTGAGTACATATTGAAGTATAAATAATAAAAATTCAAATAATGTAATATATGAAAATCAAAATATTATAAAAGTCACACAAGAGTAGATTTTGTTCATATATTATTTGATGATCACTAAATTAGCACCTAATAGCTTTACTATCTTGGTATGCATGTTTCCTAAAAAAAATTATTTTTTTCAAATTCTTTCATCATTTTAGTTATATTAGTTTGTAACCCAAAATCTTCTCTCATGTGACATTTACATTGTTCAATTTAGTTATGTTATATATCTTATTTCAGCTTTAATATTTGTTTACTTAATATTAAAATAATAATTTTTTATTCTTTGCATCATTTACTTTGTTGTGTCACATTAATTCAAAATGATGTTTAATAAAAATGAAACAATCATTATTGGAGTCATCTTAAAAGGCTCTATCCAATTAAATATTTCTTTATATATTTTTATTTATTTTTCTTCAAGTGTTTTTTTCTTGTTTTATTAGACATTTTCATTCATACAAGATTTGACAATTAAAGATATCAGAGGAAATCTTCCAATTATCATCTAAAAAAATCCTCTACAATTAAATTCATTTTTCAATAATTTTACTTTTATTTAATTATATTACTTTGTAATCTAAATCTTTTATTATTAAACCTTTACGTCAGTTTTATTTTGTTCTATCACATTATTTCAATAGATCTCATTCAAACATTTTTTTTATGTACTTAATATTAATATAATAATTTTTTTTATTTATGTATATTTAGTTTAGTAATTCATAGAAATTCTATGTGAATTCTAACCATGACAAAAAGAACATCACTAGATTCACCTCCATGGGTATTATCTAAATAAATATTCATTTCCATATTATAAATTTTTTTTTTATTTTTTCAATATATTTTTATTTGTACATAATTTAACAATCAAGGATATTATAATAAATCTCCTTATAATCACAAAATGCAACTTCCTATAACAACTTATCGAATTTCATAATTTCCCTTTTATTTGGTTGTGTTACTACTTAACTCCAAAACTCCCTCATGTGACCTTTGTCCAAAAAAATGATATCTTCTATCTCTACGATTTTTCTCTATATTGATGAGGTTGATTATATATGCATAACAACAAGCCTTATCTTATTTATTATAGTTTGTTCTTTTTTTATTTTTTATTCTTGAATTCCCATTTAACTCCAATCAATTATTGATCACTAAGCATAAGAACTAATTCCTATATCAAAATTCTCTCATGTCTATTTATCTATCAATTCAAGGCATGAACTTACACCCTCAATAAATATTGGTTCTATTAAAGATGCAAATATACCTCAACATTTTCTCTGATAAAAACTCTAGTTCTAAACTTTTGATAAGAATATAAATTATTTGATTCCTATGGATTTTGGTACTACAAAACTCAAGGTAGTTACTTGCTAGTTTCTTTTTATATTCTTTCATGTATAACTTACTTTGTCCTTTTCTCAAATATAATTGCCAACAAGTTTAATTGCTAATTTTTTTTAAGAGAAAATAACTAATATAAATAAAAAAAAATGAAAAATCTCAACTTTCTATTTGTTTCTAAAAATAAAAAATATGTTGATTATCATGTCATTTTTTCTCAATATCTTACATGAATGTTTGATATATTCTTTTTCACTCTTCTACATGCTTTCCTAAGTATGAAATGAAAATTTATATTGTTTTGCTCATTTCTTGCAATAATAATATAGAAAACAATGAATATGCAGTTTTTTTATGAAACTTAACTAAATTATGAAAACGTTAATTTGAGTCATAAATTTGTGTTTCTTTCAACTTAGACTTAAGATGTTCATGTAAAATAATTGAGATAAGTTATCTCTAAATATCCATAAATTCTTCCATCATTTGTTGGTGAATTAATTTAACGACTCAGTGTTCTAGTAGAATTCTAAGTCAAATTTGTTTTTACTATAATGTCACAAATTATGCAATATTTTGATTCTCCATTATAGATCGTAGGAGCATCTAATCAGATTTTTTGAAAATTTCTCATTAAAATACCATGGAATTGACTTGTTCATAATATTTTAAATCAACATGCAATAATTTTATAAATTGACTAAAAAATTCTAAATTATTAATATTGATCAATACTATGAAAGTCTAGAATGATTTCATCTTCTAACTTAAGTTCAATAAGCTAAGGAATAAGAAAGCTTTTAATTTGAGCATACAAACCTACAAAGCAAGGTGTGTCATTATAGGCCCCAATATATGGAGCACACCTATAAAACTACATATGCTTTAAATTTCAAAACCAAAAGTATCTTGGGTATTATAATGCAAGGGTGTGGTTGTTATTATTTTTCAAAATAAATTTTAATAGTTTGTTCCTTTAGGAATCCACTCATATCTTTTATGCACAGGATTTGGGCATTTATTAATTAAGCAATGATATGTAAGCTATCCAAATTTAGAATAATAATGGCATAAAACACGATATTTAACTTGACAATTATATATATGTTGAGAAGTAATATGTGATTCCTTCAACACTTCAATATATGTTTTTATATTCCATGATTATCATGCAAAAATACTTTGCTTGTCGCATCATGAATGTAGGATGAACTACGTTTCAATAACTCTGAAGCATTAAAGTAACCATTTCTCATTTTCACATGAGTGAATTAAGTACCATGTGAAGGTATATGTGAAGAATTACAAGTATATACATGAGAAACAAACTTGTGTACATTAACTTTAGAACACATATTGTTTTCTCAAGTGAATCATTCTGTTTTTCTATTAGAAAATACTTTTTCTTGCTTAAATTACCATTCTCTAACTTTAAGGAATAATTGCATGTACTATATTTGGATAATTTATTTTCAAATTCTTTATTTGATTATTTCAATCATGAAGCATTACAAATATATGCATGAACATGATTACTTAAAGAAATATTTTCCTCTTTAAGTGCATCACATTGTTCATACAATTCAACTTTTTTAGTTCGTCTTTTACACAAAATATCTTGAGATCACCGTGCATGTTTAACAGCCTTTTATTGTCAACAACAAATTTACTAAAAGAATTTCTTTTTTCTTCACAAGATTCAAAAGTAGACTCATGTCTAGAATTACAAGTACTTGACACAACTTTTCCTCCATGATTCATCTCTAAATTTAGCTTCTTCAACTTCCTCTACCTCTCTTATTTCTTTCTATGGTTTATCTCCTTCTTGTCATCTTAAATATCTTGAGTTTCATTCTCACCGTGCAACATATCTAATCTCTATAACATCCCAAAACAAGTTGCAATCAAATAGACACTTTCACAAATTTCTTAAGACAATGCACAAAATAAGTAATTCATTTTTTTAGTTTTTAATTGAATTATCATTCCTTATTTATTACCTCTCCGTTTAGTAACACAAAAAAAGAATAAAGAGCTCCCTCAAATCTTTATCAATCTTTTGAATAAAAATTTTGAAAAGTAATTCTACAAATAAGAAAGTTTTCACCATTAAATAATGGAGGAGGCCATGTTAAAAATCCTTCACATGAAGTTTCATAATATCAATTTTCATGTAATCTTTAAACACTAAAATGAAACAAATACAAAAAAAAAGTCAAGTGATTTTATAACAATGCAAAATTAAAAGTTTGTAATTGATATTAATAAAGAAAAAAATAATAAATAATTATAATTAATAACATATTTAATATTTACACTCAAAAAAATAACCACCCTATTGATTTTACTCAATCTATGTAGGGAACTACATTAATACCAATTAAAGTTAAAATGAGTGTGTGAATCCACAAGAGAGGGAATAATTATATGTTTTGAAATGCACTTTGTTATTTTAATAAAATATTCCTTTTTCAAAACTTTTTTTATAAAAGTAATTTAATGTTTTTGGAAACAATGATTCATAAATATATTAATTTATAATATTGATGATTAATAAAATGAAATAAAAATTAAAATGATACCAAAAAATTTTTTGAGTATTTGTGTTTAAACTAGAACTTACATCTACCCCCAATTATGGTTTAGAAAAACTCCAATATTAAAAGAGTTAAATCTTTTAATCTTTTTTCATGGTTCACCTACAACCTACTTGAGATTTGTTTCTAGTAGTTCACCTCCAACCTTAGTTTTCATGGGTTTAGCTATAACTAAAGCTTTTATCAGCTTAACACCTACTTGGTTTTTTATGAGATCGAACTAAACTTGTGCTTTCGTAAATGCAAAACTACCCAACTTGAAGGAAAAAGAAAAATACAACAAGAAATAAATTTCTTATAAAAATATACAAATTTTCTTATGGTTGTTGATGAACATAGAAAGGCACAAGGAGTTCAAAATTATAAAGAGAATTGAGAAAACCTAAGCCTAGAAGAATTATGCATATCTAGAAGAATTTTTAATTTTGGGAAGTCATAAGCTGTAAAATATGATGCAGCCCTCCTTTGAGGTCTTAATGTCGTGATCATGTTCATTGTTATTGCATTCATAATGCTTTAATATTTATTGAAAACATTTGGTTAAAGAAATTAGAAGGTCAAGCAAAAGCCATTTGAAAAGGTGCAATAAATCTACTTAAAAAATTTCCCAAATGGCTTAAAATTTATTTTAAAATCGTTGTCTACAAAGACACATAATGACTAGTTAATTAGCTATCGAACAAGATCTAGTAAAGCCTTTGGTTCATATCGAAGAAAATCTAAACCATCATGTCATTGCTACAAAAGTTGAAGTGTAATAAAACTTTTTGTTAGGGTGGATTAAATATGGACCATGCAATCATTTTAAATGTGATTTAGATCATTCAATTGATCAATAATAATGGTTGATTAGATCTCAACTCTTGGAATAAAATGAGAGAAATTCCGACCACTAGATCAAGAATAAGAAAAAGGTAGAATCAATCATGACCATTATATGAGGCTCATTGAATGCATGATAAGATGGGTCAAGACCACTATTTAAATAGGTAGATGTAGTTTCTACCATTTAATCACAAAAACATGTGTTTTGATAGCATTAAGTCATTCCAACTTTGAAGGCAACAACTAGCAAAATCTTTCTCCTATGTGGTCTAATTGCTAAAGTATTCCTTTTTTATAAGAGTCCCTTTGTGCATGTAAAATGAGCCAATACTTAGCACAGGTTGCCCCCTTGCATGCTTACAAATACATACCCTGGGCCATTTGTGTACTGCAAGTTTAGAGAATGGTTATGTCTCTAACATGAATTATCTGCATATTTGATTTTAGATTGACCTAGTTCCATTTCGTTTCCTTACCCAATTTCATTCTAGCTATCTTTTATTGTTTGATTTATGAATACCCATTCGGGCTTACTTTATTGGCAACATTGCACTTGGGCATACTTACGATGTGGCTAGAGATATATATAATTTTTTCTTTTTAAATATAATACTTTTTAACCAATTGTTATTCTAATTTAACAAAAATTCATAATTGAATTTGGCAATGATATGTAAGTAGAATTTAACTAAGAAAAGTTTGATTGATTAAAAAATAGAATCTCATACCATTACTAAATTAGGCAGATGTTTGAACAATTAGAAGTTTGAATAAGATTTCAAATTGATACAAATGAAGAGCACCATATAGTTAGCAAGTTTAATATTATATTTTATCATAAAATAGAAAATCTTATCATGGCTAATCTACATGTCTTCAATCCTTAAAGCTTTCTAAAGTTCTTTGGTGACCACTGATTCTTCCTCTTCCATAGTGCATGGCTTGTCCTTACAAATAATGTAAATCACTTCAAACAATCCTCTTAACATAAAATGTTAAACATTTAACATTTTACTCATCAAACAAAATCAGTGACCTAACACCATTAATGACAGCTAGCATGTTTTAGGTTCTCGTGATAATTTTGGTTCATACTCAAAATTAATTAATTTTTTAATACTACTTTAATTATATAATTGATACTAATAAAGTTTTATAGTTATAACATACTTTTTGATAAAGTTATAATGACAACACTAAGATTGGATTAAAAAATGATATGATTCTCAGGATACTTAAGAAGTACAATTAAGCTTTCGAGAACCAATTATTTTTTAGGATGATCAGTTTAAATGAAATTTAATTTATATCTCGTGTTAAATATTATATCAAGCATAGGATTCTGATCAAAAGAAATTCAAATACATAACAGTAATTAAAAAATCTATCTCATTGTGCTTTGCTACTCCAACCAAGATAAACTTTATGAGATTTCATATTTACTCACTTCTTCTCCCATGAACACAATCATTTACTATCATAAAACTAAAAATTTTCTTAAGGAAATGGATTAAAAGTACTTAAGGTGTGTTATTATCAAAATAATGCACCATTGTTAGAGGTTAACAATACAACCTGATTGAGATCAAATAAACTTCGTTGGCCTTGTCTAACTAGCTTTACCTAAGTAAATATTATTTTTATAATATTTAGATATTTTAATTTCTAAATTTTTTGTAGACTTTATGGGATCTTTTTAATCTTACTTGATCTAATAATTTAGGATGTTACACTGAATCTCTTTAGTACCTTTAAATAAAACTATCACATAAAATTTATCTTAGTTTTTCAAATATTTTGCTTTGATTTAATTATATTACAATGTAACTCTAAATCTACCCTCATATGACCTATAAAATACTTTTAATTGAATTTACTACATTTCTTCTTTTTATATATTTCACATTTAATATATTTTTCTTTCACGTTAAAAAATCATTTATTATTTGTTATGATTATTTATTTTGATAAATTAATGTAACACTTAATGAGGTAAGATCAGGATGAAGAAAATGTCATTGGACTCGCCTCAATGAGCTCCATCATCCAAGAATAATTCCTTTTTTTATTTCTAAATTTTTTTTTCGTAGTTTTTGTAAGTTTTACAAGATATTGTTATTCGCATATTATTAATTAATAAAAGATATTTCACTTCACCTCAATAGTACCCAGTACTACCAATTTCTCAATTAATTTATCTTATTTTTTTCGAAATATTTTCTTTAGTTTTACTATATTATAATAAAACACTAATTTGCCTCCCATGTTGGCTTTACATCATTTTCATTTGATAAATTTATTACATAAATTTATTTTATTTCAAATTTAATACTTATTTATTCAAAATTAAAATAAAAGTTTATTATTGTTTTTAACAATTATTTTTAGCAATTCATAATAGGTACTAATAAGGCCTGATTAATAAGAAATAAATATTATTAGACTCATCCCACCAAGCTCTCACCGATAAAGTATTTAAACTTATATTTTATAAATTTTTTATTTTCTCAATCTTTTACATATTTTATGAGTGATTTCAATTCATACCTTAGCAAAAAATATAAGATATTGTACTCAAACTCTATAGTGTTTTGAAGACTTACTTTCCTTTATAGTTCATCTCGTTCCTTAAACGCTTTTCCTTTTACTTATTTGTCTCACTATTTAGCTCAAAATCACTTCTCATGTTGCCTTTACATTGTTTTGATTTGGTTACATTACATTGCTTCAATTTAAACATTTTTAACATTAATATATATTTACTTAGTATAAATAATTTTTGTTATTTATTCTTATTTATTTTGGTAAATCATAGCAAATATGTGTGAGGTTAGACTAAGAGGAAACAATAATCAATAGACTCATCTCAACCACTTTAATGCAATTAATTGCTTATTTTTTATATTTTTTAATAGTTTTTATTTACAATGAAATTGGCATTTTTGTAAGGTATTTTTGTTCTCACCTGAGTTGAATATCATGTGTTTTACATATGACCACCTTAGTATCTCATAATGCAAGTTTCTCACATAATAGACATCACTTTTTTAAATACTTTTCTTTATTTTTTTATATTATTTGGTTCCAAATTATTTCATTTCAACTTTAACAAATACTTACTTTGTATTAATGTAATAATTTTTTATTATTTATTCTTATTAATGTTTGATAATTAATAATAATTCCAAAGATTGACTAATTCAGATGAAATTATCATCATTAGACTAAAAATTATTTGATGACTAAGAAATTTTCATTTGATCAACGTAGTATATTGGAATGCTAATTTTTAAATAATATGTCAAATATTTTCAAAGCTTTTTACATGAGTTCACAGTTTTTCAATGTATAACTTATTTTCCTCTTTTGTGATCTTTACATTGTCAAGATTTAGTTATATTACATTACTTCAATTAATTTTATTTTAACTTCCATAATTTACTTAATATTAAAATAATAATTTTTTGTTGTTTATTCTTATTTATTTTAATACTTTGCATTAATTGTAAATTATTGAGATAGGACAAATGTTATTAGAGTAGTATCATTAAGATCTATTTGAATAAATATTTATTTTTATATCTTAAAATATTTTATTTTTAGGGTTTTTGTATTCGTCAGTATATTTTTTTATCATTCCCTAATTTGATGATCTCGGATGTTACACCTCATTTCTATATTACCTCGTGACATAACACCTATATAATTTATCTAATTTTTAAAACTTTTTTACTATGATTTGATTATATTATGATTTGTCTCTAATTCTCCTCTTTTGTGATCCTTACATCACATCTATTTGGTTATATTAAAGTTGTCCAAATTGTCTTATTTTTATTTAAAAATACATTCACTTAATAATAAAATAATAATTTTTTTTTATTTTTTAAGCTTATTTGCTTTTGTAATAATTGAAATTCTAAACAAAGTCTAATTTAGATAAAAAAATGTCATTAGATTTTTCTTGACGTGATGTGTCAAATTAAATTTTCTTTTTTGTATTTTTAAATATTTTATTTATTATAGTTTTGCCTTATTTTATAATGCATTTCAATTTCTAACTGATTTAATAATATAGGATAACTTGAGCCCTTTTGTATCTTTGAATGCAGCTTCCTATAAAATTTATCTACTTTAACAATTTTTTCTTTTATTTGGTTATATTACATTCCTTTGATTTATCTCAATGACCTTTAGTATATATTTATGTACTATTAAAAAAATAATTTATCATTTTTTGAGCTTATTTATTTTTGTAATTCGTAAATAAGTTCTATCTAAAAAATATTAATTTTTAAATTTTTAATTATTTCTCTTTCAAAGGATTGGTATGTTTTATGTGACATTTCTTTTCAAACCTAATTTAATGATCATGGATGCTCCACTCGATCTCCTTGGAATCTTGGAGTCAAGTGTAATTTCTCATTTTTGCAAATTGTTCTTTTCTGAATTAGTTAATTTACGACATAAGTCTAAACCTTTTTTCATGTGACATCTACATAGCTTTCATTTGGTTAGATTATATTTCTTTGATTCATCTCATTTTAGCTTTAATATACATAGAGTTAACAATAATACTATAATTTATTATTTTTGTAACTTTTTATTTTCATTAATCTTAGCAAATCAAAACAACCTTTTGTTAAGGTGAAACAAAACTTGTCAGACTAAATATTCTTTTTTATATTTTAAAATTTTTCTTTCAATTATTTTTGTATGCTTTATTAGACATTTGATTCATTCCTAATTTGGTGATTCACGAATTTATGCATGATATCCCTTATATCTAAGTATTCAAATTAATCATGTAATTTATTTTTATTACCTTCAAATTTTTTTGATCATTTTTTTATTACTATGTGACTATAAATCTTAAATCTTGTGACCTTTACATCACTTTGATTTGTTATATTACATTATTTCAAGGAAAAAAATATAATTGTGCTCACACGATAAAGCTCTATCCAACAAAATATTAATTTCTATTTTTTAATATTTTACTTTTGATGGTTTTTAAAGTTTTGATAGACATTTGGAATCATTTCATAATTGATTATTATTGATATTATATTGGATCTCCTTAGTATGTTGGAGTACAATATTTCTATGCAATTTAACCTGTTCAAAATGTTCACTTTTGTTTGATTATTTTACTATTTAACACAAAATCTACACTTATCTGACTTTCACATTACTTTTATTTAGTTATATTAAATTTAATGAATTGATTGGATTTAGGTAATAATGTATATTTTCTTAAAATTAAAATATTAATTTGTTATTATTTATATTCATTTAGTTTAGAAAAGTATGGTATACCAAGGTAGTTAGTCATCACGAAACATGTCATTGGACTCAGCTCAACAAGCTATATCCAATTAAATATGCCTTTTTTCAAGTTTGAATGTTCTATTTTCTAGGGTTTCAACTTGCTTTAAGTCACTTTGATTTGGACCTCATTAGATGGTTGATAATGTTACACTTGATCTCCTTTGTAAAATTGAAATTCTTGCTTTGATTTTATTATATTTCTATGTAACTCAAAATAATTTATCATGTGATAATCATATCATTTTGAATATGCCTTATCACATTTTTCTTTTAATTATCCCATTTAAGCTTTTAAATTTCTTAATTGAATACTACAATAACATATATATATATATATATATATATATATATATATATATATATATATATATATATATATATATATATATATATATATATATATATATATGTATCATTTTTATTTACCTTGCTAACTCACAATAATTCTAAATAATGTATAATTTGTATGAAAGAAACATCTCTGGAATCATCTCAATGAGCTCTACTGAATTAACTATTCATTTTTAAATTTTTAAGAATTTTATTCTCTGGTATTTC
Organism: Vanilla planifolia; assembly: GCA_023846275.1. Taxonomy (NCBI): domain Eukaryota; kingdom Viridiplantae; phylum Streptophyta; class Magnoliopsida; order Asparagales; family Orchidaceae; genus Vanilla; species Vanilla planifolia. Next base: position 23,470,746 of record CM043865.1, read on the forward strand.
AACACCTTTTATGAGGCATTTGTATTTTTACCTTTTATAATGATCTAGGATGTTTCGTCATGCTCTTTTATTCCTTCAAAAAAGTCTTTTTTGTATAATTCATCTTATTTCCTCAAATTCTTAATCTTGGCTTGTATATATTATTATTAAACTCTAATTCTTCTCTCATGTGACCTTTTCAAACCTTTGATTTGCATATCTTACTTTGCTACAATTTGTCTAATTTTTGTTTTGATACATATTTACTTAATATTAAAATAATACTTTATTATTAGTTTTGCTTTTTAATTCTGATATTTTGTAATAATTCTAAATAAGGTTTGGAAATGATGGAACAACCATAGTCAATCTCATCTCGATGAGTTATATCTAATTCATTATTAAATATTATATTTTTAAAAAATATTATTTGTTTGGTATACTTTTTGAGGTTTTTTGATTTATACCATATTTGGCAATCCAGAATGCTACCTCCATCTTTTTAGTGTATTACAACTTGCTTTCCTTGGATAAATAATCTTATTATTGAAATTTTTTAGTTGATTTATCTCATTAAATTTTAATATATATATATATATATATATATATATATATATATATATATATATATATATATATATATATACTTAAAATTAAAATAAAATTTAATATTTTTTAAGTTTTATATTACTCTAGTAATTTGTGGTAGTTCTTATCACTGTTTGATTAAGATGAAGAAAATGTTATTAGACTTATCATTATAAGCATTATCTAATTAAATATTTTATTTTTTTATTTTTGAAAATTTTATTCTTAAGTTTTTCACATTTTTTACGAGCTATAGTGTCCCATATCTTATTTTATGGTTAAGGATGTTGCACTGCATCTATTTAGTATCATGGAATCAGCTTTCTTAAATAGTTAATTTAATTACTTTAAGGTTTTTCTCTATGTAAGTTATTATACCATGCAACTCTAAATATCATCTCATGGACTTTCATATTGCATTGATTTTGTCATATTATAGTGCTTTAATTTATCTTATTTAACCTTTAACTTATTTTCTTACAAAATATCAAAATAAAAATATATTATTATTGATATTTGTTTGTTTTAGAAATTTAAAGTAATTCAAAACAAGGTTTGAACAAGACAAAACAATGATTTTGGAATCATCTCGATGAGCTTTATCCATTTAAATAATAATTTCTAAATATTTAAGTATTTTATTTCTAAAAGAGATTTTCATTCTTGCTTGATTTAATGATTTGGAAGTTACACTGGATCACAACCGCATCTTGGAATGTAAATAACATTCAACAATATTTCTTATTTCATTAAATGTTTTTCTTTGATTTAGCAAAATTGCTATATAACTCTACATTTCTAAATATTTTTATTAAACTTCTGACATGCTTTGCAAGACACATTAATTTGCACCAGATTTGTCAGTCGATGATATTGCCTCGAACTACTTTTTATCACTCAATGCAACTTTTCTCATTTCTAAAAAAAATTTCTTTAATATGGCAATATTACTATCAAACTCTAAGTCTTTACAATAAAGAATAAGAGCTTTGGTTTACTCTCATCTGCATTCTCATTTTCTTAATCTCTGAAATGTATCCATTTGAATATGTTATATTACAATCGTACAACTAATCTCATTTTAGTATTTATGTATACTTAATTGTAATTAAACTAATAATTTATTATTTTTTATGCCTTTTACATTTCTAATTCATAATAATTTAAAACATGGTCTGATCGAGATGAAAAAATGTCATTGGACTTCTTTTGGTGCATTTTATCACCAAAAATATCAATTTCTTAATCTATAACTACTTTATTATTAAAGGATTTAGCACACTTTACAAGACATTCTAATTTGTGCACAATTTAATGATGGAGAATGTCAAATATAATATACCTAGTGTCTTTGAAGAAAACTTTACTATTGAAGTTATTTCTTTTCCATAGTTTTTTTTACTTTGATTTGGTTATATTAGTTCATAACTTTAAATCACTTCTAAGGTGAGACTTACGTTGGCATGATTTTGTTATTTTACATTGTTGAAATTTGTCTACTTTCTACTTTAATATATGATTATCTAATGTTAGAATAATAATTTTTTGTTATTTATGCTTATTTACATTTATAATTCATAGAAATTCCAAATGAGGTCAATATGAGACTAAATAAATGCTCATTGGAATCATCTTAGAAACATACATCCAATTTAATTTTTTTAATATTTTAGTTTCTATGATTTATTATAATTTTATGACAATTTTATTTATACCTAATTTGATGGTCGAGCTTGTTACACATTTTCTCTATAGTATGTTGGAATAAAAATTTCCTTTACAATTTTTCTTATTTGCTCAAATCTTTTTCTTTCATTTGCCTATATCGCGATGCAACTCTAAATCTCCAATTGTGTGATCTGTGCATCACTCTAGTTATTCTATATTACATTGACTCAATTCATCTTATTTAACCCTTAATATATATATACTTAGCATTAAAGTAGTACTTTATTTCTATTCATGCTTATTTAATATGGTCATTTGTAGTATTTTTAAATTAAGTCCAATTAAGGCAAAAAAAACTTTCATTGGACTTGTCTCAATGTCCAAAGTACAAATAAATATTTATTTTTTATGTTTTTGATCATTTTACTATACATTTCTATTTTTACTTTATTTAATGGTTTTAGTTATTAGTCTTGCTCTTCTATGAACCTTGAAAATGAACTTTTCCAAATAATTTATGTTAATGTTTCAAATGTCTTGCATTGAATTCATTATTTTAATTTGAATCTCTGTATCTTATATCATGTTACATTTATATCAACTTGATATTATTATATTAAATTATTTCAATTAATCTCATTTTAATTTTAACAAATATTTATTACCATTAAAATAAGAATTTTTTATTACTTATCATTTTTTTATTAGGGCAATTCAATGTTATTCAAAACTAGGTCCAATATGGATAAAATAAACATCATTGGATGTGTAAGGAATGGCACAGTTTCACAATTGAGAAAGTCACACTCAATCTATTTAGTATCATGGAAAGGAACTTTTGTGTAAAATTTATCTCATTTCTTCAAATTATTTTTATTGATTTTCTTTGATTACAATATAACTATAAATATATTCTAATGTGATTTGCATATTATACTGATTTGGTTATATTACATTCAATCAATTTAACTTATTTTAAAAATTAGTTTAAATAAAATCACTAAAAGTACCTAGGGTTTGTTACCTTTAGACAAGGCACCATAACTTTTGGTTAACAAGACAACATGATCGAGACAAAAAAAATTTTTAGGCTCATCTTGATGAGCTTTGTCCATTTAAAATATATTTTCATTTTTTTAAATATTTTATTTTGTAAATCTTTTATATGTTTTATCATATATTTTTATTAGTACTCAATTCGATGATTAAGGATGTTTAAATCGATCTTGTTTGTATTTTGAATGCAGCAATCCCTTAGAATATATCTCATTTCAACTTTTTTCTTTGATTTCATTATATCACTAACTTCAAATCTCCTCTAATGTGAATTTTACATAGTTTTAAATTATTTCTATTACAATACTTTAATTTATCTAATTTTAACTTTATTATATTTTTACTTGATATTAAAATAATAATTTATTATTTGTTATGTTTTTAATTAATTTTGCAAATCACAATAATTCCGAGCAAGCTCTAGTTAAGATGAAGCAAACATCATTTTATTGGTCTCAATGAGCTCCATCTAAAAATAAATATTTGTGTTTTAAATATTTTTTTATTTCTTTGGCATGCTTTATTAATCATTTTTATTTTTTCATGATCAAACAATAAAAAATGTTACACAAGGTCACCTTGGTATCTTTTTATGCAAATTTGATATACAATTTATCACATTTCTTTGAATGTTTTCCTTTCATTTTATTATATGACTATGAAACTCCAATATGGCATTTATATAACTTTCATATAGTTATACCTTATTACTTTAATTTATCATTATTTTGATTAATATTTATTTATTTAAAACGAAAAAATTATTATAATTTATGCATGTTTAATTTTTCTATTGGTGGTAATTCTGAAAAGATTTCAATCAACATGAAACTTGTCATTAAACTTGACTCAATGAGGTCTCCCTAATGAAATATTCATTTCTACATTTTTAAATATTACCCTTTCTAAATTTTTTGGGCACTTTATAAGAAATTTTAATCAATTTCATATTTGATTATCGAAGATATTACACTTAATCTCTTAAATGGCATGAATTTTACATTCCTATAAACTATTATTCATTTTCTCAACTTTTTTGCCTTGAATTAGTTATATTATTATTTAATTCTAAATCACCTCTTTTGTGACCTTTTGATGGCATTGATTTTGTTTTATTACATTGCTCCAATTTATCTATTTTTAGCTTTAATATATAATTAATATAAAAAATCTTGTATGATTTCTACTTATTTACTTCTGTGAAGTCATAGCGAATCCAAATCATGTCCAATTAAGAGGAAGCAAGTGTCGTTGGACTCATCTTAACGTAATTTATCATGTTATATCAATTTTATATTTTTAAATATTTCATTTTCAATGGCTTTTGTAACGCATATAAGGCATTTTAATTCGTGCCTCATTTCATGGTCATTGCTGTTCCACTCATTCTCGTCAGCATTTTTGAATGTGGATTTTACTATATAATTTTTATCATTTCATATAATGTTTCTCATTGATTTAGTTTTATTATTTTATTTCAAGTTTTCTTATTTTAGCCCAATAAATACTTGCTTAATATTAAAATAAGAATCTCTTTTTTGTTTTTGCAATTCTTAATAAATATAAATATGGTCTAATTAAGATGAATTAGATGTTGTTGGACTTGTTTCAATATGTCCAATCTAATGAAACATTAATTTTTATTTTCATAACAATATTTTATAGGATATTATTATGCTTTATTAGACATTTTAATTTTCATCATGCAATGTAATTTTCCCATACTTTTTAACTTGTTCTCCTAAATGTTTTCTCTTTGAATTTTTTTATTTAGCTATGTAACTCTACATCTCATTACTAGTGAGTTTTGCATCATCATGATTTGCCTATATTTTATTCTATTAATTAATCTCATTTTTAATTTTAATTTAGATTTATGTTACAAAAAAATGATAATTATTGATATGTCTTCTTATTTATTTATTGATATTTATTCTTATTTATTTTCTTAATTTATAATAGTTCCAAATTAAGTCCATGTAAGAGGAAATAAATATCATTAGACAAATCTTGTTAAGCTCAATCCACTATAGAATTTATTTTTATATTTTAAAATATTTTATTTTTTAGTGTTTTAGTATATTTATGAGACACTATCATTTCTACTTGATTTGATGATCTATTATGATACACTTGATCCTCTTATATCTTTGCAATGTGAAACTCTCACCTAATTTATCTCATTTATAAACAATGTTTGATTTAACTTTTTTAGACACATTTTAATGAGCTCTTTACATTTGAGTATTCTTTCTTATGTTTTAAAATTATTTATCTTATAAACTTCTCATAGGTTTTTAAGACATTTTAATTCATACAAGTTTTCATGATCATAGATATTACTCTCGATCTCCTCACGATCATGGAATGCAACTTTCCCTTATAATTTTTTTTTTATTTTTCCAATTTTTGTGCTTTGATTCGACTATATTACTATTTAAATGAAAATTTTCTCATTTGAGTCCTTCACATCATTTTGATTAATATATATTAGATTAATTCAAAGTATTTCATTTTAGTTTTAACATATATTCACTTAACATAATAATAAAAGTTCTTTATTATTTATTGTTTTACAGTTTGGTAATTAATAGTAATTTCAAATATAGTTTGATTGAAACAAAACAAACATCATTGAACATCAACTTTATTTGATAAAATGAACATTGTTTGATTGAAATGAAAGAAGCATGGTCATATTTTTTGTCCTTTGCATGAGTTTTTAAATATTTGTATTTGTGCCTTATTTAATTATTGAGGATACTACACTTGATCTCTTTAGTATCATGCAACATAAGTTTCTCATATGATTTATCCCATTTAGTAAAAAGTTTTATCTTTATTTGGTTATATTACATTGTACCTCTAAGTCTCCATTGTGTAACTTTCATATCAATTTGATTTACCTATATTATGTTACTTTAACTTAACCTATTTCAACTTTAATAGATATATTTTGAAAATGTTAAAACTTTACTTTATTATTCCTTATTCTTATTAACTATAGAAATGTTTAGTAATTCCAAATGAGATCCAATCAAATGTCTAGTAATTCCATGAGCTCTATCTCATTAAACACCTATCTTTATATTTTTTATATATTATTTTTCATTTTTGCTTATTTTATGAGACATGTTAATTCATACCTTTTTTGATGATTGCATTTGTCACGTGATATCTTTAGTATCTTGGAATGCAATCATCTCATATAATTGATCTCATTTGTTCAAATTTTTTGGGTTGATTTTGTTATATAATAATGTTTAAATTTATTTCATTTTATTCTTAATATGTATTTGACTAATTTTAAAATAAAAATTTATTATTATTCATACTTATCTTCTTTATAATTTATAGAAATCCATTGAAATATTTCTTTAATATTTTTAAATTTTTTTTTATAGTTTTTGACACACTTCACAAAATATGTTGATTCATACCTAATTTGATGACTGAGTATGTTACCCTTAATCTCCTTTATATCTTTGAATCCAACTTTCCTATGCTATTGTTCTAATTTCTTCAAATGTTTTTGCATTGATTTGATCATATTACTATTTAATACTATGTCTCTCTCAATTGTGACATCTTTAACCATCAAATAGGTGAAAAGAAAACTATACCATAAAATATTTAAAATCCTTACAAAATAAAACAATTAAAAATATAAAAATAAATATTTATTTTTATAAAGCTCTTTAAAGTGAGTCCAACAACTTTCATTTTATTTTTATTGGATCTCATTTAGAAATATTATGAATTACCAAAGTAATTAAAACTAAATAATAATAAAGCATAATTTTAATAACAAGTACATATAAATTGAAGCTAAAAAAAGAAAGATTAAAGCAATATAATTAAACGAATTGAATGCAATGTAAAGGACATATGAGACAAGAATTATAGTTTCAAATCCATATTGCTAAATTAAATGAAAAGATCTGAAGAAATTAGGTAAATTATATAGTACAAGTCCACTTCAGGATACTAGCTATATCCAGTGTAACATCCTTAATCGTTAAATAAGAATCAAAATTTGATTTAATAGAGCTCATCAAGGCAAGTGTACTGATGTTTGTTTTGTTTCTATCAAGCCACATTTGGAATAATTATTAATTACCAAATAAATTAAATTTGAATAATAATTAATTATTATATTAATATTAAGTAAATATATTCATAGATGAAATGTGATAATTTAAAGTATTGTAAACTAACTAAATCCAAGTGACATAAAGGGAAAAAAAAGAAGAGAATTAGATTTTCATAGTAATTTAACTAAATCAAACACAAAAACATAAAGAGAAGAGATAAATTATATGAGAAAGTTGTAGTTTAAGATGTTAAAGACATCAAATTTAGTATGCTTAGTCATAATGACAAATAATTTGAAATTTTTGATAAAACAAGCAAAAAAACTTTTGAAAAGTTATTAAAAATATTAAAAAATTAATTTAATAAAACTCAATGATGTGAGTCCAACAACACTTGTTTTGTCTCCATCAAAGTTTTTTTTAAATATTATGAATTAACAAAATAAATAAACAAAAATATTAACAAATTAATGTTTTAACATTAATTAGATATATATTAAATATGAACAAAGATAAATTAAAGGAATATAATATAACTAGTTGAAAGTAATGTAATGGTTTAGTAAGAGGAGTATTTGAGTTATATTATAATATAACCAAATCATGGTAAAAAAATTTCAAAAAACTACAAAAATTGTATGTTAAAACTACATTAAAATATATTAAGGAGATTTAGTGCAATAATCTACACTAGTTAAATAGGTACAAATCAAAGCACCTCAAAAAATATTAAAAAACTTTATAAAATAAAACATTTCCAAATTAACAAATAAAGATTTAATTTAATAGAGCTCGTAGAGACGAGTTTGACCATGTTTATTTTTTCTCTATTGAAACTTGCTTCAAATTTCTCAAAATTATAATATTAAATAAACATGAATGATGACAAATAATATCGTAATATAAAGTAGATATACACTAAAGATAAAATGGGTTAAATTGTAGTGACATAATATAACAAAATCAAAGCATTGCAATTATCATATGAGAGGAGATTTAGAATTATGTAATAATAAGACTAAATAAACGAAAAATTTACAAAAATAAGAAATTTTTTTTGGAAAATTACATTCAAAGATAACAAGGAAAGTAGGGTAAGATTCCCGTCCATAAAATCAAGTATGAAATAAAATGTCTCATAAAACATGCCAAAACTAAACAGAAGTAAAACATTTAAAAATATTAAAATGAATATATAAATTGATAGAGCTTTTTTGGATGACAGCAATGATGTTAATATCATCTATGTTCAACAACAATTAGAATTCTTTTGAATTATTAAAAATAAATAGGCATATATAATAATAATAATAATAATATTAAGTAAATATAGATTAAAGTTTCAATTAGATAACTTATAGCAATACATCATAACAAAATCATAGAAAAATATTTGTAGAAATGAGATAAAGTTTTTGCGAAAGTTCTTTTCCAAAAAAACTAAGGAGATAAAGGGTAACATCTTAAATTATCAAATAAGGTATGAGTAGAATACATACTGAAGCCTCCACAAATTATAAAAATAAAAACCATTAAAATTATTAAAATAAATATTTTATTTAACATAGCCCATCAAGATGAGCCAAATAATGTTTATTTAATGTTCATATAATACTATTTGTAATTACTATGAATTACAAAACTAAACAAGCATAAATAATAATAAGTTATTCTTTTCATATTAAGTAAATATATATTAACACTAAATGGGAATAAATTAGAGATATTTAATATAACCAAACTACATTGATGCATAGATGAAATGAGGTGAGCATTAGAGTTTCATAGTAATATAATCAAATGAAACAAAAGAAAAATTAAGAAAATAAGATAAGTAGTATAAGAAAATAACATTCCATGACACTATGGAGAACGTGTGTAGCACTCATGAAAATAAAATAAGATTTGAATAAAATTCCCTAGTAAAATATGTCAAAACCTTTAAAAATAAAATATTTAAAAAGATAAAAATAAACATTTAAATAAATAGAGCTTATTGAGATGAGTCCAATGACTTTTGTTTCATCTCCATTCGTCTTAGTTTGCAATTAATATGAATGAAAAAGACAAATAGGAATAAATTGTAATAAATTATTATTTTAACATTAATTTGATATTTGTTAAACTTCAATATGAGAAATTAAAGCAATTTATAATAACTAAATCAAAGCAATGCAAAGGTTACATAAGAGGAGACATATATTCACACAGTAACATAAAAAAAAAAAAAAAAAACTAAAAAATTAGATCAATTGTATAGGAAAATATAATTCCATGATAATAAGGGGATTGAATTTAATTTTCATGAGTATCAAATAAGGAATAAATGAAAATACCTTATAAAAAAGAAAACACTAAGAAATAATATTTAAAAATATAAAAAACAAATATATATTTAATTGGATAGCACTTCTTGGCATGATGCAAAAAACATTTGTTTTTATTAGACCTCATTTGGAATATTGTAAATTGCTAAAATCAATTAGCAAAAAAACATCATTATTTTAATATTCAAAAAGTTTACATTAAACCTAAAAAGAGATAAATTTAAGAAGTATAACATAAAAAATAAAGGAATTTCAAAGGCCAAACAAGAAGAGATTTAGTGAACATTGCAATATAACCAACACAGCAAAAAAAGTTGAAAAAATGAGATAAATTGTATGAGAAACTTGCATGCCATAATAATAAGCAGATGAAGTGTAATATTTATGATTATGAAATTAGTTATCAAAAGAAATGACTCAAAAAATGACAAAATAGTATAAACAATTATATAAAAAAATGCATTTTTAATTTTATAGAGCTCATCGAGATGATCCTAATGATGATGGTGAAGTCAACATCAGACTCGTTTTGAATTGCAATGAATTTACAAAATAATTAAACATAAATAAGAAAAAAAAAATTTCTTAAGTATATATATATATATTAGAGCTAAAATGAGATAAATTTAAGCAACATAATCACACAAAATAAAAGCAATGTAATCATCACATGAGAGAAGCTTTCAGTTTACATAGTAATATCAAAAAATCAAACAAAAAAATTAGAAGAAATAAATTAAATAGTACAAAAAAATTTTCATTTTGTGATTTAAGTAAGGTCGAGTTTAATATCCTCAATCATAAAATCAAATACAAATATAAATGTCATATAAAATATGCCAAAAATATAATAAAAATTATAATAATGAATATCTAATTGGTTAAAGTTGTTTAGTCGATGCCAACAAGATAAATGGACATAATATAATTTAAAAAGTTAAAGCAATGTATAGGTCACACAAGATGAAAAACAGAGTTTCAAATTAATATAACAAATCAAAATAAAAGAATTATATAAATGAGATATATTGTACAATAAAGCTACATAACCAAATGTTGATGAAATAGAGTGTAACATCCTCAATCATCACATTAGGTATGAATCAAAATGACTCATAAACCATTCAAAAATATTAGAATATAAAAAAAATCTAAAATATAAAAATACATATTTAATTAGATAGAGCTCAATGAGAAGAATCTAAAGATGTTTATTTCATCAACATTAGACCATGTTCAAAATTATTACAAATTACCAGTGAAAGTAAACATAAATAATAATAAATTATTATTTTATCAGTAAGTATATATATTTTAAAGCTAAAATGATATGAGTTGAGATAATGTAATATAACTAAATCAAAGTGACATAAAGGTCACAGGAGAAAAGAATAAGAGTTTCAAAGTAATATAACGAAATCAAAACTTAAAATTTAAAAAAAGAGACAAACTATACGAAAACATTGCTTCCTAAATGGTAAAGTGATCAAGTATAGCAAACTCAATCATTAAAGAATGCATGTGCCAAAATGTCATAATTTAAAAAATGATTAAACATATAAAAAAATATTTAATTCATTATAACTCATCGTAATGTGTCTACTTACATTAGTATTGTCTCTGTTAGACATTGTTTTGATACATAGTGAATTACTAGAATAAATAACCATAAATAATAATAAAGTTTTACTATATTGCCATATAATTCTATTCTCGTCGATTGAGACATTTACATGCATTTCATTTCGTTATGTTGCATACTTTCAATTTTTCTAATTTTAGCTTTAATATAAATTTATTTAATACAAAAAATATAATTTGTTATTATTTATGCTTATTTAACTTTTTAATTCATAGTAATTTGAAACAAAGTCAAAATTAAATAGAGAAAATATCATTAGACTAACTTCAAAAAGCTCTATTTATTTAAATATTTAATTTTATATTTTTTATAACAGATTTCAAGTTAATACTCAATATGATGAAAATGAAAGTGAAAGCATTATGTAAATGAGAAAATTATTTCAGAATATTGAATTCTACAATATTAAAGAGATTAAGCATAAAACTCTTCATCATCAAATGTGGTTGGAATCAAAATTTCTCAAAAAACATGTCAACAACCTAGAAAATATTTTTTTTCAAAAAATATGAAAATTTATATTTAATAGAATAAAGCTCATTTAAATGAGTCCCATTATAACCTTTTTGTCTCCATCAGACATGATGTGGAATTATTATGAATTATCAAAGTAAATACACATAAATAATATTAAATATTTCTCTAATATTTAGTTAATATATGCTAAAGCTATAATAATATAAATTGATGAAATGTAATATAACCATATGAAAGTGAAATATTTAAGGAGAGAACGTAAAGTTTATGAGAAAATTGCATTCTATTATACTAATGAGATTATGTTTAACATTATAGAATGTTGAACAAGTTCTAAATTGAATAACTCGTAAATGCTGTAACTTAATTAGAAAATAAAAAATTTGAAAATATAAAAAATAATATTTATTAGGATAAAGAGATTGCAATGAATAAAATTAGGCTTACTTATATAGAAAAACTATAAATTACCAAACTAAACAAGAAAAAATAACAATAAATGTAATTTTTATAAGCAAATATATATTGTAAAGCTAATTTGAGATGAATTAAAGAAATATAATATATCCATATCAAAATGCTATAAGGCTAATAGTCGACAAAAACTAGAATCTTCATAATAAATTAATAAAATAAAAGAAAAAAATTGAATAAATGAGGTAAATTGTGTAGGAAGTTGAATTCCATGATATTAAGAAGATTAAGGATAAGATTCTCAATTGATAAATTATGTATGAATAAAAAGATCTCATAAAGCTTCACAAAATCATAAAAAATAAAAAATTTTAAATATATGAAAAAGAATTACTAATTTAATAGAGCTTACGTGTCCAACAACATTTGTTTCGTCTCGATCAAGCAATGTTTAGAATTATATGGAATTACCTCTACAAAGAAGACTAAATAATAATAAATTACTATTTCATAATTATATATATATATATATATATATATATATATTAAAGTAAAAAATGAGATAAATTAAAACAATATAATATAAGAAAATAAAAGTGATGTTTAAATCAAATGAGAAGAGATTTAGAGTAATTGAGTAACATAAGAATATCAAAACAAACAATTTGAGGAAATATGATAAATTGCATGTGAACATTGTGCTCCAAGATACTAACAATATCAAGTGTGGCATCCTTAATCTTCAAATTAGGAACAATTCAAAATGATTTGTAAAGCATGCAAATAACTAAGAAATATAATATTTAAAAATATAAAAAGAAATATTTAATAGATAAAGCTCGTTGGATTTAGTCCAATGACATTTTCTTCATTTATATTAAACCTCAATTGAATTATTATGAATTACAGAAGTAATTAAACATAAATTATGACCAATTTATTTTTTTAGTAATTATATATTGAAGCTAAGATAAGATAAATTGATGTAATGTAATTAGGAAAATCAAAGAGATTTAAAAGTCATAATAGAGGAGAATTGGAATGTCATAGAAATAAACCAAATGAAAAGGAAGAATTTATTAAAATGATATACTTTTATGGGCAAGTTCTATTTGTTGAAATGAAGGAAATCAATTCTAACATCTATGATCAGCAAATGATGTACAAATCTATATGTCTCATAAAGCTAGGATGATTAATACAAAAAAATTTCAAAATTAAAAAAATGAAAATTTAATTTGGTTAAGCTTGTCTATATGAGTACAATGTTGTTTGTCTCTTCTCAATCCTACCTCTTCTTAAATTATTATGAATTAAAAAATTGAATAAGCTTAAGGAGTAGTAAATTATTATTTTAACGTTAAGTAAATACATAATAAGACTCAAATATGACAAATTGAAGAAATTTAATAAGTCCAAATCAAACCTATGCAAGGTTCACACAAGAGAAGGATAGAGTTTTTGTAGCAATATAACCTTGTTAAAGTGATAAATTTGAGAAAAAATTGATAGATTACATGGGAAACCTACCTTCACAAATACAACGACAATCTAATGTGACTTCCTCAATCTCCATATTAGGTAATAATTGAAATATCTTGTGAAGGTTGACAAACAATAAGAAAATAAATATTTCAAAATAATAAAAGAATATTTAATTCGATGGAGCTTATCAATTTGATTTCAATGATGTTTATTTCATCTCAAGAAGAGCTTGTTTTGAATTATTATGAAATACCAATGGAAATATGCATAAATTAAAATAAATTACTTCATTAATACTAAGTAAATTAGCATTAAGATTGAAATCAGATAAATTGAGGCAGTGTAATATAATAAAACATTAAGATCTAAAAGTCACATGAGAGGATATTTAAAGTTACACGAAAAATAACTAAGTCAAAGCAAAATAACATGATAAAATTTCACATATAACATTCAAAAAGTAAAGAAAAAATAATTAAAAAATAAAAACAAAATTTTAATTCGATAAAGCTCTTTAAGACGAGTCCAATGATACTATTTTTTCTTTTTCAAACCTCGTTTATAGTTGCATTGAATTACAAAAGTAAATATGAATAAATAAAATTAAATTATTTTTAAAATTCTATGAAAATATTTTTTAAAGCTTAAATGAGATGTATTGAAGCAAAATAATGTAATGTAATCAAAACTAGGTGAGGTTCACCTAAGAAGAGATTTAGAGCTTCCCTTTAATATACCTAAACCAAAGTGAAATGCTTGAAAAAATGAGATACATTAGGCTAGAGTAGTTTAATCTAACATAGCAAGGAGATAACATGTAATATTCTTGATCATTAGATTATGTACAAATCAAAATATTTCATAAAGTTGCCAAAACCTATAAAATAAAATATTCAAAAAAATGAATATTTCATTCAATATAACTCATCAAGACAAGTTTAATAACATTTTTTCAACTTGATTGGAACTATATTACTATGAATTACCAAATTAAATATACGAAACTATTAATAAATTATTGTTTTAATATCAAGAAAAGATATATTAGAGCTGGAATAAGATAAATTAAAGAATTATAATAAAACAAAATCAAAGCAATGTAAATGTCACACAAAAGGAGGTTTACTTTACATAGTTATATAACCAAATCAAAGCAAAAAATCTGAGGACATGAGATAAAGTTTATGGTAAAATTACTTTCCAAGGTATTCAAGAGATATAGTATCACATTCTCTATTATCAAATCTATTTCAGATCGAATCATGCTAAAAACATTCTAAAAGTTAAATAAAATATTTTAAAATATAAAAATAACAATTTAATTGATAGTAAATATCAAGATGAGTCCAATGGTGTTTATTTCTTCTACATTTAACCTCATTTACAATTATTACAAATTACTAGAGTAAATAACCATAAATAATATAAAATTATTATTTTAATATAATGTAAATATATGTTGATGCTAAACAAACTATAAATTAAAGCAATGTAATATAATTGGAAAAATTAATATAAAGTTCACTTGAGTGGAGAATTAAAGTTTCATTGTGATATGACCAAGTCTAAGCTAAAAAATTTGAAATCATAACATAAATTGAATTGGAAGATTTCATTTCAAGATACTGAGGAGATTAAGAGTGACATCATTTATCATCAAATTAGGCATGTCAAATTGTTTCATAAAGCATGTAAAAATCTTTAAAATAAAATATTCAAAAATATAAAATGAATACTTTATTTTATAAAGCTTATTAAGAAAAGTCCAACAATGTTTGTTTCATTCCATCAGATATTGTAAGGAATTATTATGAATTATTGAAAGAAATAATCATAAATAATATTCATAGAATTTTAATATTAATTAAATATATATTAAAAATTAGATGAGATAAATTGAACTATTATGATACAACAAAATCATGGTGATTTGAATATTGCATAATAAGAGATTTAGAGTTACATTATAATATAACCAATTTAAAGGATAATATATAAAATAAAAGAGACATGATGTAAGAATATTACATTCAACGATAATAAGGAGTTTGAGTGTAATGTTTTTAATTCTCAAAGTTAGCACTAATGAATATATCTCATAAAGCATAAAAATAATTTAGAGAACAAAATATTAGAAAACAAATATAAAAATAAATATTTAATTATATAGACCTCATTGAGAAGAGTCAAATAAAATTTCTTAGGCTTTGAATTGATGACACTTCGAATAACTATATATTTGAAGGTAAATAAGCATAGAACATCATAACTTATTACTTTTATATTATTTAATAATTAATTAAAACTAAAATTAGCGAAATATTTGTAATGTGATATAACTAAGTCGAGGAAATCTAAAGGTCACACAAGATGAAAATTAGAGTTAACAATTTAACCAAATTGACGTTATGTATTTTTAATTAAATCAAAGCAATAAATAGATTGAACAAGCTATCTAATGTCACATAGAAATATAACCAAATCAAGAAAAAAAATTGAAGAAATGAGATAACGTGGAGATGGAGTGTACTATCCATGATAGTCAAATAAGGTGCAAATTAAAATGTCTTATAAAGCATATCAAAACTCAAGAAAATAAATTATTTAAAAAAATAAAGTTAAACATTCAATTTGATAGAGCTCAATGGGAATGGTCAAATGTGATTTATTTCATCTCCATCAAACCACATTTGGAATTATTATCACTTGATAAAAAATAAGCATATTAAATAAAACAT
Source organism: Vanilla planifolia (assembly GCA_023846275.1). Lineage (NCBI taxonomy): Eukaryota > Viridiplantae > Streptophyta > Magnoliopsida > Asparagales > Orchidaceae > Vanilla > Vanilla planifolia. The sequence continues at coordinate 23,487,214 of CM043865.1, forward strand.
TATTTTTTAAATTTTCTGTAAGTTTATATTAAAATTGAAGTGAGATAAATTTAGGCAAACTAAAATAACATAGTCAATGTGTTGTAATGGTCACATAAGAAGATTTAGTATAACAAATTAACATAAATAATTCAAAGAAATGACAAGTTATAAAAGCTGCATTCCAATATACTGAGGATATTGAGTATAACAAAATCAGTAATCGAATTAGATACAAATCTATATTACTCATAACATACACTAAATAACATTGAAATAAATATTTATAATTATAAAATTTCTTATTTAATAGGACATAGCTTATTAAGATGACTCCAATGGTGATGGGATTATGAACACCAAACCTTGTTTGGAATCACTATGAATAACCAATGTAATTAGACATAAATAATAAAACAATTACTATTTAAATGTTATGTGTATATATATATACATGAATTAAACCTAAAATAAAATAAATTGAAGTAATGTATTATAGCAAAATCAAAGTGTTATAAGGGACGCATGAGAGAAGATTTCACATTACATAACAATCTTAAAAAATCAACAAAAAAATTAAGAAATAAAATAAACTACAAATAAACTTATATTCCAAAAGATCAAAGAGATTGAGTGTAACATTTTTTATCATAAAATCAAGTAATAGTAAAACTATCTCTTACAATATGGCAAGAAAAATAATAATAATAATAATAATAACAAATGCATAATAACAAACATGCACACATGCACACACATACAGGCACACATGTGCACAGTCACGCATAAGCACACACACATAACCATGCATAAGCTCACACAAACACACACATGCATGCACAAGCACACACACACACACTACCATGCAAAGACACACAAGCACAAGCACAAAAAAACACGAACACACATGCACACACTCACCTAACTACACAGGCATAGTCACACACTTGAACACATGCACACATGCACACACATGTTCAAAATGCACATCTACACATACATACACACACATGCAACGCACATGAACAAACATGCATATGCATGCACACACACATTCACAAGCATAGGCACAAAAATACATGCACACAAGCTTACAAATATGCATATACACATGCACACACATGCATACCCAAAAATGCACATGCATGCTCACAAAAACACACACACACACATGTACATACTCACCCACACACACACACTCACGTGCAAAAACACATGCACACATACATGTCACATAGACATACGCACACCTATATATGTACACATTCACATTCATGCACACACACGCCTGCACACATGCATGCATGGTCACACAAACATGCACATGGGTGCACAATCACACACACACACATGCTTGCACATATGCACACATATGCATACATGCACAAACACATGCAAACTTGCACAAATAAAAGTATGCACACAATATACACCAATAGAAAGGCACACACAACACACATGCGCGCGTGCACATGCATGAATACATTCAAGCACAAACTTAAACGTGCACAAACATGCACATTTGTTGGCACACATGCATACATATGCACATGCACACACAAAAATAACTTTATCATGTACATATACCCACACATCTACATACACACTTGCACGTACAAATGTATGCACACATACATGCACACACATGCATGCATAAATGTACATACTAGCACACACACACACAGGTGTACAAACACATGACCAAAGATACACTCACACTCACTCACATACAGACACGCATGCACACATACAAACACATGTAAAACTACACGCACTTTCACACACACCCACACACACACACTCACACACACTGACACAAAAATATGCATGTGCACATACACACACACATGGAAAGACAAACACCCATGCACACATAAACACAAGCATACAAGCACACACATATGTGGACACACATAGGTGCACATGCATTTTCCCTTACACACACACATGCACATGCATCAACACACTCATACGAAAACGAACATGCACAAAAACACATGCATGCATGGGCACACAAAATAGTACACACACATATGCATAGATAGAGACATACACCCACATCAACACACACATGCACTCAGAGAAACATATACACATATGTATTGGCACACACACACACAAGTACTCAAAGACAAGAAAACACATAGACACACACGTGTAGTCATAAATACAGACACAAACACATGCATGCACACAACATGTAATTGCATAAATAGACACACTCATACACATGCACACATGTCCAAAAAAAATTCAAAGTCACCCACATGCACATGCACACATGCTCATGCATACATTAGAACACTCATACACAGCCACATGCACACACACAAGAACACTCATATACATACACACAAAACCACACATGTGCATACAACATGCACATAACCACATACACAAATGTGCACACTGCACACGTGTAGGAAAACAAAGACAAAACACACTCATGTAAACAAGCAAACACAAACACACACATGCATAGACAGACACACACACATGGGTACACATGCATGACCATGCACACATGCACATGCATACACAAAACACACATGCACACATACACATCCATGCAAGCATGGACACATACAAATTCACAAACACACATGCACACATACATTTGCCCAAAGGCATAGACACACAAACACAAACATGCATACACACACATGTACCTATCCACACACATGCACAGGTACACACACACACATGTATCAATGAACACACACGCACAACCACACACACACACACATGCATGTGAGCACACACAAATGTATGTATATGTATACATACACGACTACCCATTTGCATACATGCATATGCATGCATACTCACATGCACATTCATATTCAGTTACACTTGTACATTGACACACATCTGCATGCACGCCCCTATGCACACCTAGATACACAAACAAGCATGCACACACACACACACACAATCATGTGCACACACACATGCACATATATACAATCACACATGTACACACGCACACACATAAACACACACACATTTACATATACAAGCATGTACCCATGAGCACACATATAGTATGCATAGATAAACACTCACACTTATGTGCTCTTACACACACAAACACCCGCATAAACCAACACATATAAACAAATGCACACTCACAAACAAACACACACACACATTTGTGTGTGTGCAAAGGCATTCTGACACAACACATGCATACACACACACATAAGTACAGACACACATAAATCACACACATTCACACTCATTTACACATGCACATACACAACGACACACACACATACACACACAAATAAGAGCAAGCACAAACACACACACATAGGAACACACATGCACAAACACAAGCACACAAACTCAAACACACCTGCAGCCACACCTAAACATATGCATGCACACACACACACACACTCATCAACATGCACACATAGATTCATACAAAAATAGATAGACATGTGCACACATGCTCAAACATTCACACAAGCATTCATGCACACACACACTTGCACATAAAAACAAACATATGTATGCACACACATGCACCCACATACTTACATAAACACACATTAACATATAGACACATGCACTCATATGAACACAAATTCTCTCATGCACTCATGCACACACACACTTACACATATATGCATGCACACATGTACATGCAAAGCACATGCCCACACGAACACACAGATGCACACTCACACAATCATACACACACCCACACAAAAAAGTACACACATGCACATATACACAAGCAAATGTATATGCACACATGCATTCACACACCAATACACATGCTCACACACCCACACACACATGCACACAAAAAAATAACACATAAGCATAATCACATATATGCACATATAGACATGCACAAATAGATGAACATACAACCCACACATATACATATGCTTTAGCATCCATGCAATCACACACACACACTCATGAACACACATAAACATGCTTGCATGCACATAAACACCCACACACACCTAAGCACATTAATACACACACATTCATCCACATACACTTCTGTACAAGTCCACATGCACAACAACACACACACATATGTAGGCACATGCCCAAATGAACACACACATTCATACACACACACCCCTACATAAATGAACAAACACATAAACACATATTCAAATGCATGAAAACACACACACACAAGTAAGATCACATCCACCCATGCACATGCATGCAAACATACACACACATACACACATACAAATGCACATGTACAACAACATAAACATGTTCACACACACAAATATAAACACACAAACGAACACACATGCATAGGCTCAAGTAAACAATTACATACACACACTCAAGCACATATGCATGCATGCAAACACAAACATAACCAAACCCCCACAATGGCACACACATACACATAGTAAACTCCCACACAAAACACTCTCACATAGTCACATGTGCACACATGCAAGCACACATACACACACACTCACATTCACACATGAATAGGCACACACACACATGTACACACCTACACATACAAATGAATGCACACATACAAGTGCAAATGTGTGATCCAAATGTACACAAGCACACCATGTACACAACCATATATAGAAAAACACACACACCCACCTATATACACACATTCACACACATACATACACATGCAAACACATGCATATAAATGCACACATACTTATCCAAACATACACATAAACAACATGCATGCACACACATGCGTACACACACACACACCCACAATTGCAAGTACACACAAACATATAAACACATGCACACTGAGGTGCACACGCATGTGTTAACATATGCACACACAAATGAAGACACATGCACACGCACATACACACGTAAGCATAATCACTGCACAAGCAAATACACACACACAAAAGCATGAACACATGTGCACACATCAGTGTGACCACACCACCATATGTACAAGCATAAACATAAGCACACAAACAAAAATAGGAATGCATACACTTACTCCAGGGCACTCAAACATGCACACACACACACACACATATGCACTCACTGGCACACTTATACACACCTAAGCACACACACACAGACATGTACAGGCACAGACACACGTACATGCTCACATGCACACAAACACATACAGACACACGAACGCACAAGTACACACATACAAAACTAACACATGCACACACACACACACACTCACTCACAAATGTATACACATGCACTCATATATGCGCACAGACATACTCACACACACATAAACACATGCATACACACACTTGTACAACGTATAGACATTGACACTCATACTCACACATGGACACATATACATTCACACACATAACCACACATGCACCTATGGACACATACATGCACACATACACACACACATGTACTAACTCACATACATACACACAGATGTGTGTACACACTCACACTTCCACCAGCTCACAAAAATACAAGCATGCACACACATTAATGCACACACACACATACACGTGCACACACACATGCCTCCACACAAATATACAACAACACATAATGACACTCACACATGCAGATGCACACACACATATGTACATGCACATGTACACATACATATATAGTCATGAATGCACATTGACACACATACACATACACTTGTTTGTAGGCATGCATTCATTGACATGCATGCACACACACGCACACACACACACACATGTGCACAAAGACACACTGTAGGCTCACATGTGCACACACACGTAGGTATGCACACCTACACCCAAATGAACACATAGAAATAAAAACACTTTCATACAAAAAAACACACATATTTATACACAAAAACACTCAAATGCACACACACATGCATGCACATGCACACAAAGACATGCACCACTCTGAGACGTATGAACACATACACATATAAATGCACATGTGAATGCACACGCATGTTCACATACACAAATACTTACACATTCAACCAAATGCGCACACACATACATACATACATGTGCATACACATGCATGAACACAAACATATGCACACACACACACATACACACAAGCCCTTAGATTCAAACATACATGCATATGTACTCACACACACATCCATATAAACAAGCACTCATACACATGCACCCAAAACACTTACATGTGTCCATTTGCACACACACATACACATGCACATGGACACAAACATGAACACACATTGACAAACACATAAGTAAACACACACAAACACTTGCACAGACACACCTATGCCTTTGTGTACACACAGACAGGCATAGAAAATACACTCATGTAGAAACACACGCACATGCATACACACACACACATACACACAAACAAACACCCACAAAAACTAACACACATGAGCACACACACTCACACATTAACAGACACACACACACACATTTATGCATGTACACAAGCATGTCCACACACACACTTGCACAAACCCTTACACACACAAGTACACACAAACACATATGACTCACATGCACATGCACATGCACACACACAAACCCAAGCACATACACACATGCACATTCACACTCACTTACACATGCACATACATGCTGACACACACGAATATAGGTACGGAAAAGCATGTACACCGCAACACGCACAAACATGTTTGCATAAGCACACACAAAAATGCATAGGAGTACACAATCAAATACAGAAGTTCACAAGAACACATGCACCCACATGCAGGCACACACCCAGAAACATGCCCTCATCCACAAGCACACACACAAAAGCTTGCATAAATAAACACACACACATCGACATTCACACAAACAGTTGCATACACACACACACATGAACACAAACTCTAACCTGTGCACATGCACACCTTTACACACACATGCATGCACATGCATACACATAGAAACACATTCCGACACAAACTCATAGATATACATGCACACATATATATGCAAACCCACATATGCACATACACACATGTGCTTGTGCGCAACTACACACTCATGCTCACGCACATGAGCACACAAAAACACAAGTACATTAGTACACACAAGCAAACACATGCATAGACACACCCACACTCACATGTCCATAAAAACATAGACACATATGGATAAGCACACATATGCACATGCACAAATGCATACACAGACAAACCACAACCCACACACACACACACATGTGCCAACGTATGCATGTGCATACACACACACACTTGCTCATGCATACACATACATACACACATGCTTGCATTCAAACATAGGCACAAACTCATGCACACAAACATACACACACATACCTACACATATACATGTGCATGTGTGCACAAACACCAACAAATGCATATGGAGGCATGCACACACATGCACACTCATGCATACACACACATTCCTACACACACATACATACAAGAACACACACATATTCAAATGTCTTCTCAAATAAACCAACACACATGCACAAACATACACATAAACATGCATGCACCCACACACATGCATGAAAACATAAATAGAGAGAGGAACACACACACCTACATAGCAACACACATGCACGCAGTTGCACACACACATGCACAAACATACACACACATAGGAACACACTTGCACGTGCTCCAGCACACACTTGCACGTGCTCCAGCACACACATGCAAAGAAACACTCAAGCTCATATGCACTCATGCATAAACACATAGGAACATGGAAATACACACACAACCACACCCATACAAATAAATTCACAAACACACACACACGTATGCATAGCACACACACACATGTTCACATGAACACACATAGCCATACACATGCATAGATATACACAAACATGCATAGACATACACACACTTGCATACGTAAGCAAGTATACACACACACATTTGCATGCACACACACTTGAAAATGAATGCATGCACATAAGCACATAGGCACACACCCACGCACCCACATGTAGCCACATAAGTACACACACATACATACAAACCACACACACACAACCAACAAAACATACACACAAACACACACACACCCATGTATGAACATGCAAAGGTACACATGTATCCACATTTGCACACATATGCAAATGCTCAAGCACACAAACATACAAATGCACACACAAAGGTGCACACACATGTGCTCATAGATGTACACACATATGAGCACACACACACACACATATAAGAACACACACACAAGCATGAACATATGCATGCACATACACTTGCACACACCCACACATAGTGAAACACACTCAAGACACACAAACAAACATAGGCATATCACATGCACAAGCACACTCAAACATGTAAACACACACAAACAAATGCACACAGAGACACAAGATCACTTGCATGCACCAATGTACACTAAAGCACACACATGCATGCATAGATATAAACAGGCACACACACATGCTAACACACACACACACAGAGACATACACTCATATGAACACACAAGCACACATGTATATACACATGCACACACACACACACACACACTCATGCACACACACATGTACACACACATGCATGCACATAAACAAACACAAGCATGCACAAACATACAGACACACACACATATGCACTCATTAAACCACACATGTACACAAATGCATGAATAGATACAAACAAATGCACAAAGAGGCACAATCACAAACATACACATGCACATGCACACATACACCCATTACATATATTCTTGCAAACACACATACAAGTAAGAAAGTACACATTCGTAGACATGCACACACACACATACAGGCAAACAAATGTCTACACACACATGTGCATAAATATATATGTGCCTCATATCTACACATTGTAGGCACACACGTACACACCCAAATGTAGCGATGCACATGCACACCTACATGCACACCCACAAACAAACTCATATGCATACACATACAGTCACACATGTGCATACTCTTACACATGCAAACACAAAATCATGCATGCACATGCACACACACACACACATGTCTACAAAGACATACACGTGCATGCATAACATACATACATGCATGAAAACAAGCAAACATGTGCAGACACACACATATATACCCCTACACACACATGAACATGCACACATGCACATGCATATTATCACAAACTCATGCATGCACACAAATACACACCCTCACACACTCATACATACACTCGTATGCACATATGCACATGTACACTAACATACACACACACATGTACACAATTGCATGCAAAGCAACACAGAAACACACACACATGCACATGCACAAACATAGATAGAAGAATAAACATAAGAACACACATGCATACACTAAAGTACACACATATGCACACATACATGCACATAAGCACATGGACAAACATGTCCACGAAGAAACATTCAATAACACACAAGCACACACATGGATGCAAAAAGAACACACAAACATGCACACATATGTGCTCACAAACCCACACACACACATGGATGCATACATGCACAAATGTGACAATACACACATAGTTATATACACACAACTCACACTAGAATATAAGAACACATGTACACACACACATGCACTTACGAACGATTATACACACACATACACACACACACACGAACACACACATGCAAATTCTTACACACCTAGCATGTAAATGCACACATGCACACACACATAAACATGCATACATGCACACACTTAAATCTCATGTAGGCAAACATGCACATAAATAGATACACAAATGCACATACACCTATAAACACATGCACACATAAGTATAGGTACATAAGCACACTATACACACACACTCGCACACACACAAAAAAACACACACACACACACATGTACATGAATACAAGCACATGCACACATGCATGCATATGTACAAACACTCACACATTTTCTCACAAATATAGATATACAAAGACACACACACACACACACGTGCACATGTACATGCACTTGCATACATACACACAAAGACATGAACATACAAAGATATGCACATACATAGAGAAGTATGCATGCACTCATACACACACACATGCATGCATGCAAGCATGCTCACACACATTCATGCACATGCCCAGACACACAAGCATAGACATGCAAAATTGAACACAAATGCATTCATCCATAGTACTCACACATGTAGGAATGTACACACATACCCACATGCACAAATACAAATATGGTCACACACACCCACACACACAAACCTGCATGTACACAAATTCACCCACTTGTACACCCATAGCTACACCCCACACCCACAGACACACATAAACACATACACACAGACGGAAACACATGCAACACATGGTGCATAGGCACATAGGCACACAAGCCCACACACACATGTACCCAAACACACATACAAACACATATATGCACACACAAAAAAAACCATGCAACACATATGTTAAAGTATAGGCATGATCACACATGCACTTGCACATGCACATACACTCACACAGACATGCATACACAACATGTATGCACACACTCACAAGCATAAGAACACACAAACACACAAGTAGACATGCACACACTTACAAACATAGACATAGATGCTATACACACATGTATGCACACACACATATGTACATAGACACACACATGCAAAAATAAGCACAAACATGCATACACATGTAGATATGCATACACACACGCATGCAAGGATACACTCACGTACACATGCATATAAACACAAACACACGTACATACACATGTGCTTAAGCATGCACCCACACACACATACACATTAGCATACACATGGATACATGTAGATTGGCACACATACATGAATGAACTCTCATACATAAGGAAAAACAATAAACTTACTCACAAGCTTACATGCACAAGCACAACCACATCGATACGTGTGCCTACACATGCATGCATATAAACATACAAATGTAAGTACACTTACACATTGAATGGTATACAAAAAAACAAATATGTCCACATGCATATGCATAAAAACTCTCAAACACATACATTTGCAACAAATACACACACAAATTCACATGCATAGGGACTTATAGCACACACTTGCACTCACACACATGCACACATACACACTCCAAAAAACATATATGCATGCGCACCCACAAAAATACACAAACACACTAAAAAAACACATATGCACAGGCACCGCACATGTATGCACACACACACACAAACACAAGTACACATATACACAATTACATACATGCATGCATCTACACACATGAACACACACATGTATAAACACACACATACACATCCACATGGACTCATGCACAAACACAAAAACATACACATGCATGTACACAAACACACATATACACATGCATGCATGCACACACACAAGCATGCACATGTAAAGACACATGCACACATGTATAGATTCACAAAAATTAACACATACACATATGCACAAAAAATGAACATGCATATGCACTCACAACAACACGTAGCCACATGCACACAAATGCACACACATGCACACATACAAATGCACACCTATATGCACATATCCTCACATGGTCACACCTATATGCACACACACATGCATGCATGCATACCAACATGCACACACACACACATGCATATAAATGCACAACCACATGCACACACACACAAATATACACACATAAATACATACACATACAACCATATCACACATGCATATCCATGCAAACACAAATAAAAGCACACACATTGACACATGCATACACACATACACTTACACCTACTAACAAACATGCACATTCATATACACACACATGCATACACAAACACATACATGTGTGAACATGGACACACACATATACACACAAGCACCTGCCTAGTTACACACACACACACAAAGGCTCACACACAAGCACACACATGCACACACACACAAATAATCATGCATGCACACATACACATGCACACTCATATACACATACATATGGATACACACATACAAGCACAAGCATACACACATTCACATGCACAGACACACACATACACATGCACACACAAAAATGTACTCATGCACATGCATATGCATGCATGTAAGCACAAATGCACAAATAAAGGCACATGCATGCACACACACACTTGTGCATGCATGCACACAACCAAACACACCAATCCATACACTTGTGCAATACCATTACATGAATGTAGTCATACCCACCCACACATATAGTCACACACACACACAGGCACATAGGCATGCAAACATGTATGCATACATGCTTGCACATGCAACCACACATATGGGTATTGCACATGCAAAAAACCTGTACACACACATACAAGCCTGCAAAATACACATGCATAAATACCCACACACATGTAGATCCACATGCACACACAAAGGCAAACACATGCGTGAACACTCTTGCACAAAACAATATCCAAATCTTATGTGCATTTTCAAGTTCACAATTAGATCATATTTGAAAGTATCTGAACCACACTATAAAATATTCATAACTTAAGAATTTAGTTGACTCTATGTTTTCTTTTACGAGTGAGTTCAACAAATGTTTTCTCACTTTTTCTCTACTAATAAATTTAGTTGAAAGCTCAAATATATTTTCAACAATATTCTATATTTCTTAATCAATAGATTCTAAAAATAAATGCATATAATGTTTCTAAAAACAATAAAATCCACCTTTGTAAAAAGGTGGTGGATGTGGTAAATCCCTATCAGATAAGATTATATTATTCTTAATGCATGGAAGAGCCATTAGGATCTTAGCTTAGAAATTTCCTTCTTTAGATGAAATCCTCACTCTAAAACCCTTAAATTTGAATTGCATGAGAAAAAACATATAAGTGGGAGGTGAATTATTTTTAACAAATTTTTAATTTCAAAAAATGTTTTATTTTAAAAAAATTATTAAAAATAATTTTTTTAAGAAGATTGTTAATGAAATGAAATTTTCTTAACAATAAAATAAATATACTTAAGATTTTTTAGGTGGTTCAACCAAAATCAATGCTAACATCCACTCCCAATCATTGATTGGCTTTTACGAACAACAATTTTTTGTTGAAGTTGGTAAAGGGTAAACTAATTATAAACTGATGTTCCAATGAGAAACCAAAATCCAAAAAAATTGGCTACATAAAAAAGATAAAAGCTTTACAAAAATTTCTACATTAAAAATTTCTATAACTTCAAATTTTCTAAACAACTAGGATGTTGCATAAAGATTATAGAAAAGAGTAAAAGAAATAATAATTTTGAAGAAAAAATAACTAGTAAATGATTTCTATTTGTAGTCAAAATACAAATATCCCAAAATGACTCTCTTAATGGCTAGAATTAGCTTTTTGAAAGCTAGCCATTATATGAGATGAGGGCAAAAAATGAAATGCAACTGTGTCTGATTCTAAACTATCTAATCAGAATAACCATTGAAGAGTCTTGATCTAATTACAGTAAGATATTATTTGGATCATTAGTTTCAAAAGCTAAATGTATAGTGATGATGAGCAAGGTAACATTCTTATTTGTGTGTGTTTGTAGGTGTGCATGTGTGCTTATGTTTGTGTGACCTTGTGTGTGGATGTACATGTTCCTATGTGTGGGTGTGACTATGTGTGTGTACATGCATGTGTGTGCATGTGTGTCTGTATAATTGCGTCGTGCATGTATGTACATGTGTTTGGCTCTATGGTTCTATGTACATGTGTATTTGTGTGTGAGAGAGATTGTGCATGGGTTTGTATGTTTGTGCACATGCATTAGTATGCATTGCACAAATCTATGGGGGTGTTTGTTGGTGTGTATATGTGCATATGTGAATTCATATGTATATGTGTGCAAGTGTGTACATAGGAATAAGCATGTTTGGCCAGTGTAAGCACATGTGCATATGCATGTGAGTATATATGTATGTGTGTGTGTGTGTTTGTGTGTGTGTGTATGCGTACATGTGTGCACATTTGTGTGTTTGTATTTGTGTGTCTGTGTACATGCACATATGAACTTGCATGCACACACGTGTGTGTTTATATCTGTGTCTTTATACATGTGTGTGTTTGTACGTGTTTTTATATGTGTGAATAAATGCACGTGTTTATGTTTGTTCATTTATGCATGTGTGCATGTACAAGCGCGTGTGTATGTGGATGTGTGTGTGTGTGTCTTTTATGTGCATGTGCGAGTGTGTATGTGCTTATGTGTATGTGTATGCATGTGTGCTTATGTGTAAGTGCATGTGTGTGCTTGCATGAATGTGCATGCATACCTATGTGTGTACGTTTTTGTGCCTCAATGTATGTGTGCATGAGTGTGCATGTGGTGTGTTAGTGCATGCATATACATGTGGGTCCTTGTCTATGCGGGTGTGTAAGCATGCATGTGCAACTTTGTGCGTGTGTGTGTGTGCAAAAGTGTGTATCTATACGTGTGTTTCTACATGTGTGAACATGTATTCCCACATGTGTGTATTTCTTGGTGCATACATGTCTACATGTTGTGCTTATGTTCAAGCATGTATGTGCACGTGTGTAGGTGAGTATATGGTGTGTATGTTTGTGTGCATGTTTGCACATGTGTGTGCATGTGTGTGTTGACTATGCTATGCTTGTTGTGTCTATCTCAACATGAATGCATGGCCATGGGTATGGATGTGCATACATTTGTGAAAGTGCATGTACATGTGTGCATGTTTGCATCTCTGCGTGCACACGTACATGTGTGTGCATGTCTATGTGTGTGTGTGTGTGCATGTGTACATGCACATATGCATCTGTGTGTGTGTGTGTGCATGTGTCTATGCATGCATTCATATGTGCATGTGTGCACATGTTTGTGTGCATGTGCGAGTGTGTGTGCAGAATGTGTGCATGCATGTTCCTATGCATTCATGTGTGTGTGTTTGTCCTTTTACATATGTGTGTGCTTGTATCCACATACATGCATGTGTGTATCTTTTTGTGCATGCATGTATGTACATGTGTGTGCATGTAAGTGTGTTTGCATGTGCTTATGCATATCCATGCATTTTTTGTTCGTGCTCGAGTGTATGTGTATGTATATGTGTGTGCATGTCTGTGTGCACTTGAGTGCACATGTGTGTGTGTGCTCACAAGTGCATATGCATGTTTGTGTGCTAATATTAGTGCACTTATGAAGTGTGCTTCCATAAGTGTGTGCATTCATGTGCATGCCTATGTGTGTGTATGTATGCTTTTGTGTGCATGCATGTGAGTGCATGTGGGTGCATGTCAATATGTGTGCATGTGTGTTTTTGTTTATGTGTGTATGTGCATATGTGTGTGTGAATGTGAATGCATGCATGCATGTGTGTGTGCATATGAGTGTACATTTGTGCATATGTGTGTGGTTATGTGTTTTTGGCAGGATGTACAAATGTATGTTTGTGTGTGTGCCTATGTACTAATATTGTGTACTTATGTCTATGCATAAGAGTGTGCACGATTAAATGTGTGATTATGTGTGAGTGCATGGGTGTGCCTATGCATGTGTGTGTGTGCATGTAAGTGTGTTTGTGTGTTTGTGCATGCATTTGTTAGTGCGTGTGTGTGAGTATAAATAGGTGCACATGTGTGTGCACATGTATATACATGTGCATAAGTGCTTATGTGTGTGTGCAAGCATTATTGCATGTGAATGTGTCTGTAGGCATGTGTGCATTCTATCTCTGTTTGTGTGCATGTGTATGTATGCATGCATTTGTCTAGGTATGTGTTTGTGTGAGAGAATGTTTGTATATGCATGAGTATGTGTGCGAGCATGTTTGTGTGTGTTCACATTGATGTGTGTCTAGAAGCTTGCATGTGTGTGCATGCATGAGTGTATGTGTATGCATTTTTATGTTTGATTGTGCGTGTATGTTGGTATGCATGTGTTCATGAATGTACATGTGCATGTGTATGATAATGTGTGTCTATGTGTTTTTCAGTATGTGTGAATGTGTGCATGTGCATATGCATATGAGTGCACATGTGTGTGAGTGTCTATGCTTGTGCATGGATATGTACATCCATGTCTGCATATACATGTGTTGTGTGTGTTTTGTATGCATATGTGTGTGTTTGTATATGTGTGCATGAATGCATATAGATGTGGATGCATATATGTGTGTACATGTGTGTTCTTGTGTGTATATGCATGTTTGCATATGTGCTTGTGTGATTGTGTGTGGGTGTGTATGTGCATGGGTATGATGTGTGTTGAGGTGCATGTGCTATGTGTGTGTGTGTGTGCATGTGTGTTATTGTGTGGGTGCATGTTTGTGTGTGTGTTTGTATGAGTGGGTGGGTGTGTGTATATATGCACGTATGCAAGTAAGCATTTGTACGTGCATGTGTATGTGTATGTGTACATTTGTATGTGAGTGCGTGCATATGTGAGTTTATTTGCTTGTGTATCCATATGTGCATGTATACATGTTGGCATACTTATATGAGAGTGTGTATGTTTGTGTACGTGAATGCATGTGCACAGTTGTGTGTGTTGAGTGTATGTGCATTTGTAAGAATATGCTTTGTTATTGTGCATGTGAATATGTGTGTGCACATGTGTGTATCTTTGTAAGTGCAACTATGTGGATGTGTTCGTCTATGTGTGCATGTGCATTTGTGTGCCCTCTACATTTTACTTTTTGTGTTCCTTTACATGTGTGTGCATGTGTTTGCATGAGTGCATTTGTGCGTGCGTGTGTGGATGTGCACGTCTTTGTATGCATGTGTGTTCATGGGTGCACATATGTGAATGGGTGTGTGTTTATGTATGCATGCATGCATACATGTGTGTTTGTGTTTCTGTTTGCATGCACGTGTGTGTGTGTGTATGTGCATGTGTGTATATATGCATGTTTATGGGTGTAGGGGTGTAAGTGTGCATGCATGCTTGCATGTGTGTGTGTAGGTTTGTGTGTGTAAGTGTGTAGGAGTGCGCATATGTGCACAGGTGCCTATGTACACTTGTGAGTATGTGTGCATGTGTGTACATGTGTGTGCATGGTCATTTATGTGTGTTGATGTGTTTGTGTTTGTACATGTTTGCATGTATGTGTGTGTGCCTACTTGATCAAATGTCAGCATCCAATTGTGTATGTTTGTTGATACATGTACTTGTGTTAGTTTGCGTGTATGTGCATTTGTGTGTGCATATGTGTGTATATGTGTGAGTGTGCATGCATGCATGCGGGTGTATGTATGTGTGTGTGTGTGTGTGCTTGTGTGGGTTCGTGGGTGCATGCACGTATGCATTTGGGTGTGTGTTCATGTGTGTTTGTCCACACAAATGTTTATGTATATGAGTGTTTATGATTGTGTGTGCGTGCATGCGTATGCACATATGCATGTGTGCATGTTTTTGTCTTTGTGTGTGTGTGCGCACGCAAATGAGTGAGCAAGTGTTTGTGCTATACATATGTATGGACATATGTGTTGGAGTGGGTGTGTTATTGTGTCAGTGTGTGAGCCTATATATGTGTGTATGTGCACTTGTATGTATGCTTATGTGTGTTTGCATGTGTGCTTGGGTTTGTGTATGTACATACTTATGCATATGAGCATGTGTGCATACTTTTGTGCATCTGTGTGTGGGGTGGGGTGCATGTATATGTGTAGCTGTACATATGTGTGTGTGTCATTGTGTGTGTGTGTGTGCATGTGTACTTTTGTCCATGTGTATGTCATGTGTGCATGCTCAAGAATGTTAGTGTGTGTGAGGGTGTCTATGCCAGTGTTTGTGTGTGATCTTGCTTACATGCATGCATGTGTGTATGAGTGTGGGTATGCAAATGTGTGCATAAGTGAGAGCATTAGTGCATGTGTGTATTTGAGTGTGTGGGTGCGTGTGTGCTTGTCTACACACACATGTGTGTATGTGATGCTTGCACATGTGCATGTGTGTTCATCTATTTGTGTGTGGGTGTGCATCCACTATCTTTGCACGTGTGTGCATGTATGCATGCACACATGTATTTATGTGTGTATGTGTGTATATGTAAGTCTGTGTGCATGTGCATCTAAGTGTATTATTATGTGTGTGTGCATCTCCATGTGCATATGCATGTGTGTGTGCATGTGTGAATGTGTGTGGATGGGAGCATGCATGTGTGTGCTTGTCTGTATGTGTGTTTGTGCTTGCATGGGTGTTCTTGCATGTGTGCTTGTGAACATGTGTGTTGTGTGTCTGTAAGTGTCTATGGGACATGTTGTGGGTGAATGTGTCCATGCATTTATTTGCTTCAATGTTTTTGTGCTTGCTTATCTTGTATATGTGTGCACCTATGTGGATATGTGCATACATCTGTGTGTGCAAGTGTCTCTGTTTATATGTTTATGTAAGTGCGCATACGATTGTGTGCATGTACTTGTGCTTGAGTGTGTGTGCGTGTGTATATGCATATGTAAGTATACATGTGCGTGCTTGCATTTGCATGTGAGTGTTCTTATGCATGTGTGAGTGCATGTGTGTGTGTATTTATTTGTGTGTGTGCATGAGCATGTGTGTATTTTTGCGTGTATATGTGCAAGTGCATTTTGTGCATGTCTATGCGCATGTTGCATGTGTGTGTGTGTTGTGTGTACGTATGTGTGTGCATGTGTGTGTGCATATGTGTGAGCATATATGCTTATGCATGTGTGCGTGTGTGTGTGTGTGTGCATTTGTGCATATTTTTGTGTGTGTGTTCATATGCATTGTTGGACAAGAAAAGAAAGAGGAAAAAGAAGAAGAAGAAGAAGAATTAGAAAAAGAAGAAGAAGCAGAAAAAAAAGTAGAAGAAGAAGAAGAAGAAGATGCGTGTGTGTATGTGCTTGTGTACATGTGTCTATGTGCCATATGTGCTCGTTTGTGCATGTGTGTGTGCATGTTAAACTGTGTGTATGTGTGTGTGTGTGGATGTTATTTTTCCATGAATTTTGTATGCATGTCCATATCCATGAATATGTGTGCATGTGTGTGTGTGTGTGCGTGTGAGTGTGTGTATGTGTGTTTTCATGTGCTTGTGTATGCATGTGTGCTTGCATACGAGCAAGTGTGTGTTTTTTTGTGTGTGTGCATGCACATGCATGTGCTTGTGCATGTGTGTGCATTTGTGTATGTGTATATCTACAAGTGTGTGAGTGTAGATGTGTGTGTTTGTCTGTACATGTGTTAGAATATGTCTATGTCTATCCATGCATGTGTGAATGTGTATATGCATATATGTGTGTGCACATGCGTGTCTGTGTGTGTCAGTATTTGTGCATATGTGAGCATGTGTGTGTGCTTGTGTGACTGTACTTTTACTTGTGCATGAGTGTTCTTTTATGTGCATGTGCATGTGCATGTGCTTGAATGTGTATCTGTGAGTGTGTGCTTGTGTGTGCAAGTTCATGTGTATGTCCACGTGTGATTATGTGTGTGAGTGCCTATGTGCACAAGTGCTTACACTTGTGTGTGCATGCATGCATGTCTGTGTGTGTGTGGGCATAGATGTGTGCATATGTCTATGCATGTGCATGTCTGTCTGTTCACATGTGTGCTTGTGAGAGTGTGTGGATGTGTGTGTGTGTGTATGTAGATGTGTTTGTGTGCATGTGCACATGTCTATGTATGTGTGTGCACATGTTAATGAGGGTGTATATGTATGGGTGTGTTTATGAATGCATGTATGCATATGAGTGTGACATGTGTATATGGGTGCATGCATGTGTGCTTATGCATTTTTGTTGTGTGTGTGTGTATTTGTGCATGCCTGTGTGCATGCTTGTATGTTCATGGCCATGTGTGTATGTATATTTTTGTATGCATGCATGTCTATGAGTGTGTATGGGTTTATATGTGTGCGTGTGCATATGTATGTGTGTGTATAGGTTTGTGTGTATAGGTTTGTGTGCAAGTTTGTGTGCATGTGTGTGCATTTGTGCATGTGTGTATGTGTTTGTATACACTTGCATGTGAATGTATCTATGTGTATGTGAGTATGTGTGAGTGAAAGCATGTTTGTGTAATGGTGTGTGTGAATGTATGTGTGTGTGTGTGTGCATTTATATGTGTGTGCTTATGTTTGTGTGCATATGCATGTATGGTTGGATATGTGTGTGTTTGCATGCATGCATGCATGAATGTGTGTGTATGCAAGTGTGCATGTGTTTGCATGTATGCAACTAGCTGTGTGCTTATACATGTGTGTGTGTGTACTTGCATGTGTGCTTATATGTTTGCATGTAAGTGTGTGTTTACACATGCTTATGCTTATGTGTATGTGAGTACATAGGTGTGGGTGTGTGTGTTTTTGCACACATGTGTGAGTTTGTGTGAGTGGTTACACATATGTGTATATAAGTGCATATACATTTGTATTTTTGTTTGTGTTCTTTGGGATGTGTGTGCATGTGCTTTTGTGTCATTATGTTGATATGTGTGTGCATGTGTGTGTGTGTGCATATCTATGATTTTGTGCATGTGTCTAAGCATGTTTGTGTGGGAGATGTGGATGTACATGTGTGTCTACATGTGTGTGCATGAGTGATTGCATGATTGCTTATGTTTTGATGTGTGTGTGTATGCATGTCAGCTTGTGCTCGCATGCATCTACATGTGTCTGCATGTGTGTGTGTTTATGCATGTGAGTGGGTGCTTGCATGCATGCGTGTGCATGTGTATGTGTCTATAAGTGTGCATGTGTGTGTGCATTGGTGTGTGCATGCATGAGCATGTATGTGCATGTGCATATGTGTGATTTTGAGTGTAAGTATTTTTTACATGCTTATGCATGTGTGCGTGTGTGCGTGTGTCATGTTGTGTGGGTGAGTAGGTGTATGTGTGCCTATGTGTGGGTGTACATGCCCATGTGTTTAGGTATTCATGTGTTTGTTTTCTTGTGTGTGCAAACATGTATGATTGTGTGTGAGTTTATTTATGTGTATGTGTTGTATGTTCATTTGTATGCATGTATGTAGGTGTGATTATTGGTGTGTTTGTGCATGTGTGTGTGTGTGTACATACATGTGGGTACATCTGTATGTATGCATGTGTGTGGGCATGTGAGTGTGTGTTTGTGTTCCTCTATGTTGGCATGTGTTTGCATGTGTATGCATGTGCATGTTCAAGCATGGGTGCATATGTTCATGTGTTTTCATGAATGCATGAGTGCGTGTGTGTGACTATGAGTACGTGTGTGTATTTTTGTACATGTGCTTGTACATGGGCATGCATGTGGTTGTTTGTGTGCATACATATGTATGCATCTAGGTGCAAGCATCTGTGTGTGGGTTTGAGTTTGTTTTTGTATGCATGTGCACTTGTGCATGTCTATGCATTTTCATATT
Organism: Vanilla planifolia; assembly: GCA_023846275.1. Taxonomy (NCBI): domain Eukaryota; kingdom Viridiplantae; phylum Streptophyta; class Magnoliopsida; order Asparagales; family Orchidaceae; genus Vanilla; species Vanilla planifolia. The sequence goes on from CM043865.1 coordinate 23,508,406, forward strand.
TGTGAGCGAGTGTTTTGTGTGTGTATGTGTGTACATGTGTGTGTGTGTGTGAATGCTTGTTTGTGTGTGTGAGCGTGCATTTGTCTGAATGTGTTGTGCATGCGTGAGTGCATGGCACTATGTGTGTGTCAATGAGTGTGCGTCAGTGTGCATGTGCATGTGATTCTATTTGCGTGCATGTCTGTGCAAGTGTGCACATCTATGTGCACAGGTCTATGTGCAACTAAGTGTGTGAGTTGTTCATGTATGTGTGCAGATGTGTGTGTGCCTACATGTGTATACACATAAATGTGTGTATGTGTGTGTGTGTGCATAGTTGCATATGTGTTTGTGTGTGTGTGTGCATGCATGTATGTGTTAGTACTTGTGCAGGTGTATTCTTCTGTATGTATGTGTTTATGTATGTAGGTGCACTTGTGTGTGTATGCATGTATGTGTGTGTGCGTGTGTGTGTGTTTGTGTTTGTGTTATGTGCATGTGTGCATATAAGTGTATGTGTGTATGAGAGTGTGTGAGTGTGTGCATGTGCATGCATATGTGTGAGTGAGGATATGGGTGCATGTGTTTGGGTGTGTGCACCTATGTATGTGGGGGCACAAGCATCTTTGTATTTGTGTATGTGTGTGCATGTGTGCATGCATGTGAGCATGTGTGTGAGTTTGTAAGTCTATGTTTCTATGATTGTGGATGTATGCATGACTATCTATATGTGTGTGTTCATGCATGTGTATTTGTGTGTGTGTGCATATGGGTATACACAAGCACATATGTGTGAGAGTGTGTGTGTGTGTGCATATGCATGCATGTGTGTGAGTAAGCATATGGGTGCATGTGTATGTGTGTGTGCCTATATATGTGTAGATGCACTTGCATCTTTGTGTTTGTGCATGTGTCTGTGCATGTGAGTATGTGTGTGTATGAGTACATATCTGTGTGTATTTATTCAATTATGCATGTATGTTAGACTATCCAATTGTTCATGTTCATGCATGTGTGTTTGTGTGTGTGTTTGCATGAATGTGCATGGGTATGTGTGTCTATGTGTGAGTCTTTGTATGCACATAAGTGTCCATATGTATGTCATTGTGCATATTAGTGTATGTGCATATGCATGTGTATGTGCATGTATTTGTGTGCATATTTGTGTCTGCTTATGTATGTGCATGTGTGTATGCCTGTATATGTGCATGTTTGTTTGCTTTTTTGTGATTGGGTTCACACTTGTTCGTGTGCATGTATATGTGCGAGTGTGGGCATGGGTGCATGCACATGTGTGTGCATGTGTCTATGTGTTTATGTATGTGTGCATGCATGTGGGCGTGTGTGTGTGTGAATTTGTATGCATGTGTGTGTGTTTATGAATGTCTCTACATGTGTGTGTGTGTACATACATGCATGTGTGTGGGTGCATGTGCATATATGCATCTGCAACTGCTTATGCATGTGTGTTTTTATTTATGCATGTGTATGTGTGCTTGTTTGCATGTGTGCATTCGTGTTTATGCATCTGTGGTTGTGTTTGTGTTTGTTGTGTGCATGAGAGTGTGTGTTTGTGTGCATTCATTTGTGCATTAGTAAGAGTAGGTGTGGGTGTATATATGTGTATGTGTGTGCATGTGCATGTGCATGTGCATATGTGTTCATATATGTGTGTTCATGTAGTGCATTTGCATGTGTGTGCCTGTGCTTTTGTGTGTGCATGTTTGCATGTTTACATGTTCGTGTGTGAGCATATTTTTATGTTTGCATATGCATGTGTGTCTATATTCCTATGTGTGTTGATGTGTATTTTTGCATGTGTGCATGAGTGTGTGTGCAAGTGTTTATTTGTGCATTTGTGTGTTTGTGCTTATATGCATATATGTATGCACTTGTGTTGTATGTTCATGTCTATTTGTGTGCATGTGTTCATTTGTGTTTTTGTGTGTACATGTGCTTATGTGAGTGCATGAGAATGTGTGCATCTTTGTGTGTACATGTTTGATAGTGTGTGTCTATGCCTGTTTGTGCTTATGCATATATGCAAGTGTTTAAGTGCGTATCTCTACATGTGTGTGTTTGTTTGCATATGTGTGCAGGCATGTGGTCGCATGTTTGTTAGTGGGTGTGTGTGGCTATGCACATGTGTGTGCATGTCATTTTGTGTGTTCATGTGTGTATGCATATTTGTGTGTGTGTGTGTATACGCATTTGTGTAGGGGATGTGTGTATGGGTATGTTTTGTGTGCATGTGTGTGTGTGAGTGCATGCACACATGTGTGTATTTGTGTGTGTGTGTGTTTATTCATGTGTGTGGGAGTGTGTTGGTGTGTGTGGGTCTATGTTTGTGTGCGTGCACACATGCACGTGTGTGTGAATGGGAGCACTTGTGTGTGCATGCACATGTCTTTGTGCTTGTGTGTATATGTAAGAGTGTGCATTTGTGTTTGTGCATGTGTGTATGCATGTGAGTGCTTGTGTGTGAATGTTTGTGCATGTGTGTTTGCCCATGGGTGTGCATCTGCTTGTACACATGTGTGTGTGAGTGAATGTTTAAATTTATATGTTTTAAGTGGTGTACATATGCATGCATGTGTTTTTGCATATGTGCATATATATGTGTACACGTGTGTGTTTAAATGCATAAATGTGTGAATGTATGTCAACATGTTTGTGTGTCTATGTAGATGTGTGCATGTATGTATGCATGCATGTCTATGTGTGTGCATCTTTGGTTGTGTGTGTGTATGTAGATGCATGAGTGCATGCAAAGCCATGAATCTATGTGCCTTTGAGTCTGCTTCTGTGTATGTTTGTACATATTTGTGCATGCAAATGTGCATGTGATTATATGTGTAGGGTGTGTGCCTGTGTGTATGTGCATATGAGTTCATGTATTTGTGTGCTTATGTGTACTTGTTGGTTTGCACACATATGTATGTGTATGTGTGTGTAGATTGTGTACAAGCTCGTGTAGACATATGTGTGGATACATGTGCATGTCCATATGTGTGTGTGTGTGTGCATATTTGCATGCATGTCTGTATGTGTTTTTGCATGCATGTGTGTGTGCATATATGCATGTATGTGATTGTGTCTATGAGTGTGTGTGCCCATGCATGAGTGCGTGCATGTATTTGCACATTCACAATTTTGTGTATGTGCAAGTGTGCAAGTATCAGTGTGTGCAGAGTGCGCATCTGTGTGCATGCATGCATGCATGAGTGTGAATGTGTGTGTGTGCATGAACATGTGTGTTTATACAATTGTGTATGCATGCAAGCACATGCATATGCATGTGTACATGTGTCTGTACATTTGTTTATGTGCATGTGTATATGTATGAGTGTGTGTGTGTGTGTGCATACTTGTATATGTGTGCATGCTATTAAGTGTGTATGTGTGTGAGCACTTATGTATGTTCATATGCATGTGTGCATAAGTGTGTGTATGTGCATGTAATACTATGAGTGTGTGCTTGCTTGTGTGTGTGTGTGTGTTCATATGTGTAGGCCTATGTATATGCATGTATGTGTATATATGTAGGTGCACGTGCTTGCATATGTGCCTACAAGTCTGAGCATGTGTGTGCATTGGTCTACATGTGCACGTGTGTGTGTGTGTGCACGTGTATTTGTCTGTGCTTGTATGTGTGTGTGCCTGTGCCTATTTGCATTTGTGTGTGTGTGCTTGTGTATACATGCATTTGTGTGCATGTGTATGGGTATGTGTGTGCATACATGTGTCTAGATGTATGTGTGTTAGTGTGTTTGAACATGTATGCACATATGTATGTGTGTGTGTGTGCATGTATTTGTACGTGTGTGCGTGTGTGTTAATTTGCACATATGCGAGTGTGGGTGAGTCTATGCATGTGTATATGTCTATTTGTGTGTTTGCATGCATGCATGTGAATATGTGTATATGTGTATATATGGATGCATGTGTGTGTTTCTTTGTTTGTGTATTTGTTCATGTGCATGTGTGCAGTATGTATGTGTGTGTGTGTATGCATGTGCATATATGTATATGTGTTTGTGTGTCTGCATGCATTTACATGCAAGTGAGTGCATGTATGCTTGTCCGTGTCTGTACATATATGTTTGTATGTGTATGTACTTTTGTGTGTCTGTGCATGCAAATATGCATGTGTATGTGTGTGTTTCTATCTGTGTGTGTGCATGTGTGTGCCCTTCTTTCTTTATGCATGCATGTCTATGCATGTGCATGCATTTGCATTTGTTTTGTGTATAGGTGCACTTGTCTACATAGTTGTGCATATGCATGTATGTGCATGTGAGTGAATGGGATTGTGTTTGTGAGCATATAACGAGGAGTTTGTGCATATGAGCATGTGTGTGTGCATGTGTATCAAAGTTAGTTTGCATGCAAAAGTGTGTGTGTGTGTGCCTAAGGGCGTGCATGTGTGCAATCATTTATGTGTGCTTGCATGTGTCTATGTGTATGCATGTGAGTGTGTATTTGTGCCTATATGAGTGCATGTGTGTGTGTGAATACAAGTATGTGCTCACATTTGCTATGCATATTCACTTGTATTTGCTCATGTGTACTTGTTTGTTCATGTGTGTGTGTGCATGCATTCGTGTGTGAGTTCACACGTGCATGCATGTGTGAGTGGACACGTGCGTGCGTGTAAGTGTGCACATGTGCATGAATGTGTGTGTGTGTGTTTGTATGTGTCTGTGTGTTTGTGTAGGTGTGTTTTTGTGTGTATTTGTGTGTGTATGTGTTTGCATATGCACTTTTAATCATGTGCATGTGTGTGTTGCATGTGCTTGTGAGAAGGTGTGCATGTCTTTCAATGCATGAGTGTATGTGTGTGTGTACTAGCATTTGTGTGATCTTGCCATTGTGCTTCTATGTGCATGCGGGTGTATGCTTATATGTGCCTATGAATTTATATGCTTTTGTGCACATGTATATGAGTGTATATGGGTGCTTGTCAATGTGCATTAGTGTGTATGTGCTTGAATGTACATGTGTATATCTATGCATGTTTACTTATGTGTGTGTGTGTCTACATTTTATGTGTATGTGTATATGCATAAGTGAATGTTCGTATGTGCACGAATGTTTATGCATGTGCGTGTACATGTCTGGACAAATGTGTGGTTATGTGTTTATGGTAAATTATTGTGTGTGTCTGCTTGTGAGCATGCATAAGTTCTTGCATTTGTACTTGTTTATGTGTGTTAATGTGCATGTGTGAGTGCATGCGAGCATGTGTGGGTGTATATTTGTTGGTGTGTGTGTGTGTGTGTGTGTGTGTGTGCATGTGTGACTCTATGGGTGTGTGTGTATGGGTGTATTTGTGCATTTGCTTACATATTTGTGCATGTGTGTGTAAGTGTATGCATTTGTGCATACATGTGTGTGCATGTTTGCATGAGCATTTGTGTGCATATGTACTTATATGAGTGTGTGTGTTTGTGTATGTTAGTATGCATGTATATGTCTTTATATGTGCCTATGTATGTCTACACGTGTGTGTGTGTGTGTGTGTCCATGTGTGTGCAATTGTTTATGCATGCGATTGTGTGGGATTCCATATTTGTGTGTGTGTGTGTACATGTTAGTGTGTGTGAATGTGATTGTGTGTGAATATATGTGTGCCTATGTGTACATGGGTATGCTTGGGTGTATGCCAATACATGTGTGCACGTATGTGCTCGTGCCTGTGTGCATGCATAATTTTATGTGAATGTGCCTATGGGCTTGTGTACATTCTTATTTATGTGTGTGTCTTTACATATGTATTTGTGACTATATGTGTGTGCATGCACCATATGCATGTATTTGTATGTGTGTTTTTATGTGTGCATATGTTTGTGTCTCTGTGTCTTTGTATCTTTGTGTGTCTTTTTGTGCATTTGCATGTGTGTGTGCAAGTGTGCAAGTGTGCATGTGCTTGCATGGTCATGTTGGTGTGTGTCAATGTGTATGTGTGTGCATGTATATGTGTGTGAGCATGTTTGTGTGTGTTCGTATTAGTGTGCTTACATGCCAACATGCTCGTGTGCATGTGTGTGTGCATGCATGTTTGTTTGTGATTGTGTACATGTAAGCTTATGTGTGGGCTTGCATGTCTGTGTGTGTCTATGTGTTTTCTAATCTATGTGAATGTGTGCATGTGCATATGCGTGTGTGTGTGTGTGTGTGTTTATGCATGTGCATGGACATGTCCTTGCATGTCTACATATAAGTGTGTGTGTGTGTTCCTTTGCATGTGTTTGTGTGTGTGCATGTATAGATGCATATGTGGATGCATACATTTGTGTATGTGTGTGTATACGTTTATGTGTGTGGCTATGTAGTTGATTATGCACATGCATGTGTATTTGTGCATAGGCATGATTATGTGTGGGTGCATGTGCATGTGCATGTATTTGTGTGTGAATATGCATATGCATGTGTGTTCTTGTGTGAGTGCATGTGTGTGTATGTGTTTGCATTTGTGTGTCTGTGCATTTGAGAATGTGCATGCATATGGGGTCATTTGTACATCACTATGTGCATGTGTATTTACATTTGTGTGTGTATAGTGTCGATGTGCACATGTATAATTGTTGACATGCCTATTTGTGAGTGTGCATGCGTGTCTGTATATGTGAGCACCTATGTGTGCATATGTGGGTTGAGTGTTAGTGTATGCATATCTATGCTTGTGCATGTGTATGTGTGTGCACTTGTGCCTATGTGTGTGCATGTATGAGTATGATTGTGTGTATTTGTGTGTGTGCATATGCATATGTGTCTATGTGTGTGTTCATGCGTGTATCCTCTATTTTTAGGCTATTTGTGTTCTTGTGCATGTATGTCCATATGATTGTATGCATGAGTGTTCATCAATGCACGTGTATCCATAATTGTGTGTGCAAACATGCATGCATGCATACTATGCATGCATGTGTGTTTTTGTTTGCATGCAGATGTGCAAGCTTGTGTGTGCATGTATATGCATATTTATGTGTGTAAGAGTGAAAGTGTGTGTGCATACATACACGTGTGTGTGTGTGTCTGTGCACATGTGTGCAGGTGCCTATTTACACTTATGCTTGTGTGTGCATGTGTACTTGCCTCCCTATATGCATATGTTTGTGTGTGTGCTTATGTGTACATTTTTGTGTATGGTCATTTATGTGTTCATGTGTTTGTGTTTGTGTATGTTTGCATGTGCATGTCCATGCTTGTGCAAATGTTTATGTGTGTGCATACATGTACTTGTGTGAGTTTGTGTGCATAAGTATATGAGTGCATGTGTGTATGTGTGTGCATGTGCATGCATGCATACATGTGGGTGTTTGTATGTTTGAATGTATGTTTATGTGTGTGTGTGCTTGTGTATGCATGTGGGTGCATGTGTGTGTTCATGTGCGTTTGTCTACAAGAATGTGTATGTGTATGTGGGTGTCTGTGTTTGTGTTTGTGTGTGCATGCATGTGTGTTTGTGCCTATTTTAGTGTATGTGTGCATGTTTTTGCATTTTTGTGTGTGCACAAGAGTGAATGTGCATGTGTTTGGGATATGCATACATGTGTGCATATGTGTGGATGTGGGTGTGTTTGTGGGTGAGTGCATGCACCTACTTGTGTGTGCATATGCATTTGTGTATATGCTTATGTGTGTTTGTATGTGTGCTTGTATGTGTCTGTGCATATACATAAGCATGTGTTCTTGTGTATGTGCATGTGTGTATACTTGTGTATGTGCATGTGTGGGTTGGATGCATGCATGTGCATGTGTGGTTATGCATATGAATGTGTTCTTGGTTGTCATTTTGTGCCCATGTGTGAGTCTTGTGTGTGCACTCATGAATGCGAGTGTGTATGGGTTTATGTGTGTGTAGGCATGCATGAATGCTTGTGTGTGTGTGCACGTGTGTGTGGGGGTGTCTATGTTGGTGTTTGTGACCACATGCATTCAAGCATGTGTGAGTGCAGACATTCACATGTGTGTGTAATTGAGTGCATTTATTCATGTGTATGTTCAAGTGCATGGTTGTGAGTATGATTACGCATGTGAATGCATGCATGCTTGCGTGGGTGTGTGTATACATGCACATGTGAGTATGTGGTGTATGCACATGTGCATGTGTGTTCATATGTGTGTGTTTGCTTGTGTGCATGTGTATTCCTTTGGACATATGTATGTGTGAGTGCCTACACACATGTACATGTTTGTGTGCATGTATGCGTATGTGAGTCTATATGCATGAGCATTTCAATGTGTGCACGTGTGTGTGCATCTCCATATTTGTTTGCATCTATTTGTGTATGTGTGAGCTTACGTGTATGTGTGAATGTGTGCATGCATGTGTATTTGTGTTTGTGCATGTGTCTGTGTGTTTGTCTATGCATGTGTGTGTGTGAGAGAGAGTTTATGCTTGTACAAGTGTTCTGGAGTGTGCACTTGTGCACATGTGTGCTTGTGTGCGTGTGTTCATGGGTGTGTGTGTGCATGTATTTATATACATCGATTTGCATGTACATATTTGTCTATATGTGTGTGCATCTATGTGTTCATGTGCATGCATTTGTGTGCAAGTGTTAGTGTGTATGTGTGTGTATATGGTTTTGTGTGGGAATATGTCCATGTGCTTGTGTAAATGTGTGGGTATATATGTGTATACATGTGTGTGCTTTCATTTTCATGTGAGTCTATATGTGTATGTGTGTGTTTGTTTATGTGTGTGCATGTATTAGTGTGTTTGTGTGTGTGTGTGTATGTGTGCATTTGCACTTGTGTGCATGTGTGTTTGCTATGTGCATGAATGTGTGTGTGGGTTTATACTTATATTTATGTATGAGCAAATGTGTGTGTGTGTGTGCATGTACGTGTATTTGCATGTGTTCGTGTTTGTGTACATTTTTGTTCATGTGTTCTTAGATGTGTGTATGTGTGTATGCATTTTTTTTGTGTCTTATACACTTGTTTGTGCATATGTGTGTTTATGAGCATACATGTAGGCCTATTGGTATGTGTGAATGTGCATGCACATATGCAGATATGCATATTTTTTTATTAATGTGCTTGTGTGTGTGCATATTTATGTGTACTTATTCCATGTGTGTGTGTGAGAGTGTGTATGATCATGTGTGTATGTATGCATATATATGTCTATTTCTATGTATATGTTTGTGTGTGTTTATGCAAATGTGCATGCTCGTGTGCATATGTTTGTGTATACATGTGTATGTGTATCTACATGTATGTGAGTGTATATGTCTATGTTTATGTGTTTGTGTGTGCACATCTGAGTGTATTTTTATGTGTCTATACAAGAGTGTATGTATTTGTATTTTTCTTCATGTGTGAATATGCACATGCACATGTGTGTTTGTGTGTGCATGTATGAGTGTGCATGCACACGTGTGTTTGTGTGTGCATCAGCATTTATGTGTCTGTGCATGCTTGTGTGTCTTTTTTGTGGATGTGTGTATTCTTATGTGTTTGCATGTCTATGAGACTATACTTATGTGTGTGAGTGGAAGTGTGCCTATGCATGTACATGTGCATGTATATCTATGTGCTTATACATGCATGTGTATGTGTGTGCATGTGGGTGGGTACATGTATGTGTATGTCTACATGCGTGTGTGCTTGTGTGTATGTATGCATTTGTGTTGTGCTTCGATTGTGAATGTGTTCTTGTGTCTGTGCATATATGGGTGAATGCATCTATAAATACTATGCGAGCATGCAAGCTTGCATGTGTGTGTTTGTGTAAGTATGTGTATGTTTTCCTGCATGTGTGTGTTTGTTTGTGTGTGTGTTGCATCTATTTGTGTGCAAGTGTGAGCGTAAGCAAGTGTGTGAGTGCATTGTCTATGGCTATATCCATTTATGTGGGTGTGCATGTATGTGTGTGTGTGTGCATGCATATGTGTATAAGTGTGCATGGGTTTGTATGCTTGTATGTGTTTGTGTGCAAGTTTGTATCTATGTGTATATGCATACGTGTGCTTGTTTGCTTACACACATAAGTGTGCATTTGCTAGTGTGTTTGCATGACTATGTTTTTCTGTCAATGTGTGCTTGCACGTGTTTGTGTGCATGTGTGCATTTCTATATGTGTGTGTGCAAGTTTATTTTTGTGGTTGTGTATCTACATGCATGCGTGCACTAGTGTACATGTGTATTCATTCTTATTTTTTTGTGCATGTGCATGAGCATCAGCTTTATATTTGTGTGCGTATATGTGTCTCCATGTGCATTTCTATGTGTGCATGTGTGTGATTATGTGTGTGTAGGTGTTTTGTGCATGTTTGTTGTCTGCATGTGTGAGCATAGGTATGGGTAGTCATGTACATGTGTGCCTATGTAAGTGCATGGTTATTATGAGTACTTATTTATATGCATATGTGCATGTGTATGTGTGTATATGTGCATGTGTCTATTTGTGCATGTATATACATTTTTGTGTGTGTTGTGCATGCATACACACACACATTTGCATTCATGTGCATCTACTATGCATGTGCGCGTACTTGTGTACATGCATGCTTGTGTCTGTGGTTGTATTGTGCATGCTGATGTGTGTTTATGTTCCTCTATATGTGTGAGTGCATGTGTGTATATTTGTGCTTGTGTGTGTATATGTGTTTATGTTGGTTTTCACGTGTGTGTGCATGCATGTGCATGTGCATGTGTGTATATACGTGTATGTTTGGGTTTGCATGTGTGTGTGTATGTATGTGAGTGCATGGTGGTGTGCATGTATGCATGTGTTTCTTTTGGTATATGTGTGCCTACATACGTGAGTGTGTACATGTGCATGTGCACACGTGCATAAGTATGTATGTGTTCGTGTGTATGTGCATGTGCGTGTTTGTGCATATGCATAACTTTGTGTGTGTATGTGAATGAATGTACAAATAAGCACATGTGTGTTTGTGTGTGTAAATATGAGTGTATATGTGTGCATGTGTATGTGTGTGATTGTACATATGTGTCTACATATTTGTTCATGTGTGTGCGTGTGTGTGCATGTATTTGAGTATCCTTGTGTTTTCTTGTATATGTGCATGTGTGTTCATGTGTGTGTGTGTGTGCATGTGTCTATACATGCATATGTGTTTGTGTAGGAGAGTTTGTGTGTGTGCATGTGTGCAACTACACGTGCGTGTTTGTGTGTGTGTGAGTATGTGCATAGACATGTGTTCATATGTCTATATGCACATGTTTGTGTATATGTGTGTGAGTGCATCTCTATTGTATGTCATCCTACATGCATATATATGTGTGCATGTATGTAAATGTACTTGTGTGTCTTTGCATGCTTTTAAGTGTGTGTAAATGTGTGCATATTTGCTTGTGGGAGTGTGTAGGTGCATGCGTGTCCTACTGTGCATGTGTTTGTGTGTGAGTTCAAGAGTGTACATGTGTGTGCATGCACACTTGTGTGTCTGCATGCACACTTGTGTGTGTGCATGCATATATGTGTGAATATGCACACATGTGTGTTTGCATATGCATAAGTGTGTATTTCAGCATATGTGTATGTGTGTGTGCTTGTGTATTGGAGTGCACGCAAGCCTATGTTCATGTGTGCACATGTATGCATGTGTGTGCACTTGCATGTGCATATGCCTATGTGTATGCGTGTGTATGAGTGATGTGTGAGTGTGTGTGTGCGTGTATGCATACACATATGTGTGTGCTCTTCAGTTATGCATGTGAGTGTACAATTGCATGTGTGTGTGCATGTGCATATGTGTGCATACATGTAAGTGTGTGTGTGTGTGCTTGTATGTGTGCTTATATATGTGCATATGAGTGTGCGTCTTTACAAGAATGTGCATGTGTGTGTGTGTGAGTACACATAGAAGTATGTGTGTGTGTGTGTATGTGCATGTTTTTGTTTATATGCATGTGTGCATGTATTTATGTGTCACAAGTGAGTGCAAGTGTATGCATGCATGGGTATGCATGTGTGTGTGAGTGGTTGCAAATGCATGTGTGCATGTACATATGCATTTGTATTTATGTCTATATTTATGAGCACATGTGTACATGCATTTGTATGTGCATGCATCTGCATGTGTATGTGTGTGTGCGACATTCTGCACATGTGTGTGTGCACACATCTATGTGTATGTGAACATCTATCTCTCTGTGTATGTGTGTGAGCATGTTTGTGTGTGTGCATGTCGGTGTGCTTGTGTGCCCCTATGCCCATGTGTGTGTGAGCGAGTGCACAAGTGTGTGCATGCATGTCAGCTTGTGCATGCACGTGCTTACATGAGGGTGTGTGCATGTGTGTGTATACATGCTTGTGAGTGTGTGCATGCATATATGCATGTGTGTGCATGTGCATGTGTCAATAAGTGTGCATGCTTGTATGTGTGCATGTGCATGTGTGCATGTACCAGCATTTATGTGCATGTGCATATGTCTACTTTTAAGTGTGTGTACTTGTGTACATGTTTGTTGTTGTGTGTGTATGTGTGTTGGTGCATCCATATGTGTGTGTCTTCCGAGTGTACAAGCATAGATGTGTGTATTCGTGTATGTATATTTTCTTATGTGTGGATATGTGTGTGCTTGTGCATGTTTGTGTGTGAGTGTCAATGCATGTTGGTTTATCTATGTCTATGTATTATGTGTGTATATGTATGCATGCACTTAGTTGTGGATATGTGTGTAGATGTGTGTGCATGTGCATGTGTATGGGTCCGTGCATATGTGTGTGTATGCATTTGCATATGTGTATGCATGCGTGTAGGTGTCTATGTGTATGCACATGTGTGGGCATGCGTGTGTCTACATGTTAGCATGAGTTTGAATGTGTACATGTGCATACACAACTATGGGTGCATATGAGCTTGTGTTTACATGCAACCACAAGTGCATGTGTGTGTCTATAAGTACATGTGTGTACTTTTGTAATTGTCTTAGCATTTCCACATGTGTGTTTGTGCATATGTGTTTTGTTGTTTGTGTTGCTACATATGTGGGCATGTGCATGCTTGTGAGTATGTATGGGTGTGAGTTCGTTTCCGTGTGCAAGTGCATTTGTGCATGCCTATCCATTTTCATATTTGTGGGCGAGTGTTTTGTGTGTGTGCTTGTACAAGTGTGTGTGTGCCTCTATGTGCATGTGTTTATGTGTGTGCATTGGTGTGCATACATTCATTTTAGTGTGTTGTGCATCATGAGGGCATAAAGCTATGTGCATGTGTGTCAACAAGTGTTTATTAGCCCACATGTGCATGTTCTTATGTGTGTATATGTGTGTGGGTTTGTGTATGTGTATGTGTATGTGTAAGAGTGTGTGTGCATGTGTGTACACCTGTTTATGTGTAAGAAAGTGTGTGCTATGCATGCATGCATGTGTGTTTGTGTGTGTGTGCTTGCATATATGTGACATGCATGTTTGAATGCATGTGTATGCGTGTGTGGTTGTGTGCATGCTAGTGTATGTGGGTGTGTTTGTATGTGTTTATGCATGTGGATGAGCATATGTGTCTATGAATGTGTGTTATTTTTTCCATGCAAGTGTGTATGTGTGAGTGATTGTGTTGTTGTATGCATGTGCATGTGTGCATGCAAGTGTATGTGTGTGGGTTTACATGTATGTGCATGTGCATACGTGTGTGTGGAGGGGAGGCGTGAGTGTGTATGCATGTGTTCATGCTTGCATGTGTGCATACCTATGCACCTACGTGTGTGTGTGTTTGTTTGTTTATGTGCATGGGCATGCAAACCCACATTATGTTTATGTGTATGCATGTATGTCTCTGTGATCATTGGTGTGGGTGTGTGTGGGTGTTTGTGTATATGTGTGTGTGTGTTTATGCATGTGTGTGTGTACGTGGGCACATAGGTATTCATGTGGGTGCATTTATGTGTCATTTTGTGTGTTTGTATGTGCATGTGTGTCTCCATGTCTGTGCATGTTTTGTGTGTGTGTTCATGTATGTGCATGTGTGCGTGGGTGTGATTGCATATGTTTATGGATGCTTACATGTGTGTGTGTGCATTCGTACGTGTGTTTGTACTATGTTTAAGTGCATGAGTGTGTGTGTGTGTGCACGTTCATTTGTGTATGCATGTACAAATGTGCTTGTCTACAAGAATGTGTGGATATGAGTGTCTACACACACGTGCGGGTGTGTGTGATAGAGTGATTGTGTGCTTCTTTATTTATGTTGTACTTGTGTGGGTGTGTGCTCTTGTGCACAGGTTTGCATACGTGTGCCCACACATGTGTGTAGTGTATGAGCATGTTTGTGTGTGTTTATGAGTACATGTGCATGTTTCTATATGTTCATGTGTGTGGCTATTTGTTTGCCTACATGTGCATTCATATGGGTGTATATGAGTGTGCATGGGTGTGAGTTTGTATCTGTGTGCATGTGCATTGGTGCGTGTCTACCCATTTTTATGTTTATGGGTGAGTGCTTTGTGTATGCATGTGCGTGTGTGTGCCTTTGCATTTGCATGATTACATGTGTTCATGCATGGATGTGCATACATGTGCATGCAATTATGTGAGTTTGTTGTGCATGCTAGAGTTCAGTATACTATGTGTGTTTGTGTGTGTGTGTGTCGATGAGTGCATGTGAGGGTGCATGTACTTGTGCATATGTGTGTATGCATGTGTGATTATGTTTGTCTGTGTGTGTGTGTGCTTGTGTGCAAGTGACTATATGTCAGTAAGTGTAAGTGCATGTTTTTGTGTTTTATGCTTGCGTACATTTAAGTGTTGGTTGGTGCATATTTGTGTGCATGGATGCAAATGTGCGTGTGTGTATGCTTCTGTGTATGTGTATGCATACACGTATGCTTCTGTGTGTGTACATGTGTATGTGTTAGGACGTGTGCTTGTGTGTTCCTCTGTGTGTGTGTGTGTATGTTCATTTGTGTGAGTACATGTACTTTATTTTTCTCATGCATGTGTGTACATGTCTATGTCTGTATTATTGTGTGCATGTGCATGTGTGTGTTTGTGATAGTGTGTTCATGTGTGTTGGTTTGTATGTGTGCATGTGCAAGTCTTTGTATGTGTGTGCATGTGTGCGTGTATGGGCAGTGAGTATGTATGCATGTGCTTTTGCATGTGTGTTTACTTGCTTGTGCACTTGTGTGTGTGTGTGTGTGTTTATGTGGATGGGTAGGCACACACTTCTGTGTACGTGTGTGTATGCATTTGTGTCCATGTGTTCATGCATGTCTACACGTATGCATGTTTTTGTACATGTGTGTGTGCATGTGTGCATATGTGTGAGTGTTTGTGTGCATGGGAGTGTGTGTGTGTGTGTAAGTGTGTTTGTCATTACATGTTTATATCTTTATGTATATGTGTGCATGAGCATGTACGTCTATTCATGTGTGTGTGTGTGTGTGTGGACGTGTGCATGTGTGTCTTCATGTGTATATACGTGTGTCTATGTGTGTGCTAGGGTAAATATGTGTCTATTTTTTTGTGTGAGGCTATGTATGCATGAGTGTCTATGCAATTTAATATGCTTATGCGTGCATGGGTGTGCATGTGTGTGTGAACGTGCAAGTGTTTTTGTGCACATATATATTTGTGTGTACATGTCTTTGAATGGTGTGTTAGTGTTCATGTGCATGTGTGTGGTCTGAATGTGTGCTTCAATGCATGTGAATGAGCATGTGTGTGTGTGTAGTGTACATATGAGTTTGTGTGTATACGTGTTTGCATGTAAGTTTTATTGTATATGTGTATGCATTTGCATATGTGTGTGCATGTGTGAATGCTTATGCATGTGTATGCATTTGTTCATGTGTACATTAGTGTGTATATGTGGGTGCATTTGTTTGTGTGTGTGTGTGTGTGCATGTCTGCATGCACATGCACATGTGTGTGCAAGCTTGTGAGTAAGTGTGTGAGTGGATGTGTGTGTTTGTGCAAGTTTGTGCTTGTGTGTGAGCTTGTGCATATATTAGTGTACTTGTGTGTCTGGAATTACGTTTGCATGCATGCTTGCATATATGAGTGTGCATGCTTGTACATGTGTAAGTGTGCGAGCATACCTATGTTTGCATGCTTGTGTGGGCATACGTGAGTGTCCCACTTAATGTGTGTGTGTTCGTAGGCATGTATGTGCATGTTTGTATGCATGCGGGTGCATGTTTTTGTACATGTGCTTATGTTTGAGTAAAAGTGTGTGCTTATGCATGGGGGCACACATATGCATGGAGATATGTATGTGTGTGCGTGTTTGTTTTTATGGGCTTATGTGTGTGTGTAAGTGTATGTTTGCTTGATTGTGTGTGTGTGTGTTCAAATGTGTGTAGGTGTGTGTATGTGTGCTTGTATGTGTGTGGGTGCAAGCATGTGTTCTTGTGTGCATGCATTTCTATGCAAGTGTGTGTTCATTTATTTTCTTATGCATATTCATTTGTGCATCTAACTATGAATGTGTGTATATGCATTTGCATGTCTGTATGCATATTAGTGGATGTGCATGCGTGTATATATGTATGTGTGAGCATGTGTTTATGTATTATGTGAGTAATTGTGTGTGTATGTGTGTGTCTGCGTGCGTGTGTGTGTGTGTGTGTGCACATGTGCCTATGTGTGTATGTGTGCTTATCTGTTTATGTGATTGTTTAGGTAAGCGTGTTGACGTTTGTGTGTTTATGCATCTTTTTGTGTGCTTATGCATGTGTGTGTCTACATGTCTACATGTCTAAATGTGTGGGTGTGTGTGAGGATGTATGCATGATCAGGTTTGTTTATTACATGTATTGTCTATTTATGTGTGCGTTCTTGTTTGTATATGTGCAAGTGTGTGTATGCCTATGTCACTAAGTGTGTGTGGTTTTGTGTATGCATCCATAAAGGCATACATGTGTGTGTCTTTGTGTGTTCATGCATATACAAATGTGTGGGTGCATGGGGACGTGTGCATGTGTGTGCAAATGTGTACATGTATATGTGTGCATATGTGAGCATTTGTGTGTATGTATGTGTGTGTGTGTGTGCATGAGCATGTTTACGTGCAATCGTGTTCGTTAGTGTGTTTGTCTTTGTGTGTGCATGTGGGCCTACATGTGTATAGGTGAGTTGGTATGTGCACATGTGTGTGTGCATGTATGTCTGCATGCATGTGTGTGTTTATATTTGTGCACCCATATGTGTGTCTATGTGTGCATGTGTGTATGAGTGTATGTTTGTATGACTATGTGCATGTGTATATGTATGTGCATGTGTGCGTGTGTGATTATGTGTGTGTAGGTATGTATGCATTCATGCAATAGTATTACACAAACACATGCATGGTGTGTCTGGTGCGTGTTTGCATTCATGCAAGCATGTCTTGAGTGTGGGTGTGTGTGTGTGTTCATGCACGTGCCTCTGTTTGTGCATCCATATCTACACATGCATGTGCATGTGTACATTTTTATTTGTGGATATGCATATGTATATGTGCATATGCACGTGTGTATGCTTGTGAGTATGAATGTGTGTGCATGCATGTGCATGTTTATGTGCTTCTATATGTGTGTGTGTGTGTGTTCATGCATGTGTATTTGTATGTATGTGCATGCATGATTGTTTGTGTGTTCATGCATTTGTGTGCTTCTGTGTAAGCCTTTGTATGTGTATGGGTGTGTAACTCGGCAAGTGCTTGCATGTGTATTTGTGTGTGCATGTTCATGCATGCATGTGTTTCTGTGCATGCATGTGTGTGTGGTTGTGCACATGTGTGTATGTGAGTGTGCATATTTGTTAGTGGGTATGCTTGCATGTATGTGTGTATGTGCTTATGTGTGTAGATATGTGTGTGCATCTTTGTTTTTATGGGCTTATGTGTATATGGGTGTCTAAGTGTATCTATGTGTGTGTACATCTTTATGTTTGTGCATGTGTGTGTTCGAGTGTATGTGCATGAACATGTGTATGTATATGTGTGTATGCATGCATGCATGTTTGTTTCTACATTATGCTTATATGCAAGCATCTATGCTTGCATGTGTTTGCATGTGCATGCATGTATGTGTTTGTGTGTACATTTGCATGTGTATAGTGCATTCTTGTGCATGTGTGTGTGTGTGTGTGTGTGTGCATGTTCATTTGCATCTATGCATGAGTGTGCATGTGTGTGTGCATTTGTGTGTGTATGTGTGCATGTGTGTGCGGACATTGGTGTGTATGCTTTTTGTCCTTGTGTGTAAGCTTATATGTGCATCTTTGTGAGTGAGTGAGTGTGTGTGTGTGTGTGTGTTTGTGCATATGATTTCTTGTGTCTTTTCTTGTGCATGTGTGGATGTGCTTGTGAGTATATGTGTGGGTGCATGCATGTTTGTATGTGTGCTTATATGTGTCATGTTTTCATATTTGTGTGTGGGTGTATGTACATGTGTGTGCAAGTTTTTGTGCATTTCTAGGTCTATATTCATGTCTTTCTATGTGTGTGTGTGTGTGTTTTAATCTATTTGTACGTATATGTGCATGCATGTGTGTGCTTGTGAGCAATTGCATGTGTTTATGTGTTCGCTCATGTGTGTGCATTTGCATGTGTATGTGTGTATATTTGCACGTGTGTGTCTGTATGCATGTGTGCGTGTGTGTGTGCTTGTGTCAGTGGATGCACGTGTGTATGTATTAGTTTGTGTGTGTATACATGAGTGTTTCTTTACTTATTTTTTCATGTGTCCATGCATGTGTATTTAAGTGTGTTCGTGCATGTGTTTGTATGTATGTGTGCATCCTTGTGCATAAATGTGCATTCATGTGTGTTTGTGTTCATGCCGGTGTGTGTGTATACATGTGTATGTGTGTTTGTTTATGCTTATGTGTTTGTGTATGTGTGCTTAGGTATGTGTGTTCATGTGTGTGTGCATGCATGTGTTCATGTGAGTGTTTATTTTAGTGTGTTCATTTGCATGATTAGGAATGTGCAATAACGTTTTCACGATTGCATGAGCATGTTTGTGCATGTGCGTGTATTTGTGCAAGAATGTGACCATGTTTGTATGTGTGCTTGCCTGTATGTGTGTGTGTGTAAATGTACATCTGCCATGAGTGCATGTGTTTGTGCTCATTTTTATATGTCCATGCTTGTGTGCTTTTGAGCATGTGGGTGTGTGTGTATGTGCATGAATGTGTGCATGCATGCATAAGCTTTTGCTTGCATAAATGCATGCATGCTTCTCTATTCGTGTGCATATCTTTGTGTCATTGTGTTCTCATGTCTTTGTGTGTATATGTGTAAGTGAATGTACATATGCATGTGTATGTCTATATATATCTATGTGTGAGAGCACATGCATGTGTTTTTGCATGTGTGTGTACGTGTGCATATATTTGTATTCATGTGTGTGTGTGTGTGCATATGGTGTGCCTGTGTGCCTGTACTTATATGTGTGTGTTTGTGTGTGTGCCTTTTTGCATGTGCTTGTGCATTTCTTTGTGTCATTAAGTGTGCGTGTTTGTCCACATGTGATTCAAGTGTTGGCATGTATGTGTGTTTATGTGTGCATGCATGTGTATGTGTGTGTGTGGGTGTGCAAACGAGTATGTGTGCGTGCATTTGTTCATGTGTGTGCCTACATGCATTCGAGCATGAGCATGTAGATATCTCTGGGTACTTGTGTGCATTTATGCATCTACACATGTGTATCAACGAGCACATATGTGTGCATGTTTGTGCATGCTTTAGCATCCTTGTATGTGCTTGTGTTGATGAATGTGTTTTTTTGCACGTGTTTGTCCATGTGTTCTTATGTGCATGTCTATATGCTTCATTGTGCATTTGCGTGTGCTTATGTGTGATTTCATGTGTACTTTTGCATAAGCATGTGTGTTTCTATGTTTGTTCTTCTATGTGTGTGTGTTTCTACATGTTCATGCATGTGCTTATGTTCATGTGTGTGTGCGATTTTGTTTTTGTGTGGGAGAGTGAGTGCATGTGTGACTGTATGTGTATGCATCTAAGCATATTTGTGTGTGTGCATGAATGTGGTGTGTGTATGTGTGCATATGGGTGTGTGTGTGTGCACATGTGGGTGTGTGCATGTGCATCCCTACATGTGTGTGTGTGTGTGTGTAGATTGGTGCATACAATGTCTATGTGTGTATGGATGTATCTTTGTATACATTTGTACATTTATGCATTTGTGTGCATGTCCGTGTTTGTGAGCATTATTCAATGTCTGTATGTGTGCATGTGCATGTGCATGTTTGTGTGCATGCGTCTATGTGTGTGAGAGTATCTGTGTGTCTATGCATGTATCTATGGCATTGTGTATGCTTATGTGAGCGTGTGCATTTGTGCGTAAGCATGTACGTGTGTGTGCTAATGCGCATAGGTATTTGTATATGTGTGGGCATGTTTGTCTACTTGTGCAAGCATAAGTGCATGGTTACACACGTATGCATGTGTGTGCGTGTTTATGTGTATATATGTGTGCTTGTGTTTACTTGTGCACACATGTGTTATGTGTGCATGCATGCATGTGTGTGAATGTGTTTGTTTGTTTATACATACATGTGTTTGTGTGTGTGTGTGTATGTGTGAGTGCATGTGTGTGCACATGTGTGCATGCATGAGTGTATATGTCTGTGTATCATTATGTCTATGTATGCAAGTGTTGTTGTGTATTAATATGAGTGTGACTATGTGCATGTGAGCATGTGTGTGCATGTTTATATCCATACATGCATATGTGCATGTGCTTTAGTGTGTGTGGGTGCACACAAGTGCATTTGTGTGAATTTGCTTGTGTATTTACATGTTTGAGTGCACTTATGCATTCATATGCATGCTTGTGTTTGGTTGTGTGTGTGTGTTGTGTGTGTGTGTTGTGTGTGTGTGTTGTGTGTGTATCAAAGTGTTTGGGTGTGTGCACATGTATGTCTGTGCATGTATACAAGCTTGTGCGTGTGTATATGTGTGTTGCATATGTGTGAGGCTATGTGCTTTTGTTTGTCAATCTGTTTATGCTTGTGGGTGCCTATGATTGTGCATGCATATGCACTTGTGTGTTCATTTGTGTGTACATGTGTGTGCATATGTGTGTGCACCTCTATATGCATATTTGTGTGTGTGTGTGTGCCTGAGCATTTGCACATGTATGCAACTCTGGGTACTTGTATGCCTTTCAATATTTGTGCATAGGGGAGTGTGTATGTGTGTGCATGTTTTAGTGGGTTTGTGTGTGTGTTTGTATACATGTGTGAATTTACATGTGTGTGTACTCAAGAGGATACATGTGGGTGTTTGTGCTTCTATGTCTGTATGTCTGCTTATGTGCATATGGGTGTGTGCATGTGTGCTGTGTGCATGCATTCATTTGCAAGTGTATGTGCTTGCATTTTGTCTTTTAAGCATGTATGTATGCTTATTTGCATGTGTGTGTATATCTGTGCACACAAATGTGTATGTGTGCTTGTGCAAGTGTGCACCCGTGATTGAATGCATAGGTGCATGTATTCGTGCGTGTGTTTGTGCTTGCATGTGTTTTGATGTCGTTATATGAGTGATTGCATGTGCCTATGCGTTTGCACTTGTGTGCATACATGCTATGTGTCCTTGAGCATCTACAAGTGCATTCTTGTGTGTGTTTATGTTTGTGCATGTATGTGCATGTGCGTGCAAGTATGTGTGTGAGTGTATGCATGTGAATTGCTATGCATGTTTGTGTGTGTTCCTTTCTCTAAGAGTGTCTACTTGCATTCGCATGGGTGCATGCACGTGTATGTGTGTGAATGCATGTGTGTTGGCTTTGTTGAGCATGCATTTGAATATATGTGAGCGTTTGTGTGCATGTGTGTGTCTAGAGGAGTGTGTGTAAGCATAAGTGTGCATTTGTGTGTGTTTGTGTGAGTGTGCACATGTGCACATATGTGTGTGGGTGTATGTGTGTAAGTTTGTGCTTGTGTCTATGTGCATGCATACGTGTGTTTCTGTACTGTGATTGAGTGTGTGTGTGTTCATGTGTACACTAGCAAATGTGTGTGTCTACACATGCATGTTGGCATATTTTTGTGTGTGGGCTTCGTGTTATCTTTGTAAGCTTGTGTGCCTATGCAAACATGTGATTGTGCATGCGTGCCTATGTTTTTAAGCACATGTGTGTGTAGAAGTATCTATGCATGTGTTTACTTGTGTGTGTGATGATATGTGTTGATGTGTGCATGCGTGTCCATGCATGTGCGCATGATTGTGTGCTTGCACACTTTGACATGCATGTACATGCATGTATGGGTGCACTTTTATGTGTTTGTGTCAATGTGTGTTCATATATGTGTACATGTGTGCATGCATGTGTGTATATGTGTGTGTACTTGTGAGAGTTTGTGTTCATATGAGTGCATGTGTCTATGTGTGTGTTGGCACATGTTTGTGTGTGTGATTATTCGTGTTCATGTGTGCACAAGTGTTGGTGTGAATATGCATGTTTGTGTGTGCATACACAAGTGTGTGTGTATACATGTGTGTCTCTGTTTATGCATGCTTTTTTGGGTGCAGATGTGGATGAGGGCATCTTTCTAGGTGTGTGCCTACATGTGTACTTGTGTGAATCTTTGAATTTGTATGCTTGTGCATGTGCATGTCTGTTCCATTGTGTGTGCTTGTGCATACGTGTTTATGTATGTTGTTGTGCACATACAAGTGTGTATATTCATGCATTGGCATGCATTTGCATGTGTAAGTGCATGTGAATATGTGCATGCATATGTGTGGGTTTGCACGTGTGCATGCATGCATGTTTGTGTGTGTCTGTGTAGGGGTGTGTGTAAGTGTGTGTGTGTGGGCATGCTTGTGCAGATGCATGAATGTGTGTGTGTGTGTGTGTCAGTGTGTTTGTTTTTATGGGTGTTTATTTGTGTTCATGTGTGTGCACACATGTGAGTGAGTGTGTGTGTGTGTGTACATGTGTGAGTGTGTGTGTTTTTGTACTTGTATGTGATTGTATTTGTGTGTGGGCTTGTCTGTGTGTAGACAGAGGCACATGTGTGTATAAGGTGTGTGTGTGTGTGTGTGTGCATGTTTCATGTTTGTGAGGGTGTGAGTGAGTCTATATTTGTGTATGTGTGTGTGTGAGGGCATGTGTGTGCATGTGTGTGTGTGCATTGGTGTGTGTATGTGCATGCATATGTATATGCATGTATGTATGTGTGTGCATTTGTCTTTGTGCTTGTGTGTGCATTCACATGTGCATCTATATGTGCATGAGTTCATACATCTCTGGGTGGTGCATGCATCTTTGTGTGCATGTGTGTGCATGGATGTGTGCACGTTTGTGTGTGCAGTTGTGTGCTTTTGTGTGTAAATATGTGTTTATGTGTGTGCCTGTGTGGCTATGCAAGCATGTGTGTATGTGCATGTCAGTGTAGGTGTGTATGCTTATGTGTATGTGCCTACATGTGTGCTTGTAGACTATTTGTGTTTGAACATGTGTGTTTGTGTATAAGTATGCATGTGTGGCAAGTGTGTGCAAGTGTGTGTGTGTGTGTACATGTTTATGACTACATGCTTGCTTGCAAGTGTGTGTGCATATGAGTTTGTCTATGTGTATTCTTGTCTATGTGTACATGTGTGCATGTACATGTGCATGTCCATGTGTGTGTCTATATATGTGTGAGTGTCTATGTGTGTCTACATATATTTGTTTGAATGTGTGCGCATGTGTGTGCTCATGGATGTGTGTGTATATTAAAGTGCATGCATGAATGTTTGTATGTGTGTGCATGCATGTGTTTTGTGAGCTTATGCAAGTGCAAATGTTTGCTTGAATGTGTTTATGTGTGTGCATGTGTGATTGTGCATGTATGCATGTGTCTGCACATGCATGTGCATGTATGCATGTGTATGCATGTGTATGCATGTGTGAGTAAGAGTGTTAGTACTTATATGTGTGGGTCTATGTGTGCGCATGCGTGTGCTTATGTGTGTGAGCATGTTTACTTGCATGTGTGCATGTATGAGTATATGTGTGTTCATGTGTGAGTGAGTGTTTGTGTACATATGTGACTTCATATGTGTGCATGTTTGTCTGTGTGCCTATCAGTGTCGTTGCAAGTGCATGCATGTGTGCTTCAGCATTTATGGGTCTACGAGGGAGCATGTGTGTCTATGTGTGTCAATATTTGTATGCAATGGTGTGTGTGTGTGTGTATGTGTGCATGCATTTTTGTGTTTATTTGTGCACCTGTGTCTATGCTTGTACTTATGGTTGTGTGTGGGTGCACTTATGTGTGTGTAAATGTGTGTGTATGTGTGTGCTTATGTGTGTGTATGCATGTGTGTGTGTGTGTGTCCACATGTGTGTGCATATTTTGTGTGTTCATGTGTGATCACTTTTGTGTGCACCTCTATGTGTGTGTTTGTATGTTTGTCTATATTTGCAAGTTTTGGTGCATGTGTGTGTACGCATGTATGTGCATGCATGTTTGTGTGTGTGTGTGTGCATGTGTATGTGTTTAGGAAAGTGTGTGTGCATGTGAGTGTACATGTGTGATTGTGTGTATGTAGGTAGGTGTGTGTGCTTGTGTACATGTGGGTGTGCACATGTTGTTTGAGTGCATGCATTCATTTACACGTGTAGTTGTGTGCATATGTGCATGAAAGTGTGTGTGTACTTTTGTTCATGTGTGCATGTAAGTGTGCATGTGTGTATGTGTGTTTGTGTTTGCACATGTAACTGTGTGTGCACACTCACATATATGTGTGTGCTGGGTTTGCTATGCTTGCATGTATGTGTGCATTTGTGTGTGCGATTGTGCGGGTGTAGTTATGTGTACCTATGTGTGAGTGCATGCATGAATGTGCGCTTGAGTGCGTGTATGTGATTGTTTTCTTAAGCCATGCATTTGTGCTGTTATGTGTGTACATGTGTATGTGTTTCTATGCAAGTGCATGTATGCACTTGTGTGTGTGTGTTTACATGCAAGTGCATGGGTGCATGTGTGTGTATGTGTGTGTGTGTGCTTGAATATGTGTCTATGTGTGTGTAGGGGTGTGTGTGTGCATTTGGGAATGTGCCTACATATGTTTGTGTCTTGGTGTGCATGTGCATACGTGCATAAGTGCTTGTGGATGCATGTGCGTGTGTGTGGGTATTTGTGTGCATGCATTTGAGCGTGTGTGTGCATGAGTGCATGTGTGTGTGTGTGTGTGTGTGAGTCTGTGTATGCTAACACATCTATGTAAGTTGTGTGTTCAACTATTTGTGCATGTGTGCATGTGCATATGTGTGATTTTGCTTTTGTGTTTGTGTTCTTGTGTGCATGTATGTGTGTGTGCTAGTATATGTGTGTAACTGTTTAATTTCATGTGTGGATGTGCTTGCATGTGTGTGAGTGAGCATTTATATGTTCGTATGAGTATGTTTTTTGCATGTACTTGTATGCATGCATGTGTGTGTATGTATGTGTGCATGTGAGAGTTTGTATTCATGTGTGTGTGTGTGTCCATGTGTATGTGTGCATGTTTATGTGAGTGTGTAGTTACATGTGTGTGCATGTATTTTTTTTCTTGTGCAAATCTGCATGTGCGTGTGCATGCATGCATTTATGTTGTGTGTGCATGTGTGTGTCTATTTTGCATGTTTCATTGTGAATGCTTATAAATGAGGATGTCCATGTATTTACGTGTGCATATATTTAGGTGTGCTTGTGTATGTATTCGAATGTGTGTGTGCTTTTGTCTGAGCATGTGTGTTTCTATGAGTGTGTGTTTGTGCTTATGCTTGCATATGTGTGTAAGTGTATTTGTGTGTGTGCGTTTCTGTTCACGTGCATGTGTGCACCTTTATTTCTATGTATCTATGTGTATATGCCTGTCTAAATTAGTGCTAATGTGTATGGTTTGTGCATGTATGTGCAAGTGTGTGTGTGTGTGTGTGTTTGTGTCTACATATGAGTGTGTGTATGCATGTGTTTGTGTGAGCATGCTTATGCACATGCACAAATGTGTGTGTGTGTGTGTATCTATTAGTGCATGTGTGAGTTGACATGAGCGTGCATGTCTTAGTGTGCATATATATGTTTGTTTTTTTGTGTGCATGTGTTTTTGTGAATGTTCATGTGCATATGAGTTCAATGGTGCGTGCATGTGTATATGGACGTGTGTGTGTGCATGTGTGTGTTTGGGCATGGACATATGTGCATGCACCTATGTGTGTGTGTGCATGTGCATGTGTGTTTATGTGTGCATGGTGTTTGTCTATACATGTGTGTGTGTGCACATGTATTTTTATGTGTGAGTGAGTATGGGTGTGTTGGTGTGTGTGCATTTTTTCTTTTCTTATGTGAGTGCATGTGTTCGTATGTGTGTGAGTGAGAGTGTGTGTTGATAGTCATGTGTTTCTGTCCTTATATGTGTGCTTGTGTGTGTGTGTTAGTATGCAAGCATTTATTTTTGTACCTAACTTCATGCATTTATTATACATGTATGTGTACAGGTGTGCATGTGTGCATGTGTTTGTGTATTTGTGGATGCATCTGTATGTTCAAGTGTGAGTATGGATTTGTGGGTGTGTGTGTATATGTCTACATTTGTTTATGTGTGCATGTTTATGTGTATGCATTTGTTCTCTTGTGTGTTAGCAAATGTGTATATATGTGTGTGTGTGTGCACATGCTCAGCATGTGTGTGCATGTGTGAGCTTGCACTTGAAAGTGTGCATGCACACGTGTGCGTCTATGGGCATGTGTGTGCATATGTCTTTATGTGTGTGTTATGTATGCTTTTCTATGGGTGTGTATGTGTGTACGTTTATTTTTGTGAACACTCATATGTGTTCGTGCCTACATGCATATGCGTGCATATGTGCATGTGCATGCATGTGTTGTATGTATTTGTGTGTGTGTGTGTGTGTGACTTTGCATACGTGTGTGTGTAGTTGTGTGTGTGCATGAGTGTGCACCTGTGCATGCTTGGTTGTGCGATTATGCATGTGACCTTTGTGTGTAGAGGTGTTTGTGCATGTGTGTGTGTGTGTGTATGCGTGTGTGTTTTTGTGTGTGTGTGCAGGTGCATGCAAGAGTGTTTGTGTATGCATGCACGTGCATACTTGTCTATGCATTTATGTACTTGTTCATATGTATGTTTGTGAGCTTGTGTGTAGTTTTGTGCCTATGCATGTGAATGTGTGTGCATGTGTATGCATGTTTGTTTATGTATGTTACATGCATGTGCGTGTGTATGTACATGTGTGCATATGTGTGCATATGCATGCAGGTGTATATGTGTATGAGATTGTGACTATGCCTGTGTGGTTAGGTGTGTGTGTATGCATGTTAATGTACGTGTGTGTATGTGCATGTGCATGTGTGTGCCTATGCATCGTGGTGTGTGAATGTGTATGATTGTGCATGCATGTGTTTGTTTGTGTTAGCCTGTGAGTGTGTATGTGTGCATATGTTTGTCCGAGTGTGCGCAAGTGTGCTTGTCTGAGTGTTTGTACGTGTATGTTTGCCTATGTGTGAATGTGTGCATACATGTGAGTGTGTGTGCATGTCTGTGTCTCAATGTATGTCCATGTGTCAGTGTGTGTGTATGTGCATGCATGTATATGTACGTGTGTGTCTATGTGTGTTGATGTAGGTGGTTGTGTATTGGTTTTTGTGTGTGCACTTCTGTGCATATGTGTGTGCTTGTGTGTGTGTTGGTAGATGCATGTTGTGCATGCATGTCTGTGCGTGTGTTAGTTTACATGTGTGTATATGTGTGCTAGTGCATGTGTGAGTGTGCATGTGTGTGTATCTTTGTGCACATGTATATGCATGTATTTTTGTGAGTGTGTGCACATGTGTGTTTTTGTATGTATGAGAGTGCAAGCATGTAGGTGTGTGTGAATGTGTGTATGTTGTTTGTGCATGTAGGCATGCTTATGGGTTCAAGTGTGCACAAGCATGCAAGTGTGCACACATGCATGCATTCACGAGCATGTATGCATTTGCATGTGTGTTTGACTATGTGCATAGGAATGTGTGTACATGTGTGTGTGTTTGTGTGTGTACCTACATGTATGTGTGTGTGTCAGCATGTGTTGATGTGGGTTGTCTATGTGTTGTTTTGTATGTGTGTACTTGTGTGTTTACATGAGTGCAAGTGTCCGTGTTGGTGGATGTATATTGTGTATGTGTGAAAGCATATATGTGCATGTGTACATGTGTGTGTGTCTATCAGTGTGCGTGTGTGTATATGTGTGTTGATGTATGTTTGCATGTGTTTGTGCGTGTGTATGTTTGTGAGTGTGTGTACATATGTGTGCTTACAAGTGTGAGAGTGCAAGCATATGGTTGTGCGTGAGTGTGTGTGTTGTATGTGCATATATGTAGTCTATGGGTACATGAATGCACTTTTGTGTGTGTATATGTGTGCATATGTATACATGTGTGTGCACGCATGCACATGTACATGTGTGTTTGAGTGTGTGTGTGTGTAGGCATGTGCATACATATACATGTGTATGCATATATGTGCTTGTGTGCATGCATGCATGTATGCTTGCATATGCATAAGTGCTTTTATTCATTTGAGGTTAGATATGTGTGTAGATTTGAGTGTGTGCATCTATGTGTATGTGTGTGTTTGCATGTGTGCATGTGCATGCACTTTTCTATATGTGTCTATGTGGGTGTATGTGCACATGTTGATGTTTGTGCTTGTCTATTTGTGTGTTTATGCATGCTTGTGTTTATGTGTATGTGTATATGCATTTGTGCATCATTGTGTTCATGCATTTGTGTGTGTGCATGCATGTGTGCGTATGTGCATGTCTATGGTGGTGTGAGTGTGGATGTGTAAGTGCATGTGTGTCTACACATGTACATAGGCATGTTCTTATATGCATGCATTCATATGGGTGTATCCCTGCAAGCACGTGTGTGTACTTATGTCTATTTTTGTACATTTGCATGTGTATTTATGTATGTGTGCCCATAAGCATGTGTGCATGTGCATGTGTTTTTGTATGCACACATGTGTGCTTATGCATGTGTGTTTATGTTTGCATGTGTATGTGTGCAAACACATGTGACAATGCATGTTTGTGTGCATGCATGTGTGTGTGCATGTGTGCATGCATGCATCTGCATGTCTATGCGTGTGCATGGGCTCGTATGTTTGCACATGGGTGTACTTATGTGTGCATGTGTGTACACGTGTGTGGTTGTGTGTGTATTGTGTGCACATGTATGTGCATAGGCATGTGTGTGCACATGTATGTGTGCATGTTTAGGTGTGTGCGTGGGTCTGTGTGAGTGTGTGTGAACGTGTGCATGTGTGTGTGCACATGCATGTGTATGTGCATGTTTGTGTGTGCGTGTGTGTGTGTTCACACATGCATATGGTATGCATGCTTATGTGTGTGGGAGTGTGCATGTGTCTAAGTGCTTGTGTGTGTGTGTGCATGTGTCTCTTTTTGTGTCTTTGTGTGCATGCTTGTGAATGTGCAAGAGTGTATGTGTGTATGCTCTTATGTGTGTGTCTATGCATGTGTGCAATTTTGCATGTCTTTGTCTTTGTGCATATGTTTGTGTGCATGTGTGAGTAAGTGTGTGTGTGTATGTGCATGTGTAAGTATGGGTGTCCAAGTGCATGTATTTTTGCATTTGCTTGTCTACAAACATGTCTTTGTTGCTGGGTATGTGTGTGTGTGCATTTGCTTTTTTTGTTTGTGTCTGCATGTGGCTGTGTGTGTGTCTGCATGCATTTGTGCTTATAAGTATGTGCATATAAATGCATAAGCTTATGCATATGCATTTTCTTGTGTGTGCATCAGTATGTGCATTAGCTTATGCATATGCAATTTCCTGTGTGCACATTGATATGCACATGTGTATGCTAGTATGCATTTCTCTGTGTGCATCGATACATATGTGTCTGTACATGTATTTGTGTGTGCTTGTTTCTCTAGGCATGTGTGCAAGTGTTCATGTGTGTGTGTGTGTGGGTTTGTGCATGTGTGAGTGTGTGCATACACATACATATGTCTATATGTGTGTGCATGTGCATGCATGTATGTATGTATATGTGTTTGTGCATACTAATATGTGTGTGCTTCTGATTAGGCACGTGTGTCTTTATGTGCATCTACGTAAGCATTTATTTGTGTTCTTATGAGTGCATGGTTATTTGTACGTGTGTATATGTGTGTGTGTGTTTGCATTTGTTTGTGCGTGTAAGAGGGTGATTGTATGTGTGTCAAAATGTATGCACAAGTGTGTGTGCTCATGTGGGTGTCCATATGTGTGCTTATGTGCTCTCATGTGTGCATGCATGTGTGTATGCAAGTATGTATGCACGTGTGTGTATATGTATGTGACAGATGCATGTGCATTTGCATATGTGTGCATGGGTATGTGCATGTGCGTGCTTGTGCGTGTGCATGTGTGTGCATGAGTGCATGTGTGTGTGTGTACATGTAGTTTTGAATTCGTGTTTGTGTGCATGTGAGTTCATGTGGCCATGTGTGTGTGTATGCATTAATGGATGTGTGCACACACATTTGTGTGTGTGTGCATGTATTTGTGTATGTGCTTAAAAGCATGTCTTTGTATGTTTTTCCACACATGTGACTTTATGTGTGAGGTAGTGTGCATCTATTTGTGTATGTGTGTTTGTGTGTTTGTTTCAATATGAGTGTGTGCCTACTAGTGAATGCCGCTTATGTGTGTATGTGTGTGTGTGCACATGTGCATGCGTGTGTTTTTGCATATGTGGTTGTTCTTATGTCTATGTTTGCACTTGTATGTGTGCATAGTATCTAGAGGTATGTGTACATGTTTTCATTTATGTGAGCATTTGCATGTATTCTTACATGTATGCATGTTTTTGTTTGTGTTCTTATGTTTATCTAAGTGTGTGTGTGTGTGTGTGCATGTGTTAGTGTGTACATTTTTGCATGTATGTATGTGGCCATGTTTGTGTTCATTTGTGTGTGTGTGTGCGTGTGTGTGCATGCCTATGTTCATCTATGCATATTTGTGCATGTGTGTGTTTATGAGGACAACTATGTTTGTGCACTTTATGAGTATGCATCCTTATGTGGCATGTTTGTGCATTTTTATGTATTTTGCATGCATCTGTTTATGCATGCATGCATGTGTACATCTATGTGTGAGTGTTTTTGTGTGTACCTATGTTTGTGCTTACAATTATGTGTAGGTGCATGCATGTGTCCTTGTGTGCATGAATTCATGTCCATGTGTGTGTATTCGTGTGTATGTGCTTGAGTGTATATATAAGTGGGTGCAATTGTGAATGTTTGTGTGTTGTGCATACATGTATGTAGGTGTATGGGTCCTTATGGGCATTTGTGTGTGTGGGTGCATGTGCATATGTGTGTGCATCTGTGTAAATGCTTGTGTGTATTTGCAAGTGTGCATGTGCATGCATGTACCAATGTATTTGTATGAGTCATTGAGTTTTCATGCATGCATGCCTGCATATGTGTGGGTGCATGTGTGTGTGTATATGTATGTATGGCTTTGCACATATGTGTGTGAACTTATTTGTGTGTGTTTGTGTGCATGCATATTTATGTGCACATGTGTATATGGGTTTGCGTGTGTGCACACATAAATGTGTTTGTGTGTGTATGCATGTATGTATGTCTATTCATGTGTGCGTGTCTATGAGTGCAAGGCTATATTTTCTAGTGTGCATTTGTATGCATGTGTGTGTACATATATACATTTTTGTGTGCATCTATGTCTATGTATATTTGTGTGCATGTATGAGCATCAATGTATTTGGCTATAAGTGCTTGCATGTGTATGCATGTGTATGTGTGTGTGTATGTGTGAGTTTGTGTACATGCATGTGCATGTTTGTGCATGAGCATGTGTTTGAGAATGTGCGTGTTGCACACATGTGTGTTTATTTTGTGCATGTGTGTGTGTATTTTTCCATGTGTGTGCACATGTGTTGATGTGTGTGTTCATGTGTTTATGTACATGCAAATGTGATTGCACCTGCATGTACAGTTGTGTGAATGTGTGTGTGTAAGAGTGTGCATGTCTACGTGTGTGCATGCATGCATGCGTGTGTATGCATGTTAGTGTGTGTGCAAGTGTGTATGTGTGCTTATGTGTGTGCAAGTCTAGTTGTGGGTGTGTGTGCTTGCATGTGCATGGGTTGTGTGTGCACCTATGTATGTGTGTGTGTGTGATCATTTGTGTGTTCATGTGTGCTTCTATGCTTGTGTTTATATGTGCATATGTATGTACGTGTGTGTGTGTGTGTGTGTGTGTGTCTGTGTTTGTGTATGTTTGTGTGCATGTATATATGAGTGTGTGTGCAGGTTTATGTGCATGACTTCATGCATTTTTGTGTGTACATGAGCATGTGTATGTGAGTGAGTTCAAGTGTATGTGTCTGTACATGTGTGTGTGCATGTCCATTTGCACATGGATGTGTGTGTACATGCATGTCTATGTGTAGATGCATTTGTATGTGTACTTGTGTGCGTGTGTGTGCAAGCATGTGTGTGTGTACGAGTAGATGTGTGTGTTTATGCTTGAATGTGTGAATGTGCATGCATGCATGTGTGTGAATGAGCATGTGTGCATATGTTATGCTTGAGTGCATGAATGTGCACATGAAAATGTGCGCTTTCTTGTGTGTATGCATATATGTTTAAGTTTATGTCTATGCGTGTGTGTGTGAAGGCATGCGTGTGCGTATTTGTGTGTGTGTGTGTGCATACACGTGTGTGTGTGTGTGTTTGTGTGCATGAGTATGCATGCATCTATGTGTGTATGTGTGTATTTTAACGTTCATGCATGTGTGTGTGTGTGTGAGCATATTTGTTAGCCTATTTGTATAATTGTACGTGCATCTAAATGGGTACATGCACTTGTGTGTGTTTGTGGTTGACATGTGTGTGCATATTAGTGTGTGTGTGTGTCTATAAATGGTAATACGTGTATGTGACTATGCATGGGGATGTGCATGTGTGCGCGTGTGAATGAATGTTTTTGTGCATGTGTGTGTGGGTGAGTTTATGTGTGTCTATATGTTTGCATGTGTGTATTTACATGCATGTGTGTTCCTAAGATTGCATGTCTATTTGTGTGTGCATGTGCTTATGTGTGTGTGTACATAGGTGTGTTTTCATGTGTTTTCTTCTATGCGTGTGCAAGTATGTGTGTGCATGTGCGTGTTTACATGCGTGAGTGTGTTTGCATGTGTAACCATGTGCACATGCATACAAATATGTCGACACATATGGGTATATGTGTGGGTGTGTGCAGGTGTGCATGTGTGTGTATGCATGCACATGTGTGTTCTTGTGTGAATGTGTAGGGGAAGGGGAGAGTGAATGCATGAGTTTGTCTTGTGTGAGTGTGCAAGCATGTTTGTTTGTGTGTGTGTGTGAATGTGCATGGGAATGTGTGTGTGCACAAGTGTGCTTGTGAATTTGCATATGTATGTCCATGTGTGTCTACATGTGTGTATGTGCATAAGTGTGTGGGTGCATGTGTGTATGCAGGTGTATATAAAAGTGTGAATGTGTTTTTGTGCTTGCATCCATTTACGTACACATGTGTAGTGTGCACATATGCATGTGTGGGCATCTGTGTGTGTGGGGGTATGTGTGTATGTGTAGATGCTTGTATGCGTGCTTGCATGTGTGTACATGTGTGCTTTTGTTTGTGTAAAAGACTATTCAAGCATGCACATGTGTGTGTGTGTTGTTCTTATGTGTGCATATGCATGTGGTAGTGTGAATAGGTTCTTGTTTGGTTGAGTGTGTTCATGTGCACGTTTGTGTGTGTGTGCATGTGTTTATGTTTATTTGTGCGCATGCATGTGGGTTACATTTGTGTAGAGATGTGTTGTGTGTATGTCTATGTGAATGTGTGTGCACGTGCACACATGTGTGCATACATTCCATCAGTGTATGCATGTGTGTGAGTGAGTGAGTGTGTGTGGCTGTGAGAGCTTGCATGTGTATGTGTCTGCATGCATGTGTGCATATGTGCATGTTGCTGTGCATGCATATGCATGCATGGGTGTGTGTTTGCTTGTGCGTATGTGTACATAAGCATGTGTTTGAGCATGTGTTTGCATGTATGTATGTATATAAGTGTGTGTGTGTATGTGTGTTATTATTTTTCATGTGCATGTGTATTCGTGCATGCGTGTTTGTGTGTGTGTGAGCTTGTTTGTGCATGTAGTTGTGTGCATGTAGATGTGTGTGTAAATACATGCTTGCATAAGTGAATGTGTGTGTAGGACTATGCATATGTGCATGCATGCATATGCATGCCTACATGTAAGTATGTGTGCATGTGTGTATGTGTGTGTGTTTAGTTGTGGGTATACGTTCACATACACGTGTGCATGTGCATGCATATTCGTTGACGTGTGTATGCACCTATGTGCGTGTGTGATCGTGCGTGTGCAGTTATGCATGTGTTTATGTGTGCATGTGTGTGTACATATGTGCATGTGTGTTAATGTGTGTGTGTGTGGTTTAGCATGTATGTGTATTCTTGTGTGCACATGTCTATGTGCATATGTGTGTGCAATTGCATCTATGTATTTGTGTGTGTAGGGGTGTGTCTACCATTAGACTATGTGTGTGTATTTACATGCATGTGTAGATGCATCTTTGTATACATGTGTATGCATGAGTGTACATGCATCTTTTGTCTTGCATGCATGCACATGCATATGTTTTTATTAGCATGTATGCATGTCTATGTTTGTGCACATGCATGTTCAAGTGCATGCATGTCTATGTCTTTTCGTTCATGTTTGTGTGTGTGTGTGGTGGGGTTAGTGCTTGTGTTTGTATGTGGGTGTGTCAGTGTGTGCATGCATGCATATATGGGTGTATTTGTGTGCATGAATATGCATGTGTGTGTGTGCATGGATGTACATGTGTGTGAGCATGTTTGTGAGCTTATGTGTGGGGTAATGCATGTGTGTGCATATGCTTATATGTGTTTGTACATGTGTTTATGAGTGCATCTACATGGGTACTATGTATGTTTGTCTATGTGCACATGTGTAGTTAGGCATGTGTGTGCATTTAAGTGTGCATCTATACAAGGGCATGTCTTTGAGTGTGTGTGTGTGTGTGTGCATTTTTGTGTACCTGTGTGCATGCATGTGTGGGTGCATTAATTTGTGCCTGTATGTACACAAGTGTGTTCATGTATATGTATTTTTGTGCATAAATATAAGTGTGCATTTGTGTACATGTATATTCACATTTGTGCTTTTGTGTTTGTGTGTGTGTCCCTGTGCATGTGTGTGTTCTTATATATGTCTTTAAATGTGCATGCATCCATGTGTATGGACATATGTGTGTAAGTGTGTGTGTGTGTGTGTATATGTGTGTGATCACATGTGTATTCATTCATGTATGTCTATGTCTATAGGTGTGTATGTAGGTGTCTGTGTGTGGGTGTATAGATGTGTGTGTGCCCATGTGTGCTGTGTGTTTATGAGCATGTGTGTGTTTGTGTTATGTGTGTGTGTGAGAGTGTGCATGGGTATGCAATTATATGTGTACATGTGTGTTTATGAGTATGTGTGTACATGTGTGCATATGTATATGCATGTGTGTGAGCATGCATGTGTGTCTACATGTGTGTTTGTGTGTATGCAAGTATGTGTGCATGCATATATGCATGTGTGCACATGAGTGGGTGCATGTGTGTATACGTGTGTGAATGCATAATTATGCTTGTGTGCTTGAGCTTACACGTGTTCACATGCATGTGTGCTAGTCCATGCATATGGCTGTGTGCGTTTTCGTGCATTTGTATGTATGTGTGTCTATCTCCTTTGTGTGAGTGTGTGTGTGTGTGCATATGCTTGCATTTATGTGTTCATGCATGTATGTGTACAAGTGTTTGTGAGCATAAGTGAATGTGTGTGCATCTATGTGCATGTGCATGTGCATCTATATGTATGTTTGAGTGCAAGTGCATGGCAAACATATGTGTGTGCTTGTGCTTGCATTGACGTGTGTTCACATGTTTGCATATGTGTGTATGAGTGTGATTGTGTATGTGTGTTTCTATATGCGCATGTGCATATGTGTGCCCATGTGTGTGTTCTTTATGTTTGATTATGTGGTTCCTAAGCATATGCATGTGTGTTTGCATACTTGTGTAAATATTTGCATGGAAAGTTGTATGTGTGTGTGCATGCATGTACTCATACGAGTTTGTGTTCATGTGTATGTGTGTGTTTTTGTGTTTATGTGTGTATGTGTACATGCACACTTGTGCTTGGGTATGTGAGTGCATATATGTGTGTTTGTGGTGCATGCACGTGTGCCTGTGTGCATGTGTTTGTGTGTCTTTGTCCACATGAATGTTTGTGTGTACTTGCATGTTTGTGCTTGCATATGTATGTCTGTGTGTGTATGTGTGCATGCATATAAGTGTGCTTGTGTTTGTGCAATGCTTATGTGTGTGCATATGCGTGGGTGTGGTTGTGTTTTTGTGTGAGTGCATGCACCTTCATGTTTGTGCATGTGCATCTGTGTGTATTCTTATGCGTGTTTGTGTATGTTCTTCAATGTGTGTGCATGTACTTTTGCATATGTGTTCTTGTCTATTTGTTGTGAATACATGTATGTGCTGTTACGTATATGAATGTGTGTAATGGTTTGTGTGCATGTTTATTTCCATCTATGTACGTGTCATGTGTGCATGTTAGTGAATGTGAGTGTGTGTGGGTTTATTTATCTATGGGCATGTGTAAAAGCATCTATGGGTGGATGTGAAAGTGGTGGTGTTTATGTTGGTGTTTGTGTGTGCCTAGTTACATTCTTGCATGTATATTTGAGTCTAAGTTTGCACATATGTATGTAACTGAGTGCATTGATGCATGTGTGTGTTTGAATGTGTGGGTGTGTGTGTGCACGTGTGGGTATGCATGTACATGAGTGTATGTGGTGCACCACATATGCATGTGTGTTCAGGTATGCATGTTTGTGTATTTGCATGTGTGTGTGTGTGTGTGTGTGCATGTATGCACACGTGTACATGTGTGTGTATGTGAGTTTGTGTGCATGTGCATCCGAGTGTATGCATCTCTATGTGTGTATGTATGTGTTTGTTGTGTGCATGTGTGTGTGTGTGTGCTTACATGCATGTGTGAATGTGTGCATGTGTGTATCGTTGTGTGTGTGTGTGTGTGCACATGTGCATTTGTTCATCCATGGATGTGTGTGTGTGTGCATTTGTGCTAGCATGAGTGTTCTTGAGTGTGCACTTGTGTGCATATGTGCTTGTGTGTGTACATCTGTGTTTGTGAGTAATGTTGTGGGTGCATGCAACCATGTAGTTATGTGCTTCAGTTTGTGGCTGTATGCCTACATACATGTGAACATCAATGTGTCCATGTGCATGTGCTTATGTGTTTAAGTGTCTATGTGTGTCTATGTGTGGTTGTGTGTGGGTGTGTGTACATATGTACGTATATAATGCATTCTTCTTGTGTTTGCATGTTAGTGAACATATGTGTGTGTGTGCATGTTTCTGTGTCTGTGTCTATGTGTGTGTGCATTTGTGAGTTTGTACACATGTGTATGGGAGTGTGTATGTGTGTATGTTTGTTCATATTCGCGTGTGTGTGTCCAAGTGTATGTGCATGTGTGTCATGTCTGTGCATGTGTGCATGCACATGTGCATATGGGTGCTTGCATGTATGCATGACCACACATGCTTGCATGCTTGTGTGCATGTTCATGTGTCTGCATGTGTGTGTGTTTTTCAACATGTGTGTGAGTCGATATGTGTGTCTCTATGTGTTTTGTGTGTGCATGTGTGAGTGTATTTTTGTGTGTTTATGCGTGCATGTATGGGTGTGTGTTTGTCTATATGTGTGAAAGTATTTGTGCATATGTATGTGTTTGTGTGTGTGCATGCATGTGCTTGTGGGTTTCTCCATGCATTTGTGTGTGTTTTAATTTGAGCATGTGTGCATTCCTATGTGAGTGCATGTCTTTGAGACTACACGTGTGCATGTATGTGCAAGTGTGCATATGCATCTGCTTATGCATGTGTGTGTGCGTGTGCTTGGATGTGTATTTATGTGTGTGTATGTGTGTGTGCATGTGTCTTTGTGTGTATGTGTGCACTTGTGTTGTGCAAATATGTGTGCAAGTCTACTTGTGCATGTGTATGTATGGGTAAGTGCATGTGCACATGTTGTGGAAGCATGCAAGCATGAGTGTTGAATTGTGTGTGTGTTTGTATGTCTATTTATGCATGAATGTGTGTGTGTATGTGTATGCAAGTGTGTGGGTGTGTTGTGTGTGCCTATATGCATTTGTGCAAATGTGCATGCATGCATGTGTGAGTGCATGTGCAAGTGCGTGTGCATGCACATGTGTATGAGTGAGCACATGGGTGAATGCATGTGTGTGTGTGTGTGTGCAATTGTTTATCTATGTGTGTGTGTGTGTAGGTGTAACCTTGCTTGTGCATGCATCCTTTCATTTAATAGTGTGTTTGCATGACTTTGTCTGTCTGCCTATGTATGCTAATGTGTGTTTGTGTACATATGTGTTTGCATGCATGTGTGTGTGCAATTGTATATATGTGCATGTGTGAACATGCATGTGTGAACATATGTAATTGTGCAAATCAGTTTGTATCATATGCATGTGCTTTATGTGTGTGTGTGTGTGATGGTCTATGTTCATGTCTGTGTGTACATGTGTTTGCATGTATGTGACTGTGCATGTGCATGTGTGTGATTGTGTGTGTTTAAGTGTGTGTGTGATTGTATGCATTTAAGGATGTGTGTGTGTGTGTTTGTGTGTCTATGTGTATACTTGTGTGTTTTCATAGGCTCGTGTGTTCATGTGCATGTGTGCCTACATGGGTGTGTGGCTATGTGTGTTTGCATGTGTGGATGTATGTGTGCATATGTATATATGTATGTGTGTTTGTCTATCCATTTGTGCTTGTCTGTATATGTTCCTGTGTGTTATGCATGTGTGTTTGTGTGCACACACACATGCATTTAGGTGCATACACGTCTATGTATATGTGTGTGCCTGCTTGTGTGAATGTCCATGTGCATGTGTACGTGAGTGTTTGCTTGTGTATCTGCTTATGTAGGCGAGTTTGTGTGTGCTCATGTATGTGCTTGTGTGCTACTACACATGCAAGTTTGTGTCCATGAGTGTGTGTGTGTGTGTGCACATACGTGTGTGCATATATATGTGTGTATAAGCATTTGTGTGTATGTGTGTGTCTATGTGTGTGTGTGTGTGTGTATGTGATCCTACATGTGTGTGTATGTGTGTGCACATGTGTGCATGTGTAACTTTGTGTGCTTTTAAGTATCTAAGTGTGTGTATTTGTGTGCATATATGAGTGTTTGTTTATGGGAGTGTGTAGGTGCATGTGTTTATGTGCAAGTGCAAGAGTGTGCATGTGTGTGCATGCCCACATGTGTGTGTGTTCATGTATGTGCATCTATGTGCATGCACAATTGTGTGTCTATGCATGCACATGCATATATGTGGATTTGTGTGCATGTGAGTGTACATGTGTGTGGTTGTGTATGTCCATACAAGTGTGTGCATATGAATGCATATGAGTGTGTGTGCATTTGCATATGCATTTGTGTTTGCGTATGTTCATGTACGTGTGTGATCATGTATGTGTGTGTGTGCAATGCATGCATATGTGTGTGTGTGTGTGATACACACGCACGTGTGTGCATGCATCTGTGTCTTCTTGTGTGTATGTGTGCTTATGTTTATGTTTGCTTGTGTGTGATTGTGCATGTGTCTATGTTCCTGTGTTTGTCTATGTGAGAGTACATTTGTGCTTGTGTGTGCATATGTGCATGTTGTGTGCATCCATGTCTATACGTTTGTGTATTTGTGCATGTGCATTTGTGCATACTTGTGTATGTGTACGTGTGTATGTGTGTGTGGTAGTTTGTGTATATGTGCATGTGCACATGATTTGGTGTGTGTATGCATGTTTTTGTGCATGTGTGTGCCTATGTACATGTGTGCATCCATGCATTCATGTCTGGGTGTTCATTGGTGTTGGTGTGTGTGCATGTGAGTGTGTGTGTGATTGTATACATATGCATGTTTACATATGAGCACGTGCGTGTGTATGCATATGTGATTGTATATGCTTGTCTACATCTATGTGCAAGTGTGTGTGTGTATGTGTGTGTGTGTGTTTGCATGCACATGTGTGCATGTGTGTGCATGTGTACATGCTCGTGGGTCTACATGATTATTGGTTCATTTGTGTGTGCACTTCTACATGCATGTGTGATAGTTCATGTACATGTTTGAGTACGTGCATATATGTGTGCATGCATACATGTGTCCATCAACATTTTTGTTGGTGTGTGTGGGCGTTTGTGCATACATATGCATAGGTGTGTCTTTTTATGTTCATGTGTTCATGCATGTGTGTGTTTTTATTCAATTCTATGTGCATGTCCATGCATGTCTGTAGGCATGTGTTTGCACGTGGCTGTGCATGCATTCTTGTGTGTGCATGTGTGTGTTAGTACATTTTTTTATGCATGAGTGTGTGTTCATCTATGTGTGCATGTGTGTATGTTTTTATGCATATGTGTGCATGTGTGATTATGTTTTCATTTGTGTATTTATGCATTTATGCATGTGTACGAGCATGTGCTCATATGGATGTGTTCAAGCATGTGTGCAAATGCATGTGCGTGGGTATTCGTGTGTGTAATTACATTTGTGTGCATGCATACAAATGTATGTATGTGTATATGTATGTGTGCACAAGTGTGCATATACTTAAGCATGTGTTTAAATATCTATGTATGTGTGTGTGCATATGAGTGTGCATGCATAAGTACATGTGTGTGTGCATGTGCATATGTTGGTATGCATGTGTGTGCATTCACTTGCATATGTGCATGCATGTTTGTACATATGTATGCATATGATTTATGTATGTGGATGTGCCTATGTGTATTGGTACTCGAGTGTGTTCATGTGCATGTGTGTGCATAGGTGCATGTGTGTATCTATGCTTGTGTATATATCCCTATGGAAGTGTGTGTGCAAGTGAATGCATATGAGTGTTTGTGCATGCTTAGATCATTGTGCATGTGTGT
Organism: Vanilla planifolia; assembly: GCA_023846275.1. NCBI lineage: Eukaryota > Viridiplantae > Streptophyta > Magnoliopsida > Asparagales > Orchidaceae > Vanilla > Vanilla planifolia. The sequence continues at coordinate 23,549,445 of CM043865.1, forward strand.
GTATGTGCATATGTGTGCATGGTCATGTGTGTGTGCAAATCTATATTTCTCCATGTTTGTGTGAGGGTGTATGTATGTGAGCATGTTTGTGTGTGCATTTGTGTGTATGTTTTGTGCATGCTTTTATGTGCATGTGTGTGCTTGTGTGAATGTGTGTGTGCATGGTAGTATGTATCTATGTGCATGTGTTCATGCATACATATATATGCATGTGAGAATCTATGCATCTGTGTACCCATGTATATGTCTATATGTTAGCATGTGCATAGGCATGTGTTTATCTGTGCATGTCTATACATGTGTGTTTATGTGTGTATGTGCATACATGTGTGTGACTACTTGCATGTTAGCATGTGTGTGTGCATGTGTGTATGTAAGTGTGTGTGTATGTTTATGTGCATGCATGGGCACGAGTGGGTGTGGCTATATGTTCATGTTTGTGTATATGTGCGTGTGCATCTGTATGCATGCTTACAGGAGTGGGTGTGTGTGTGTAGGCATGTCAGTGCATGTGTATGGGTGTGAGCATGTGTGTGTGCATCATGTGTTCTTGTGTCTTTGCATGTATCAATGCATGTGCATATGTGTATGTGTGTGCATGTGCACATGTGTGTATGCATTATGCATGTGTGGTTGTCTATGTAGGCATGCATGTGTGTGTGCAAGCCTATGTGTGTGTGTGTGCCTCTATGTGTATGTGAGTCTATATATGTGTGAATGAGTATGTATGCATGTGCATGTGAGTTCATATGTGAATGCTTGTGCATTAGTATCTTTGTGCACTCGTGTGTGTGTGATTGCTTGTGTGGGATTATGTGCATGTGTGTGTGTGTGTGATTACTTGTGTGGACTTTTGTGTGCATGTGTGTGTTCCAATATGTGAGCATTTGTGCACTTTTTCATGTGCATCTATGATTGCATGCTAGTGAAGGTGCATGTGTGTTTGTTCATTGGTTCAAATGTATGTGAATGTATGAGCTTTTATTCTCAGTTACATGCATATGTGTGTGCATGTGTCTACATGTGTGTGTGTGTGTTCATGCATGGGTGTGTATATTTTGATGTGTGGGTGTGCATATATCTGCATGTACATGTTTGTGATTAAGTATCTGTGTCTACTTGTGTGTGCATGTTTGTATGTTCATTGGATATATGCATCTAATTGTTTGTATGAGTATGTTTATGCGTATATGTATGTGTGCATGGGTGTGCATCTATGTGCATGTGCATGTACATTTTTGTGTGTTCATGTGTAGTTTTTAATTTATGTGTGTGTGTGTGTGTGCTTCTATGTGTGTATCCATTAGTTTGCACATGTGCATCTATGAATGTGTTCATTTATGTGTGCACCAGTGTGTGCTAGTGCATGCATTTTTGTGTGTGTGCATGCACATGTGTTTGAAAATATGTGTGTGCATGTCCATGCAAGTGTGTGTGTGTGTGTGCATGTGTTTATGCATGTGCATATGTGTCTACATGCATGTGTATAAGAATGTGTGCTTTTTGTGCACATTTGAGTGTTTGTGTGTGTCCATGTGTGTGCTTTGTGTGAGTTTGTGTGTGCATGTGCCCGTGCTTATGCATGTGTGTGTGTGTGTGTGCATGCATATGTTAATGTGTGTTTGTGCATGTTTGTGCACATGTTTGTTTTTATGAATTTATGTGTGCTTCTGATCATGCGTGTGTGTGTACGTGTGTATGTGTGCATGCATTTATGCTCATGTCTTGCTGTATATGTGTGGGTGTTTGCCTATGTACATACATGCATATGTTCATGGACATGTAATGTTTGTATGCATGCATGTCTATATACATGTGTGGGCCTATGTATGTGTGTGTCGGTGTGTATTGATGTGTGTGCAAGTATGTACGCATATGTGCACTTGCGAGTGCATGTTTGTGTCTGAGTGTACATATGTGTATGTGTGTGCACTTGTGTGAGTGCATGTGTGTGCCAGTTGATATGTCAGTGTGTATGTGCATGCATGCATGCATGTGTTCTAGCCTGTGCAAGTGTTTATTTGTGTGTGCATGCATGTACATGTGTGTGTGATTGCATGTGTTTTTATATGTGAGTACAACAATGTTCTTGTACATGCACGTGCGTGTGTGTGTATTTGAGTACACAGGTGTGTGTTTGTGCACATGTGCATCCATGTGTATGTATGTGTGTTTGTATTTGTGTGCATGTGAGTGCATGTATGTTCATGTGCGATAGCATGTGTATGTAAACATGGGTACACATGTGCGTGTGAGTGGTTGCCATGTGTGTGTGCAAGTGCATATACATTTGGATTTATCTATGGTTGTGGGCATGTGTGTGCATGCATGTGTCTATGCATACATGTATGTGTGTTTGTGTCATCATTCACATCTATGTATGTGTACATGTTTCTCTTTCTACATATGTGTGTGAGTATGTGGGTGTTCATGTCTGTACCTACATGTGTGTGTGAATGTGTGTGAGCAAATGGATGAGTTCATGTGTTTGTGTGTGTACATGCATGTCATTTAGTGTGCCCATGTGTTTAAGTGAGTGTGTGTGCATTTCTATGTACGTATGTTTGAGTGTGTGCATGCAAGCATGCATCTATATGGATGTGCACGTGTCTCTATATGTGTGAATGTGAGTGTGTTCACTTGTGCATGATTCTTTGTGTGTGTGCACATGTGTGCATGTATGAGCATGCATGTGCATATGTATGTGTGTGCTTTTTTGTGTACTTGTGCATGTTTTTTCTTCTATGTGTATGTGTGTTGGTGCATGTGTGTGTGTGTGACATCTAATTGATAGCATGCATGTGCGTGCATGTGGCTATGCATGCATGTGTGTGTGTACTCGTGCCTATGTTTGCTTATTTGTGTGCAAGTGTGTGTTTGTGTGTGAATGTGCATGCATGCAAGTTTATCTAAGTGTGTGCATGTGCATGAGTGCATGTAGGTGTGGGTATGAGTGTTGATGTGTGAGCACGTGGATGCGTTTGTCTATGCACATGTGTGTGTGTATGCAAATGCATATATTTATGCATATGTGTGATTGTGTGTGCACCTATACGTTTGCATTTGTTTGCATGTGTGTGCATGTGTATACACAAGCATGGGTGCATATGAGCTTGTGTTTGAATGCACGAATGTGTGTGTGTGTGTGTCTATGAGTATGTGAGTGTATTTTTTTACAAGTGTGTTTGTGCATGTGTGTGTGTGTGTGTGTGTGGTTTTTTGTGTGCCTACATGTGTGTACGAGTGTATGCGAGTGTGTGTGAATGTGAGTTTGTTTCTACATGCATGTGCATTTCTATGTGCTATCCATTTTTGTGTTTGTGAAAAAATATTTATTGTGGGTGTGAGAACGTGTGTGTGCATGTTTGTGTGTGTGTATGTGCATGTGCATGTGTGTAGTTGTACATATGCATGTGTTCACAGGTGTGTGTATGCATGCTTATGTGTGTGCATGTGTGCATGTGTGCATGCTTGTGTGTCCGCATAGGTGTGCATGCATTTCTTTGAGTGCATTGCACATGCATGAGTGCATGGCACTATGTGTGTGTGTGTGTGTGTTTATCTTGACTAGTGTGTGTCAATTTGCATGTGCATATGCATATGTGTGTGTATGTGATTTTGATTGTGTGTGAGTGTTTATACATGTTGTGGACATGTATGTTTGTGTGAGTGTGTGTATTGTGCTTGCATTCTTGTAGGAGTGTGTGGGTGTCTATTTGTGTGCATGTGCATGCATCTGTATGCTTATGCATGTGTGCATGCATGTGTGTGTGTGTACATGTGTGGTTGTGTGTGCATCTACATGTATGTGTTAGTGCATGTGTATTCCTCTATGTGTGTGTATTTATGCATTTGGGTGTTCACATGTGTGTGTGTGTGTACATGTGTCTATTTGTGTTGTTACGTGCATGTGCATGTGCATGTGCATGTGTGCATGCAAGTGTATATGTGTCTGTGAACATGTGTCCATGTATGTGGGTTTGCATGTGTATGCATATATGTGTGGGGGGTAGGAGGTGTAGGTGTGTATGCATCTGTTTATGCATGTGTGTGTGGGGGGTCGGGGTTGTAAGTGTGTATGCATGAGTTTGTGCATTGCGTACACACTGTGTGTATGTTTTTGTGTAGGCACATATATGTGTGTCATCTTTTGTGTGGTTGTGTGTGGGTGTTTTTGTATATGTATGTGTGTGGTTTGTACATATGTGTGGGTTCATGTAGGCACTTGTGTTTGCATGTGGGTGCATATCTGTGTTGGTTCATGTGTTTGTGTGCATTTGCATGTTTGTCATTATGCAAATGTTCTACAAGTTTGTGCATGTGTCTGTGTATATGTGTATGTGCTTGTGTGTGTGTGTGTGTTAATGTTTGTGCATGTGTGTGCGCTTTCACATGGTTGTGGATTCTTGCATGTGTGTGTGCATTAGAGCATTTTTGTGTGCTATGTGTAGGTGTGTCAATGTGTTAGTATGTGTGCATGTGGGTATATGCATATGCATATGTCTATATGCGTATGTTCTCATGAAGGTGTGCATGAATATGTGTGCATGTGTACATGCATTTGAGTGTCCATGCACTTGCACGAGTGTGTGTGCGAGGATAGGTGTGTGCTTGTTTGTTTGTGTTCTGTTTTTTTGTATGTGCTTATGTGTGGATGTGTTTGCATATGTGGGCCCACACTTGTGTGTGCATATTAGTGTGTGCTTATGATTACATGTATGTGTTTTTATGTATGTGTGTGTGTGCATGTGTATTTGTGTGTGAGCATGTGTTGTTTTTTGTGTGAGCAAGTGTAGTTTTTTGTGTGCTTGCATGTGGGTGCATACAATTGTGTTTGGGTATAAGTTTGCTTTTATGTGCATGTACATTTGTATATGTCTATCCATTTCTTTGGCGAGTGTTTTGTATGTATGTGCATGCATGTGTGTTTGTGTGCATGTGTGTATGCTTGCTTGTGTGTACGTGGGTGCGCACACATGTACATGCATTTGTGCGATTGTGATGTGCATGCGAGAGTGTATGGCACTTTGTATATGCATGTGTGTGTGTGTGTTGACGAGTGTTTGTGTGTGCAATTATGCATTTGTCTGTATGTGTGTGATTGTGTTGATGTGTGTAAGCATGCCATTGTATTTATGTGTGTGTGTTTCTATGTGAGTGTGTGTTAATGCGTACGCATATGCATGCAAGTGTCTGTGTGCGAGCGAGTGAGAGTGCATGTTTGTGTCTCTTGTGCTTGATGTCTATGGATGTGTATTTCTGGGCATGAGTATGCATTCATTTGCACACACAATTGTGAATGCATGTGAGTGTGTGCATTTTTGCTAATATGTGTGTATGCATGTATGTCTTAGGGAGTGCACGTGTTCCTTTGTGTATCTGTGTTTGTGCATATGTGCATGCATTTCTGTGTGTGCTTGTGTGTTAGTGTTTTACATGATTGTGTGTGTGCCAACGTATGTGTTTGTGTTATTGTGTGCATGCAAGTGTATGTGTGCGGGTGAGTATGTGTGCATGTATACATGGGTATTGGGGTGAGTGCATTTGCATGTGTTTGTGCATGAGTGTTTGCACACCAGTAAACCTGTGTATGTGTGTCTATTGACGTGCATGGGTATTTGCACACAAGTGTGTGTTTTTATGCATGCATATGTGTGTGTGTTAATTGGTGTGGTTGTGTGTGCTTGTTTGTATATATGTGCATGGGTGTGTGCAGGCGTGCATCGTATATGTGTGTTGGTGCAAGTGTATTTGTTCATGTGTTTCTATGCATGTGTGTGTGTGTGCATGTGTGTGATTGTGCATGTGTCTACATGTTTGTTCATGTGTATTTATGTGCATATGTGCATGCATGTGTGTGTATGTGTTTTTGTTGCTTGCATATGTTTGTAGATGCTTGCGTGTGTGCATGCGCACATTCATGTGTGTGTGTGTTTCCATTTGTTGGTGTGTTTTGTGCATGTGCTTGTATCTATTTGTGTGTACCTACTCATGTGTGCATATATGTGTAAGTGTGTGTGTGTACATGTGTAGGAGTGACTGCACATTTGTGCAAGTGTGCGTGTGAGCACATCTATGTGCATGGTGGTTTGTGTTATGTCTATGTGTTAGTACTTGCATGTTCATGTGCTTGTGTATGTGTGCTTGCATGTGTATATATATGCATGAGTGTATATTTGAATATGTGTGTGCATGCATGTTCCTTTGTATGTGAGTGTGTTTGTGTGGGTGTGCATGTGTATACTGTTATGCACATGTAATTATGTACATGATTGTGTAGTTGTTTGTGCATTTTTGTGTGTGTCTAAGAGATAGAGAGTTTGTACATGTTAATGGGTTTGTGTGTGTGTGTGCATGTTTCTATGCATTTGTGTGTGGGAGGTGTATGTGTATGTGTGTGTTTATGTGTATTTATGTGTGTACTTGTGTACATGTGTGTGAGTCAACATATGTTTGAGCATACATTTGTTTTTGTGGGTTCTTGTTTGTGTGTTTTTGTAAGTGTGTGTAGGTTTTTATTTATTAGCATGTTTGTTTGTGTGCATATGTTCATATTTGTGTGTGTGTGCACATAGGCACATGCATGTGTGGGAGGGTGCATATATGTGTTTTTGTTAGTGTGTGTACTATGATCTTGTGCATGTGTGTCTATATGTGTGTGTATGCATGTTTGTTGGCATGCATGTGTGTTTTTATATGTGCAAGTGCATACATGCTTATGTGAATGTGTCTCTATTTGAATGTGTGCATGTGTTTGTGTGCTAGTGTATTCACACATGCTTGGGCATACGAGCATGCATGTGTGCTTATATATGCATTTGTGTGTGTGTGTGTATGTGTTTGTTCTTTTGTGTGTTTATGTGCATCTATGTATATGTGTGTCTATGTATGTGTATGTATATGTAAGTTTGTATTCATGTGAGTGTCTATGTGTGTGGGTGTGTATCTATACACGTGCATGCTTGTGTGCATATGTGGGTTCATGTGTATGTATGTTATTACGCGTTTTTGTGTGTACGGAATTATTTGTGTGCATGTGCATGTGTGTCGACATGTGTGCCGACATGTGCATGCATGCGTGTGTGAATGAGTGTATGTCCATGTGTGTGGTATGTAAGTGTGTGTGAGTTTATGCAAGCATGGGTGTGTGGATGCATGTTTGCTTTTGCAGACGTGCATGTGTGTGAGTGCATGCTTTTGTACACTAGCATGTGTGTGTGTGTTTATTTATCTGTGTTATATGTGTGTATGTGTATTTATGTGCATGCTTCTCTGTGTGTGTGTGCACATGTTTATTTTTATGCGTGTGTGCAAACATGTGCAAGTGGAGTGTGTGTGTGTGTTTGCATGTGTGCATGTGTGTTTGTGCATATGTGGGTGCATGGGTATGTGTATGTGTGCATATACGTGTGTGTATGTGTGTGTGTGTGTGCATGTGTGATATGCATTTGTGTGTGCATGTGTAACTTTGTAGGCATACATTTTAGTGTGTGGATGTGGGTGTGCTTGTGCATGCATGTGTGTCTGTGTGTTTGTGTATTCATGTGTGTGTTTATGCATTTGTGAGTGTGTGTGAGTACATGCATGTGTAGATGTGTTTGTGCATATATATATATGTGTGTGTGCATGCTTATGTGTGCCTGTGTGAATGTATGCATGTTTGTGTGTGTGTGTGTGCATTAGGTGTGTGTGGGTGTGCATGCATGTGCATATGAGTGTGCATGTATGTTTTTTTATGCATGTGTTTATGAGTGTGTGCATGAGCATCTATGTGTGTGTGTTTACATTTGCATGTGTGTGTGGGTACAAGTGTTTGTATATGTGTGTGTCTATGTTTATGTCTACATGTATTTATGAGTGTGTTCTTGTGCATGTGTGCACATGTCTATTTGTGAATGCATGTGTGACTAGGTACACATGCATGTGGGTATATGTGTGTATGCATGTGCATATGCATGTTTGTTTGTATGTCAATGCCAATAGGGCTGTGTGCAAGCATGTGTGTGTGTGTGCACTTTTGTCTGTATGTGTGTTTGCATGCTTGCATGCATATTTTTTTATGTGAGTGAGAGCATGTTTGTGCACGTGTCTACATGTCCATGTGTGTGTATGTGCATGAATGTGTGTGCATGTGCATGCATGTGTGTGTGTGAGTTTGTGTGCCTATGTGTATATGTGTGTGTACAAGTGCACCAACTATATTTTCAATCTTTTGTATGAGTGTGTGCTTATGTGCATGTGCATGCACATCTGTGATTGTGTGCGAGTGTGTGTGTGCATGTTGTGTGTCTGTGTGTCTGTGTCTTTTGGCATGTTCCTATATGTGTTTGTGTGCATGTACATGTGTGTGTGTGTGATCATTTGCATGCATGTGTTTGTATTTGTGTGCATGTTTGTTTGTGCATGTGTGTCTATGTTTAAGTGTTTGTGTGCATATGAGTGCTTGGTGTGTGTACATGCATGCATTTGCATGTGCATGCATGCATGTGTCTGTATTATGTATGTGCATATGTGTATGTTAGTGTGAGTGTACATGTGCATGTATGTGCACTTAAGCTTGGGAATGAGTGCACGTGGATGTCTATGCATACATATGCATGTTTGCATGCTTATGTGTGTATGTATGCAAGGGTCTGTGTGCATGCGAGTGTATGTGTGTAAGAGTGTGTGCATGTGTGTTTCTCAGTATGTGTTTATATCTAAGTCTTTATGTGTGCATATGCATGTATGTGTTTGTTTGTGTGGTGCATGCATGTGTATGAGTGAATGTTTGTGTGTATAGATGTGTATAATTGTGTCTTAGTGAGCATATGTGCATCTATGTGTGTGTTTGAGTAAATTAATGTCTATATGTGTTTGTGTGTGGCTATGTGCATAGTGTGCTTGTGTGCATTTGCATGTGCATGTGTGTGCCTAGGTGTGCACATGTGTGTGTGCATTTGTGTTTGTGCATGTGTGTATGTGTGGGTGTGCATGTATATGTGCGTGTGTTGTTGTGCATGCATGTACATGTGTTCTATGCCTGGGTGTAAGTGTGTGTGTGTGTGTGTGCATAAGCATGTGTGTGTGTATGTGAGCATGTTTTATTACATATGTGTATGCATTTGCATAAGTGCGTATGTGTGTGAATGTATGTACAAATGTGTGTATATGTTCATATGTGCTTCAGTGTCTGTGGGTGCATTTGTTTGTCTATGTGTGTGTGCATTAATACATGTATGCATGTCTATGTGCACATGCACATGTGTATACGAGCTTGTGTGTGAGTGTGAGAGTAGACGTACGTGCTTGTACATGTGTACATGCGTGTGACTTGGTGTGTATTAGTTCATGTGTGTGTTTGGATTTGCATTTGTGTGCATGCTTGCACATGTGCAGGTGTGTGAGCACATCTACATTTGTGTGTGTGTGTATGTGGGCATGCATGAGTGTCCTATTTATGTGTTTGTTTGTACATTACAAATGCATGCATGCACATGTTTTTGTGTGTGGTTGTGCACATACATATACGTGAGTGTAGGTGTGTGTTCATGCTTGGCACATGCATGTGTGTAGGTGTGTGTGTGTGTGTGTGTGCATACGTATATGTTTGTTTCTATGTGAATGTGTGGATGTGTGAGTGTATATGTCTGAGATTGTATGCATATGTGTGCACATTTGTATGCATGTGTGTGTTTATGGGTGTGCTCTTGAAGGTTTGCATAGGTGTGTGTGTGTGTGTATATGTGCTTGTATGTGTGTGGATACGAGTATGTGTCCTTATGTGTATGCATTTCTATATGTGTGTTCAAGTGTGTGTCTCTATTCCTATGCATGTTCGTCTATGTATACATGCACATGTGTGCATGTGTTTGTGGTGTGAGCATTTGTGTGTGTGCATGTGTATGTTTTAGTGTATGTGTGTGTGTGTATGCATGTGCCTGTATGTGTTTGCATGTGTGTTTGTGTGCTTGTGTGATTGCTTGGGTGTGTTAGTTGACTTGTTGGAGAGTTTCTTCCTATATGTGTGCTTTTGTGCATATGTGATTGTTTAGGTGTATGCTTTTGTGTTGTTGTTATGAGCTTGCATTTGAGTGTTTATGTGTCTATATGCATGAAAAAATTTGCATGCATGTTTATGTATTTGTGTGTGGGGGTGTGCAAGTGTGTCAATTTTTTCATGTGTGTGTGTGGGGGGGAGGGGTGTCTGTGCATGTGTGTGTGAGTGTGTATGTGTGCCTACATATGCATGCTTTTATGTGTATATTTGTATGTGTGCACATGTGCATATTTATGCATGCATAGGTGTTCATGTGTATCAATGTATTCATTAGTGATGGTGGATGCAGGTGTTTATGTGTGTGCATGCGTGCACATTTATGTGTGCATGGGTGTTCAAGCATTTCCATGTGTTCATTAGTGTTGGTGTACATGGGTGTTTGAGTCTGTGCACATAGGCACATGTGTTTGTGTGGGTGTGTGCACATATGAGTGGTTATGCCTTTGAGTCTACGTGTCTGTGTGCTTGTTTGTGCATATGTGCATGCATGTGTTTGCATATATGTGTGTGTTCTTATGTGTGCTTATGTGTGCATATGTGTGTGTTTGTATGTGTGTGTGTGTACATGTCATTGTGTGTGCATGTGTGTATGTGTCCTAGTAGACGTGTGTCTACGTGTGTATTTACATGCACATGTGCATGTGTGTATGCGTGTTTGCATGCGTATATGCGTGTTTGTATATGTGTTCATGTGCATATGCATGCACATGTGTATGCGTGTGTGATGGCACGTGCATGTTTGTGTGCATACGCTTTTGTGCATTTGACTATGTGTATGTGTGTGTATGTATGTTTGCATTTGCATGTGTATGTGCATGTCTGCATGTGTTAGTGTGTGTGGGTGTGTATACTTGTGTGTGTGCATACATTCATATGTCTGTGTGTGCAAGTGTGTGCATGTGTGTGACTATCTATAGATGTGTGTGTGAGAGGCTGAGTGCATGCATTATTTCTTCATGTTTGTGTGTTTGTTTGTATTTATGCACCCATGTGTGTGTTTGTGTGTGTGCATGTGTGTCTTTGTGTCCATGCATATGTGCCAATGTGTGTGTATGTGGGTGTGTGTGCATACTTATGTAGGTTTATGTGTGTGTGTGTGTGCATGTGTGTATGTTTGCATGTGCTCATGAGTGTGCATGTGTTTATGTGTGAAGATATATGGATGCATTTCTATGAGTGTTTGTGTGTGAATATGTGTTCCTATGCATAAGTTTGTGCATGAATGTGTGTTTGGTTGTGCAAGCATGTGCATGTGTATGTGTGTGTGTGTTTGTTGTGTGTGTATGCATGCATACTTATTTGTGGATGCATTTACATGCTTGTGTTTATGTGTGTATGTGTATGTGCACATCTATTCTTTTGTGTGTACGAGGGTGGGTGCATGCACTTGTGTGTTCATGTGAGTGTGTAACCATGTGTGCACATGCATGTGTGTGCGTGTCTTTGTGCATGTTTGAGCAACTATGCATGTGTGTCTACATGTCTGTATTTTTGCATGCATATCTACCTCTGTGTGTGTGTGTGTATGTGCATGGGTGTATGCACTCGTGTGTGTGTGTGCATGTGCATGTGTGTGCGTGTATGCATGCATGTGTGAGTGTATATGTGCACAGGCACGCATGTGTGCCTGCATATAAGCATGTCTTTGTGTGGGTGCACTGAACATGTGTTTGTATGTGCATGTGTGCCTACGCATATGTGTGTGTTCGTGTGCATTTGAGTGTGTACTAACGCTATGAGTGTGTGCATGTGCATATGTGTTTGAGTGTGTGTGTGTCTAGGTGTGTGCATAAGCTTGTGTGCATTCATCTTTACCAGTTTGTGCATGTGTGTTCATATGAGTATTTGTGTGCATTTGTTTATGTGTTTATGCTGTAGTGCATGGTTGTGTGTGTGTGCATGTGCATGTGCATGTGTGTGTGCGTGTGTGTCATTATGTGCGTGCATGTGTTTGTGTGCGCATTTGCATGCTTTCATGCATTTGTGTGTTGGTGTGCTAGTGTGTGTGTGTGTGGACATTTGTGTTTGTGCATTTGTGTGCTTGCATTCATGTGTGTGCTATTATTCATTTGTGCATAGTTATAGACATGAGTGTATGTGTGTGTGTGTGTGCATGTACATGTGCATGTATGTGCGTTTACATGCATATGTGTGTGTGTGCATACATGTCTATGCATGTATGTGCATGAGAATTTTTGTGTGTCTGCAACTCAAAGTGTGTTTGCCTATATGTGTGATTGTACATATGTGCATACTTAATTGTCCAACTATTTGTGTGCTTGTGTGTAGGTCTATGTGTATGTGTCTTTTGGTCTATGTGTTCATGTCTATAAGTTCATTTGTGAATTTTCATGCACATGTGTGTACTTTGTGTGTACATATGTGGACATGTGCATGTGGGTTTGTGTGTTTGTGTTCATGCATGTGTTTGTGTATGTGTGTGCATGTGTATGTGAGAATGTAGGTGCACGTATATTAGTATGTGTATGCATGTGAGCTTGTATCGTTGAGCATATGTGTGTGTGATTAGGTGTTAGTGTATAGGTGTGTGTGTATGTTTGTGTGCATGTGTATGTGTTTGAGTGCATGTGTATGCATATATGTGCATATGTGTGTGCATATTGACATTTCTGTGCATGTGTGTGCATGTATGAGTGTTTGAACACATGTGTATATGCGCGTTAATGTTTAGGTGCATGCTTGTGTGTGCGTGTGTTTACATATGTGTGCATGCTTGTGTGTGTGCGAGCACGTGTATGTTTGTGTATGTGCATGTTTATATGTTTGTGTATACTTTTGCATGTGTATGCCTGTGTCCACAATTTTATGTGCATTTGCGTGTGGATGAGTTTTCTTGTGCATGTGTGTGTGTGTGCGTGTTTGTGTGCATGTGTATGTGCATGTATGTGTGTGCATGGGTGTGCATGTGTGTGTGTGTGTCCATGTGCTTGTGCATGCAAGTGTGTGTGTACCTACATATTTCTATGCGTGTGCATGTGTGCACGTGTTTGTGTGTGTGTGTGAGTAGGTAGGTTTGTATTTATGGGTATATGTTGGGGGGGGGTGTGTGTGTGTGTGCGTGTGTGGGCACATGTGTATGTGTGTGTGCATGTGTGTGTGTGTGTATGCATGTGAATGTGTGCATTTGTACATGCATGCATGTGCATGTATTATGCATGCTTGTGTTCGAGTGTGATGGTGTGTGTGTGTGGCATGTGCCTATGTATACCCACATGTGTGAGTGTTTATGCTTATATATTTTTTCATATCTGTGTGTGCACATGTGCAAGCATGTTCATATGTCTATGTGCATGCACGTGTGTATAGGTGCATATGTGTAACTTTGTGTTAGTGTTTGTGTAGTTGTGTAAGCGCATGGATCTGTGTGTGTGTGTAAGTGTGTGTCTATGTGCATGTGTGTGTGTGTGTGCATGCATGTGTATTTGTGTGTGTACATATATGCATGTGTTTGTGTTAGAAGGGGGTTTGTTAATGTGCATATGTGTGTTTGTGTGCATGCATGTGTGTGTGCATGTAAGTGTGCACATGCACACATGTGTGTGTATGTTTGTTTTAGCATGTGTGCATGTCCATACATGCATGTGTGTGCATGCATGTGTTTGATTATAACTACACGTATGTGTGTATGTTTATGTGTGCCTGTGTGTGTGCTTTTGCCTACTTATGTGCGTGTTTTTGTGTGTTCATGTGCTTGTATGTGTTTTCATATTCCTATGTGTGTATTTTTTGTGTATGTGCATGTACACGTGTTTGTATGTGTGTGTAGTTGTGCATGTGAGAGTGTGTTTGATTGTACATACATCTGTGTTTGTGTTTCTACATGTGCATGTGATGTAGGATTGAAGAAATTTGCTTAGTTAGAAAATTCGTGTCTGATGCACAACAAAGAGCAGGGTCGTCTCCCTAAGGGACACACATCCTAGATACGAAGAGGGTTGAACGCAAAGGGGCACCAACCAATGAAGCCTAACTAAACTAGGATCGATAGCGGCTAAGAAGTCGCTAAATCGATTACGGCTACACACTTTCAAACACTCAGAAATGGGGAGTACTTAGATTGGTTAAGTACCAGTTGAAACTTAAATATAATTTATAATAGAAGTTGCACTTCGCAGAATGAAAATCTATTGACGACAAATTAATAATCTAGGAATTGGAAATTACTTGTAAAAAAGGAAGACGAGGAAAACGAAAACTTCAACTTGAAGATGGTTGAGCGGTGAAGGAAGATGATAGACTGGAGTGGCGTCTCACCACTTGGACCTCGCGTCCCTCCTCCCAGTATCAGAGCTTTGACGAGTCAGCACGCCAAAGACACTCAGAGCACTCACGAACTCAGAATGGAAGCAAAGAACACTCAAAAAGTTTTCATTAACTGTATCCTTACAATAGAAGAGGACTTCCCCTTATATAGGAATCCAAAAGGGTACAAAAGACATTTGACTCATAATATGGGAATACTAAAGGACACATGGGTAAATTAAAAAGGCACCTAAAAATAGACTCTTAAAATTCTGAGAAAATTAATGAAAATTCATGTATTTATCCCTAATTTCGGATGGTTGGAGGCGCGGCGACGTTTCGGCGGCGGTGCGGTCGGCGCGGGCTGGCGTTACTCGGCGCGGGCTGGCGTGGGTCGGCGCGGCTGGCGTTACTCGGCGCGGGCTGGCGTTACTCGGCGCGGGCTGGCGTGGGTCGGCGCGGGTCACAGTTCGTGAGTCTGGTGTGGGTCGGCGCGGGTCACAGTTCGCGGTCTGGCGTGGGTCGGCGCGGGCTGGCGTTACTCGGCGCGGGCTGGCGTGGGTCGGCGCGGGTCACAGTTCGTGAGTCTGGCGTGGGTCGGCGCGGGCTGGCGTGGGTCGGCGCGGGTCATCCGGATGGCTGGAGGCGCGGCGACGGCGGAGGTTGCGGCGGAGGCGGCTTTCGGCAGCAGGAATTTAGATTTTGGCCTTGTTTTTTTGTATAAGACCTGGTCCTTGGTCGTCGAAAGTCCTTCTCGAACATGATGTCCTCATCATTTCCCTTGGGGTGGGAAAAACTCAGCTTTGATGAATAATCTCTGGCCCTCTCGTAGTCTTCAAGTGCTCCAGGGTTCAAACGATGAAGCTCCTCTCGAGATATCCAAGTGTCATCTTCGTTTAACCTGTCTTTCCAATGTACAAGATATTTCCGATATTGTTTATTCCTAGTGTTAGTAATTTTATCATCAATAATTTTTTCAATCTGCTCACTAGCTTTCTTAAAACAGGCCTGTGGACACTCGGGTAGGGGTTCACTCACAAGGGGAGGAGATTCAGGCTCAAACGGCTCACTAGGTATTTCAACTGGCTCCTTGTAAGCCACCAAGTCTGAGATATTGAAAGTGTTGCTAACTCCATAATCGTCTGGCAACTCTAAAGTATACGCGTTCGGGCTAATTTTAGTTATGATTCTAAAAGGTCCAATGCCCTTTGCATGCAACTTTCTTAATGTTCCCGGAGGAAACCTCTCAGGCCTCACACGTATCATGACAAAATCTCCCACAGAAAACTCCTTGTTCTTTCTATGTGCATCAGCCAATTTTTTATATGTTTCATTGCTTAGACTAATTTTTTCTTTTATACTTTTATGAATATTCCTTATATGTTCGGCAAATTCTATGGCTGATTCTGATGAACGAGTATGTGTAGGTAAAGGAATTAAGTCTATAGGACTATGGGGCTTATAACCGTTATAGGCTTCGAACGGGCTTATTCCAATTGTCCTATTGACTGAGCTATTATAAGCATATTCTATTCTTGGTAAAAGTAAGTCCCAATTTTTAACATTATCACCAACTAAGCTTCTTAATAAGTTTCCTAAACTTCGGTTGACAACTTCAGTCTGGCCATCAGTTTGTGGATGATAAGCTGTGGAGAATTTCAGTTTTGTTCCTAATGATTGCCATAAAGTTCTCCAAAAATGTGATGTGAACCTAACATCTCTATCAGATACTATGGTCTTAGGTACTCCATGTATTTTGACAATTTCGTCAAAGAAAAGTCTAGAAATATGAGATGCATCTGAGGTCTTATAACATGGAACAAACCTAGCCATCTTAGTAAATCTATCGACGACTACAAAGATTGAATCAAATCGTCTTGTTGTCTTAGGTAATCCTAGCACGAAATCCATAGAAATGTCTTCCCAAGGTCTCGATGGGACGGGTAAAGGCATATATAGTCCAGTATTTTGTTTCCTAAGTTTGGAGACTAAACAGTTCCTACAGCCTGCCACTATTCTAGCCACTTGTCGTTTTAATCCAGGCCAATAAAACTTATATTCTACGGCTGATATAGTCTTATCTCTTCCAAAGTGGCCAGCTAAACCTCCCGCATGTATTTCCCAAATAAGAAAATCTCTTAATGAGGTTTTTGGAATGCATAATTTCTGATTATAAAATAGATAACCTTCTTTTATCATATAATCGTTTATTACCATAGATGGTTTCTCTAAAAGTTTAGAATAAATATCTTTAAAGTCCTCACATGTTGAATATAAAGATGGTAAAACATCGAATCCAATGATTGAAACAGATAAGGTAGTTAAAAGATTTATTTTTCTACTTAACGCATCAGCTACCTTATTTTCTAAACCAGGTTTATGCTTCAGCACAAATGTGTAACTTTGAATAAACTCAACCCACTTAGCATGCTGAGGTTTAAGTTTCCTTTGAGAATTTAAATACTTGAGGGCTTCGTGATCAGAATTTAAAACAAATTCTTTAGGTAAAAGATAATGTCTCCAATGTCTTAAAGTCTGAACTATAGCATAAAATTCTTTATCGTATACTGAGTATTTTCGCTTTGCCTCATTTAATTTCTCACTAAAGTATGCAATAGGTCGCCCTTCTTGATTTAATACACCTCCAATTCCAACTCCTGAAGCATCACAAGAAACCTCGAATACTAGATTAAAATCTGGGAGTCTCAAAACTGGGGCTTGGGTCATACAGGTTTTAATTTTATCAAAGGCGTCGTTAGCTTTATCAGTCCAATCAAATCCGCCCTTTCTAATACAATCCGTGATCGGAGCTGTGAGTGTGCTAAATCCTTTTATAAATCTCCTGTAAAATGTTGTTAAACCATGAAAACTTCTAACATCGTGAATACTTTTGGGTATAGGCCAGTTTATTATTGCATTGATTTTTTCAGGATCGGCCGATACTCCAACATCAGAAATTATGAATCCTAAGAAATTGACACTGCGTGTCATAAATGCACATTTTTTTAAGTTCACATATAACTTGTTCTCTCGAAGCACCAAACAAACTTTCTTAAGATGATCCAAATGGGCTTCTATATTTTTACTAAAAATCAATATATCATCAAAATATACCACTGCAAATTGTCCTAAGAAAGGCCTAAGAATCTGAGTCATAACTCTCATAAAAGTGCTAGGTGCATTGGAAAGGCCAAAAGGCATCACTAGCCATTCGTAAAGTCCATTTTGAGTTTTGAATGCCGTTTTCCATTCATCCCCAGGGCGAATCCTAATCTGGTGATATCCACTTTTTAAATCAATCTTTGAGAAAATCTTTGCCCCATTCATTTGATCTAAGAGGTCATCAAGTCTAGGGATGGGAAACCTATATTTTATAGTAATTTTGTTAATAGCCCTGCTATCGATACACATTCTCCACGTACCGTCTTTTTTAGGGGTTAATAATGCTGGGACGGCGCAAGGGCTTAGACTTTCTTGAATAAATCCCTTCTCCATTAATTCCTTAACTTGTCGACTTAACTCTTCGTGTTCAGTGGGACTCATTCTATAGTGAGGCAAGTTTGGTAAGCTAGCTCCAGGGACAAGATCAATACAATGTTGTATATCTCTAAGTGGGGGCAAACTGTTTGGTTCTTCTAAGAATATATCACTAAATTCATTTATGGTAGATTCGATCTCAGGTGGGATGACTATGTCAGGTATCTTAGTTTGTACTTTTTTAACTGCTAATGCCCATATTACTAATCCATCAGTGAATTCACGCATGGCTTCTCCTTTAGATATGATATGAATTTTGTTATTCTTAATTTGATTTGTCTTCTTGATAGGTTGAATTTTATCCTTGGGAGGGGATGGATATAGTTTAATCTTTTGTCCATTATGCGTAAAGATGCATGTATGGGATTTCCCTGTTAATAAAGCATCGTGGTCGTAAAGCCATGGTCTCCCTAATATGATGCTTCCTACTTGCATTGGGACTATGTCACAAACTATATCTTCTGAATATTGTCCAAATGCTAAAGGAACTATACATTGTACTTTAACTGGAATAGATGTCTCATTAATCCATGAGACAGTGTAAGGGTGGGGGTGTGGGGTCGTAATTAGGCCAAGTTTGGTCACCGAATCTGTAGAAATGGCATTAATACTGCTCCCACTATCGATTACTACTTTGCAAACCTTTTCTCCTATTTTAATGAAAGTATGAAAGATTGCAGTTCTTCTCCAGTCTTCACTAATTTTTGGTTGAGTAAGGGTGCATCTAACTACAGCTAGAGTTTCTTCCCATGGGTTGTCTTCTTCATCTTCATAATATTCATTAGCAAGGTCACTATCTGGGTTGTATTCTGTTATCTCCTTGGTGTCTATTTCAGGTTCCTCACTTTCACCTTCTTCTAAGTAGTTTATCCTGGTGGGACATTGGGCTGCTACATGTCCTTTTCCATTACATTTATAACAAGTTATTTCTTTAGGTTTTGTGGTGGTTGGATTGGGTTTTATGGCGGTAGTAGGCTGGGTTCGGCTAGTAGATGATCCATTATTAGAGTATTTAGGTATAGGTTTGGGTTCAAACTTCTTTTTAGGATAGGTCTTTTGTAAGCGCTCTATTTCGCTAGTTATTCTATAGGCTTCGGGTAGGGATTCTACGCCACGAATTAAGAGTTCTCTTTGTAGGTCTTCCCTAAGTCCAGCACGAAATCGGGAAAGAGTCATAGATGGGTCTTCATCTATTCCACATCTGAGATGATATTCATCGAATTTGGCAATATATTCATTTATTGATTTTCCTCCTTGTGTGTGACGTTGCCATTGGTCCAACAATTGATTTTTATAAGTTCTTGGAACATATTTCTGCCTAAGGGCTCTTTTAAGTTCATTCCAAGTTTCAATTGGCGGCGAGTTTCTTTGAAAGTTATCATTATCTACAGCTTCCATATAGAGTCGTGCTTGCTTAGATAATTTCATTTTAGCAAATAATACCTTTCTATCTTCAGTAAGTCTAAACCATTGAAAATATTTGTCTATAGCGGCTTCCCATTCTAAATATTCTTTAGGGTTAAGGGAACCTTCAAAACTAGGAATTTCGAATTTGATTGATCTGAGTAATTGGTCATTGTCATTTTCGGTCCGGTTTCTGTGTCTTATTGTTGATTGATAGTCGCTTCCTTCTTCTATTATCTCTGGTTCCATTCTACGTTGTGGTGTCGGTGTGACTGTAAGTCTAGGGGGTTGTATTTCTTCTTCAGTAATTTCTGGTTCCACTTGATTTCTTTCTAATTGATTGAATCTTGCATTTGTTTGAGTTGATAGCTCCTGTATAGCTAATTGCATTTGTTGCATCTGTTCCATGAGTTGTTCAAATTGATTATCCATTGTATATTCCCTACCAGATCTAGTTCTCATAAACGTTTTCGTAAAGTGGGTGTGTGCAGCTCACAAAGTAACCGAATAACCGTTGCTCTGATACCAAATGTGATGTAGGATTGAAGAAATTTGCTTAGTTAGAAAATTCGTGTCTGATGCACAACAAAGAGCAGGGTCGTCTCCCTAAGGGACACACATCCTAGATACGAAGAGGGTTGAACGCAAAGGGGCACCAACCAATGAAGCCTAACTAAACTAGGATCGATAGCGGCTAAGAAGTCGCTAAATCGATTACGGCTACACACTTTCAAACACTCAGAAATGGGGAGTACTTAGATTGGTTAAGTACCAGTTGAAACTTAAATATAATTTATAATAGAAGTTGCACTTCGCAGAATGAAAATCTATTGACGACAAATTAATAATCTAGGAATTGGAAATTACTTATAAAAAAGGAAGACGAGGAAAACGAAAACTTCAACTTGAAGATGGTTGAGCGGTGAAGGAAGATGATAGACTGGAGTGGCGTCTCACCACTTGGACCTCGCGTCCCTCCTCCCAGTATCAGAGCTTTGACGAGTCAGCACGCCAAAGACACTCAGAGCACTCACGAACTCAGAATGGAAGCAAAGAACACTCAAAAAGTTTTCATTAACTGTATCCTTACAATAGAAGAGGACTTCCCCTTATATAGGAATCCAAAAGGGTACAAAAGACATTTGACTCATAATATGGGAATACTAAAGGACACATGGGTAAATTAAAAAGGCACCTAAAAATAGACTCTTAAAATTCTGAGAAAATTAATGAAAATTCATGTATTTATCCCTAATTTCGGATGGTTGGAGGCGCGGCGACGTTTCGGCGGCGGTGCGGTCGGCGCGGGCTGGCGTTACTCGGCGCGGGCTGGCGTGGGTCGGCGCGGGTCACAGTTCGTGAGTCTGGTGTGGGTCGGCGCGGGTCACAGTTCGCGGTCTGGCGTGGGTCGGCGCGGGCTGGCGTTACTCGGCGCGGGCTGGCGTGGGTCGGCGCGGGTCACAGTTCGTGAGTCTGGCGTGGGTCGGCGCGGGCTGGCGTGGGTCGGCGCGGGTCATCCGGATGGCTGGAGGCGCGGCGACGGCGGAGGTTGCGGCGGAGGCGGCTTTCGGCAGCAGGAATTTAGATTTTGGCCTTGTTTTTTTGTATAAGACCTGGTCCTTGGTCGTCGAAAGTCCTTCTCGAACATGATGTCCTCATCAGCATGTGTGTGTGTGTGAGTGGATGTGCTGAAGTGTGAGTGTGTGTGTGTTTTGGATGTGTGGGTGTGTGCAAGCATGCATGTGTGTGGGTGTGTGTGTATGCATGTCTGCATGTGTATGCGTGTTTATGTGTATGTGTGATTATGGGTGTCTATGTACATGTATGTTGTGACCATACCTGTGTGTGTGTCTATCTACAAGTGTGTGCTTGCTTGCATGTATTTATATGTGCACATGTGTACATGTGTGTGTGTGTGTGTGCATGCATGTTGCATATCTGTATATGATTCTATGTGTGCATGCTCTTGTTTATGTATTTTTGTGTATATGTGTGCTTGTGTGTGCATGTGTGTGAGCATATATGTGTAAGTGTGCATAAGGGTATGTTTGTCCACATGTTTTTGTGCATGTGCACATGTCAATGCATGCATGTGTTTGAGCATATGCCTATGTGTGTGTATGTTTGTGTGCATGCATCTGTGTGTGTGTGTGAACATGCATCTTTGTGTTTACATGTGTGCATGCATGTGTGGGCACGTGTATATGTGAGTGTGTGTGTGTTAAAGCACTTGTGTGTGTTTGTATATGAATGCATTCACTTAAACTTGTGTATGTACATGCATATGTCTGCATGTACATTTGTTTGCGTGTCTGTATACATGTAATTGTGTCTTTTTCAGTGCATATGTTTGTGTGGATTTGTTTGCATGCATGTGTGTAAATTTGTCTGTGTGTGCAGGTGCATGTGTATGTGCAAGTGTGTGTTCAAGTTTGTGAGCATGTGTGTATGTGTGTGTGCTTGTGTATGTAAGTGTACATGGGCATGCATGCATTTGCTTGTGCATATATATTTGTCTACATGTGCATGTGTGTGCATATGCATGTGCATGTGTGCTTGTGTGTGTGTTCATTTATGCATGTCTATGTGTATGTGCATGCATGTCTGTGTGTGCCTATGTCAATGTGTGCATGTGTGGTTGGTTGCGTGTATTTGCATGAGTGTCTATGCATAGGAATCTATGTGTGCCTGTGCATGGGCATGTGTGCACACCTGTGCATGTTTGCAAGTGTATTGGATATGTATGAATGTTTGTGTGCAAGTGTGTAAGCATGTGTGTATGCATGTGTATGTGTGTGTGTGTGTGTGTGTTAAAGTGTGTAAGTGTGCACATGTGGGTGTGTGTGTGCATGGGTGTTCATTTCTATAATCTTGTACGTGTGTGCTTATAAGTGTGAGATTGCATGTGTGCATGTGTGTGCATATGTGTTCATATTAGTATGTGTTTGTATGTGTGTGGATGCTTACATAAGTGCATGTGTGTCCATGTTCATATGTGTTTGTGAGTGTGTGCATGCCTCTGTCCATGCATGTTCATGTATGTAAATATGTGTATGTGTGTGAGTGTGCGTGTGTACATCTGTGCATAGATGTGTGCATGTGCATGTGTATGACTATGGTGTGTGGGTGTATATATGTGTGTGTGCATGTTTATGTAAGTGTGTGCATGTCTAGGTACCAATATGAGTACATGTGTGTACATGTATGTGCAAGTTTGTGTGCATGCTTGTGTGTGTGCTTGTGCATGTGTGTTTTCATCAGCATATGTGTGTACATGTGTATGCAAGATTGCGAGTGTGTATCTTTCTATGTGCATGCACTTGCATTAGTGTGTGTATGTGTTTCTGCACACATGTCTCTGTGTGTGTATGTGTGTATGCAAGTGTGTGTGTGAGTGTGACTACATGTATGTCTTCATATGTGCTTACATGTGTAGGTGTGTGTGTGTTTGTATGTTTCTGTATGTGTGTGCACATGTGTTCTTGTCTTTATGTGGGTATGTACATGCATCTTTGTGTGTTGTGCATGTGAGCAAGTATGCATATATGTGTGCATGTTTTTGTTGATGGATGTGTGCATGTGCACATGTGTGTGTGCAAGTGTGCATGTGTCTGTGTACATGCACATGTGTGTATGTTTGTATGTGTGGGCTAGAGTTTGTTTGTGTGCATGTGCATGTGATTGTGTGTACTATGTGTGCATTTGTGATTATGTGTACATATAGGCATGTGTGTGTGCATGTGTAAGCTTGTGTGTACATGTGTATGTGCATGTGTTCGCAAGTATGTGTGTATGTGAGTGCATCTTTCTTTTTGCATGTGAGTGTGTGTGAATGAATGTGTGTATGTTTGTGTGTGTAGGTATGTATGCATGTGTGTGTAAATAAGTGTGTATGCATGTGTGCTTCTACTGTGCATGTCATTGTGTGCTTGTATGTGTGTGTGCACAAATGCAACTGTGCGAGTGTGCATATGCATGTGCGATTGTGTGCATTGGTATGCACTTGTGTGTGCATGTGCATTGCATGTGTGTGCATGGCTACACATGCATGTGTTTGTGCATGCATGTTTGTTCGTGTGTGTACATGCATGTGGACATGTGTACATGGTTGTGGCATATGTGTGTGTATTTATATGCATATGTGTATGTGTTTGTGTGCAAATATGCTTGTGTATGCAAGCACATACAGGAATGTGTGTGCGCACGCACGGGTGTCAGTGTGTACATGTGCATGTGTGTGTGATTGTGTGTGTGGTCATGTACCTATTTGCATGCTCTTGTGTGCATGTGTTCATGCATGCTTATGTGTTTGTACATGTTTGCATGTGTGTTTATGTGCCCATGTGTGCGTGTGCATGGTTTTGCAAGTGTTCATGTTTGTCAATGTTTGTGTACAATTGTATGTGTGTCAACATGAGTGTGTGAGTGTGTGTATATGTGTGTGTGCATGTGTGTGTACATGTGCATGGACATGTGTGTTCATGTATGTGTGTATTTATATATGTAGTGCATGTGCATGGGAGTGCAAATGCAAGTTTGTGTATTCGTGTGGGCATGTTGGTGTATGTGTGTGTGTGTGTGCATGCATGTGTGTTTACATGTACGTGTGTAAGCATGTTTGTGTGTATGGGTGTAAGTGTGTGTGTCATAGCTTATGTTCGCATGTGTATATGTATTTATATATGTTTGCATATGTGTGTGCATGTATTTGTGTACATGTATGCTTATGTTTGAATGTGTTTGTTAGTGGCACAAGTTTTGTGTATGCTTGTGTTGTGTGTTCATGTGTGTCAGTGTGTGCATGCATTCACATGTGTGTGTCAATGCGTGTGCCTATGTGTGTGCACGTGATTGTGCACATGCTTACATCTACATGTGTGCTAGTGCGTTTCAGTGCATGTATGTTCCTATGCATGTGATTGTGTGTTCATGTGTGTGAGGGTGCCTAAATGCATGTTTGTATTTATGGATACGTCTGTGTGCATACATATGGTTTCTTGTGTGCGTGGGTGTGTGTGTGAGGCTACATGCATGCATGTGTGTATGTGCATTTGTGCATGTATGCTATTGTGTGTGTGGGTGTATATGTGTGTGTGTGTGTGTATGTGTGTGAGTGCGTGTGTTTTGTGTGTGTGCCAATGTGCACGTGTGCATATGTGTGTGTACATGTTGTATGGGGTGAGTGTGTGTGTGTGGATGTGTGCATATGTTTGCATGCTTGCATATGTGTGAATGTGCTAGTGTATGCATGAGCATGCATTCAAATGTGTGTGGGTGGGTGCATGTACATGTGCATGTGTTCACATGTGTTCGTGTGTGTGTGGGAGTGCCTTTTTGTGTATACACGAGCATGCATGGGTGCAAAAGAACATAATCACTTATGTTGCTTGCGTGGATGAGCACATGTGTGTTTGTCTCATGTGTGCTTATGCATGTGTGCTTTTTTAGCATGTGTGAATATGCCAGGGCATGCATTTGTGTGTTCATTTGTGTGAGCTTGTGTGTGTGCATGTCTATATATACATGTGTATTTGTGTGTCTCCATGCTTATGTGTGTGCATGTTTGTTCTTTTGTGCATGTGTGCATGTGTGCATACCTGTGTATGTGTGCATGGGTGTTCGTGTGTGTTTGTGTGCACATATGTGGATGTCTATATGTGCATGTGTATGTGTGCATGCATGCCTGCATAGGCACAAGTGTGTGTGTGCAATTATGTGCATGTGTGTGCACATATGTGCTTCTATGTGTTTGTGTGCGTGTATTTGTGTGTGTATGCACGTGTTCATGTGTGTGTGTGAGTGCATGCATGTTTACATTTGTTGGTGCATGTGTGTACATAAGTGTGGCTGTGTTTGTGTAGGCATGTGAATGTGAATTTGTGCTTTCATATGTGTATGCATGTGTGTGTCTGCTTGTGTGTGCGTGGATGCATGCATGTATATGTGTGTGCATGTGTGTGTCTGTGTGAGTTGGTGTTTGTCTGTACGTGTGTGGTGGGGTATGTGTGTGGATGTGTGTGTATGCATTTGTGTGTTCATGTTTACAAGTGTTTTTTTACATGTGTGCACATGTGCATGTGTGGGTGCATGCACAGGAAGGTATGCCCATGTGTGTTGATGTGTGCATGCGCATGTGTATATATGTATGAATATAGGATCATTTGTGTGTGTATTTGGGTGCACATGTGTTTGTGTATATTTGTGTGTGTGTATGCACATGTGAGTATTTATGCATATGTGTATTCTTGTGTGTGTGTGGATGTGCATGTGCATCTACATGCATGTGCATATGTGCATGTGTATGAGTGTGTTTGGGTGTTTCTATGCATGTGCACTCATGCACATGTGTGTGTTTATGTGTGTAGGTGTGAGTGGGTGCTTGTGTTTGTGTTTGTTTTCATGCATGTATGTGCTTACAAGAACATGTTTGTGTGTGTGTATGTTTGTATGCATGTATGTGTGTGCATGTGTTTGCATATATGTGTGTGCCTATATGTTCATGCATGTATGTGTTCATGTGTGTATGCACATGTGTGAGCATGTGAAAATTTGCACGTATTTGTGCTTGTGTATATGCAGATGTCCATGCATGTTTGCATACATATTTATGTGTGTGTGCATCAAAATATGTGTATCTGAGCAAGTGTTTGTGCATATTTGTGAGTTTTGACATGTGTAGGTCTTTGTGTGTTTACATGTGTGCATGTGTACTTGTGTAGATGTCATGTGTGTGTGTGGCCATCTATGTGTGTGTATGTATGCATGTGTTTTTTTGCATGTGCATGGGTGTTTGTGTGTGCATTCACTTACGTGTGAATGTGTGTGTGTGCATGCATACCTATGTGTGTAGTGCTTTTGTGCATGTGTGTATGTTCACATGTATGTATAATTATACGTGTGTGTGAGTACATGCGTGTGCACATGTGTACACCTAAGCATATGTTTGTTTGTTTGTGCATGTGTGTGTGTTTTGATGTGTGCATTGGTATGGGTCTTTGTGGGTCTGTGTGCATGTACGGAAGAAGCATGTGTGTGTGTATGCGTATTTGTGTATGCATTTGTGCATGTGTATGTTTGTGTTTAAGCATGTTTTTGCATGTGTGTGTGTGTGCATGTTTTCATGCATGTGTGAGTGTGTTTGTATGCAAGCATGTATGTGTACTTGTGTGTGGGAGTGTGGTTGTGTTTGTGTGCATGTGCATGCATATGTGTGTGTATACATGCATGTTTGTGCATGAATGTGATTGCATATATGTGTTTGTGTGTGTGCGTATTCATGCATGTTTATTTATGTGCATGTGTGCATATTTAGATGTGTGTGTGTGCATGTTCATTTGTGCATTTGGGTGTCTATGTGTATTTGTGTGTATGTGTGTGTGCATCTTTATTTTTGTGCATGTGTGTGTGCAAGTGTTTGTGCTTCCACATGTATGTGTATGTGTGGGCATGCATACATTCATGTTTGTTTGTGTGTTTGTGCTTTTGTGCAAGCATCAGTTCATATTTGTGTGTGTGCATTTGCATGTTCATATTATAGGCTTATGCATGTGGATGCGTGTGTGTGCATATGTGTGTATGTGCATGAGTGTATATTCACTTTTTTGTTCATGCATGCATGTGTGCCTAAACATGGGTGTGCATGTTTTGTGTGCATGTGTGTGTGTGTATGTGTGCATATGTGCATATCCTTGTGAATGCAAGTGTGTGTGTTTGTGGATATGCATGCATGTGTTTGTGCATTTGTGTGCATGCATGTGTGTGTGTTAGTGTTTATATGAGTGTGTTCAAGTGTGTGATTGGGTGCGTTTGTTAGAGCCTATGCAAGTGCAAGAGATGTTTGTTTGTGTGCATGCATTTGAATGTGCATGTGTGTGTGTGCCTATGTTTGATCATGTGTGTGTTCCTTATCAGGTTCCTACGTGTTGTGTGTGTGTGAAAGCACTTGTGTCTACGTGGCTACACATGTTCATATATTGTTTGTGCATGCTTATTTGTGAGTGTTTGTATGTGTGTGTATGTGTGCCTATAGGCATGTATGTGTGCCTGTGTATACATCTATGTGTGTGCATGCATGTGTGTTTTTGTGGGTTAATGTGTGCTTGCATGCATGTGTGTGCATGTGCTCATGCATGTGCATGGTTATGGCATGTGTACCTATGTGTGTGCATATGTGTGTGTGTGCTTGCATGTTTATGCATGTATTTGCATTTATGTTTGTGTTTGCATGCATTTAACTTTGTGCAAGTTGTGAGTGAGCATGTGCATGTGTGATAGTTTGTGAACATGTGCATGTGTTTATGAATGCAAATGTAGATCTATGTGCATGTGTGTGTGTGTGTTTGTGCATGTGTGTCTATGTGAGTGTGTGTGCATGTGTGTCTATGTGAGTGTGTGTGCATGTATTTTCAAATGCATGTTCACGTGTCTTCATGCATGTACTTAACTTTAAGCATGTATGTGTTTTTTTGTGTGTATGTGTCTACATGTGCATTTTAATATGTATGTGTATGTTTGTGTGCCTGTGTGTAGTGTGTATGTGTGTATGATTGTGGTTTTTTGTGAGTTTGTGCAAATGTATGTTTGTGTGTGCATTCATATGCATGTGTGCATGCATGAAGGTGTGTGTGAATCAATGTGTATTCATATGTGCATGTGTGTGCATGTGTTTATGTGTGTTTGCATCTGTGTGTGTTCACATGTTTGTGTGTCGTGTGTGCATGCACATGTATATATTTGAGCGTGTGCATGTTCATGTGCAAATGTGCACATGTGTTTGCTTATGTGTATTTGCATGTGTGTGTGTACACTTGTGTGTTTGTACATGTTCCTATTTGTTTTTGTGTTTGTCTGGATATGTCTATGTGTCGTTGAATGTGCGTACATGAGTGCTTGTGTGTGAATGTATGAATGCATGTGTATCTATGTGTATGTGTGCATGTCTTTTTGAGTGTATTTGTGTGTGTATGTGTATATATGTGTGTATTTACATGCATTTATGGGGGTGTATGCTCATGTGTGTGTGTGTGTGCATTCATACATGCATGTGTGTAGGGTAATGCTTCTCCACACATGTGTATGTGTGTGGGTACATAGGAGTATGGGTGTGTGTATTTGGGTGTTTGTGTGTGTTCATTTGTGTGTGTGCTTATACTTGTGTGTGTGATTATACATTTGTTTGTGCATCTATTTGTGCAATTGTGTTCATGAGTGTGTGTTTGAGTGTTACTATGCATAAATGTGTGGGTGCATGTCTTTATGTTTCAATGTTCACGCATGTGCATTTGTGGATATCTACATAAGTGAGTTTGTGCATATCTACCGAAGTGAGTTTGTGTGTGTTTGTGTGCATGTTTGTTAGTGTGTGTTTACATGAACACATGTGTGAATTTGTGTGTAAGTGAACGCATAGTGTCTTTGTGCATGTGTTTTCTTGTGTGCATATGTGCATGTGTGTGAGTTGGTGTATGCATATGTAGGCATATGTGTGTGCATGTGTGCATGTAGGGGAGCTTGTGCATATACCTGGGTGTGTGTGTTTGTGCATGTGTGCATGTGTGTGTGTCTATATGTGTGGGTGTGCGCATATGTGTTTTTGTGTGTGTGCATGTGCAAGCATGCATGTGTGTGTGCATGTATGTGTATATACATATGAGTGTGTGCATCTGCATGCATTTGTGTGTACATGTGCCCATGTTTGTTTGTGCATATGTGTGTTTATGTTTGCATGTGTGTGCATTTGTTTATGTGTGTCCATGCATATGTGTAGTGTGTATGTGTGCACAAATGTCTTTCTATGGGTGTGTATGCATGCATGGGTATGTGTTTGTGTATTTATATGTGTATGTGATACATGCATGTGTGCATATACATGCATTTGTGTGCATGTGTCTGCATGCTTGTGTGTATTTATAAATGTGCATATGTGTGTACTTATGCTTGTGTGTATATGGATGTGTGCCCATGCATGTGTGCATTCTTATTTGGGTGAATATGTGTGAGAGTCTGTGTGTGTGTGTGCATGGGTGTTTGTGTGTATGTGTGAGTGTGTTATTGTGTTCATTTGCATGTGTGTATGTATTCATGGGCATGTATGTCCATGTTTGTGTATATGGATGTGTGTGCATGTGTGTGTATCTCTATGGGACTATGTGTGCATGGGCCTATGATGGTCCTTATGTGGATGCATGTGTGTGTTTGTGTGTGTTCATCTTTATGTGTGTACATGTGTGTGAGTGAGTGTGCATGTGTTGCGTGTGTATGCATGTGCATTTGTGTACTTTTTTGTGTGTGTCAGTATGTGTGTGTATGTGCTTATGCATTTACCTACTAGTAAACTTGTGTGCATGGCTATGTGTGTGTTTATGTGTGTATGTGTGCACTTGTTGGTAAGTGCATGTGTCTATATGTACGCATGTGTGTGGGTGGGTGTTCTTGTGTGTTTGCATGCGTGCATGTGTGTTTGAATGTATGTATGAGTATGCATGTGTGTGTGTTTGTGTGTATGTTTGTACATATAAGTTTGTGAATGTGTGCATGTGTTTATGTGTGCACATGAGTGTGCGTCTAAGCATGAAAGTGCATGAGCAAGAGTGTGAGTGGGTATGTGCATGATCATGTGTGTACGTGAGTGTGTGAATGTATGTGCATGTGTGTGTGCATGTGTATTTTCTCGTAAGTGTGTGTGTGTCAACATGCATGAACGTGTCACCATGTGTGTGTGTACAAATATGTCTATGTGTGTGCATGTATGCATGCATATGCTTGTGTGTATATATGTGTAAGTATATATGTGTGTGTGTTTGTACCTACTTATGTACATGTTTTATGCATTTGCATGTGTGTACATGTCTACACACACATGCACATCTGTGCAAGCTTGCATGTATATTTGTGTGTGTGTGTGTACATGTGTGTGTAGGTGAGAATGCATGTGAGTGTAATTATGTGTGGGTTCATATGCATGTGCATGCGTGTGTACATTCTTGTGCATGTGTAGGTGTTTCTATGCATGTGTGTGCATATGCATGTGTGTCTTTTTGTATGCATGTGCTTTTTTGTGCAAGAACATGTGCATTTTGTGCAAATGCATGTCCATTTTTGTGACACAAGTGTGTGCACGTCTATGTGTGCTTGTGTGTGTGAATGTACATGTGAATGTGTGTATCTATGTGTGTTTGTGTTTGTGCTTGCATGAGTATACATATGGGTGCATGTAACTATGTATGTGTGTATGTTTTTGTGTGTGCATGTGTGTATGTATATTCATGTGCATATGTTTGTCCTTATGTTTTATGTTTGTGCGTATATGTGTGTGCCTGTGCATGTGTGTGTGCATATCTATGTGGTTGTATGTGCGTTGGAGTTTGTGAATGTCTGTGTGTGTGCATGCTTGTGTGTATGTATAGGTTTTTGCTTGTGTGCATGCATGCACACATTTGTGTGCACATATAAGTGCATGCATGTGTGCATTTGTAGATGCATGTGTTGGTCTATGTGCGTGGGCATCTATGTGAGTGTGTACATATGTATGTTGTTGGGTGTGCATGTGCATGTATGCAAGCACATGTTGGCCTATGCGCTTGTTCACGAGAACTTTTGTTTTTGCATGTTGGTGTATGCATTAGTGTGTGTACATCTTTATGTATTTATGTGTGTGTCATTGTTTGTGCACATGCATGTGTGTTTCTCTCTAAGTATGTGTTTGTGTGAGTTGGTACAATGCATGTGTGTGTGTGTGCATGTTCACGTGTTTAATTAGTTGAGCAAGCATGCTTGTACATTAATGTGCATGTGTCTACACATATGTGTATGTGTCTACGTAAGTGTCTGATTAGGTATAAGCATGCATATGTATATGTGCATGTGTATATGTCTATAGTCATATGCATGTGCATGTGTATGTGTGTGAGTATGTATTTGTGTGTGGATTGGTGTATGTGTGCATGTTTCACATGCACATGCAGATGTGTGTGCATGTAAGTGTGTGTTTAAGGACATATGTGTGGGTTTGTGCACACATGAGTATGTGTGTGTGCATGCACACCCATACAAGTGTATGTGTGTTTGCATGCTCATGTGTGTGGGTGTGTGTGTGTGTGCATGAGTGCTTGTGTGTACTTGAGCATGTGTGTGTGTGGATGCATGCACATGTGTGTGTGGGTGCATTTGTGTGTGTGTGTCTACTTGTACATGTATGGGATTATGCATATTTGTGTGCATGTGTGTGCGCTTGTGTTGCATGTCTATTTGTGTGTGTGTGTGTTTATGTGTTTGTGCATGTGTGTGTATTTGTGAGTGTTTGTGCCTATGTGTGTGTGTGATTGTATGTGCATGCATGTGTGTGTGTCGTAATGGCACATGTGTGTGATTATGCATGCATGAGTGTCTTCATGCGTATGTGTGTGCATAGGTGTGTACATGTGTGTTTGTGCAAGTGCATGTTTTGTGCAAGTGTGCTTGCATGCTCATTTCTATATGTATGTGTGTGTTTCTATTTGCTAGTTTGTGTACATGTGGGTGCATACATGTTTGTGTGTGCATATGTGTTTATGTGCATAGGGGTTCATGTTTGTGCATTTGTACTTGCTTGCATGTGTGTGTGTACATATGTATGCATTTGTTTTCTTATGTGTACATATGTGTGTGATCATGCACACATGTGTAAATGTGTTTCTTTTTGTGTGTGCATGTGTGTCTATGTCTATGTGTGTGTGCATGTCAGTGTGTGTGTTTATGAGTGCATGTCTATATGCATGTGTGTGTGTATGTTGATGTCTGTGCACACATTTATGTTCTATATGCTTGTGTGCATACATGTGAGTGTTCATAGGGATGTGTGCATATCTATGTGTGTGTGAATGTGTCTATGTTTATATACATGTGTGAGTATGGGTGTGTGTGTATGTTTGTGCATGCTTGTGTGTGCATGTGCATGTTTTTGTACACACATGTGTGTGTGAGTGTATGTGCATGTCTTTGCATGGTATGTGCATATTTGTGCATGTGTCTATGCCAATGTCTGTGTTTGTGTGTTTGTGTGTGTTTGCATGCAT
This sequence comes from Vanilla planifolia, assembly GCA_023846275.1. Classification (NCBI taxonomy): domain Eukaryota; kingdom Viridiplantae; phylum Streptophyta; class Magnoliopsida; order Asparagales; family Orchidaceae; genus Vanilla; species Vanilla planifolia. The sequence continues at coordinate 23,581,740 of CM043865.1, forward strand.
GTGTATGTGCATTATGTGTGTGTGTATACGTGCATGCAATTTTTTGTGCATTTGTATTTGCATGTAGTCATTTATGTAGGTGCACGTGTGTGTACATTCATATGTATGTGTGTGTGAAACTTTTTATATGTATAAATGTGTGCATGTATGCATGCATGTGTTTGTTGATTTGTGCATGTGTGTGTGTGTGTTTGTGCATTTAGACATGTGTACAAGCATGTACACATGTGTGCATGCATGTGCATTCATGCCTGTGCCTATGCACATTTTTGGGTGTGTCAATACTTGTGTTTTTTGTGTATGCATGTGCATTTGTTTTTGTGTGTAGGTGTGTATGTGTGTGTGCATGTGTGTGTGTGTGTGGAGTACATGTGTGTGCCTATGCATGTTTGTGAGTGTTTTTTCTTGTGTGTGCATGCATGAGTGCATGTGTGCATGTACATATGCATGTTCATGTGCATGTGCATGAGCATGTGTGCGTGCATAGGGGTGCATATGTTTGTGCACGTGTGTGTGCATGCTTGTTTATGTGGGTGCATTCCTACAAGTCTGTGTGCCTTCCTATGTGTGTGTGTGTGTGTGTGTGTGTGTGTGTGTGTGTGACTACATTCCTCTATGTGCATGAGTATGAATGTGTGCATATGTGCTTTTATGTAAGTGTGAATGCATGCAGTCACATGTATATTTTTGTGTGCATACATGTTGTCTATGAACGTGTGTGCATATCTGTATGTGTGAGCTAGTGTATGTGTGTGTGCATGGTCATATTTGTGAGCGTGCGTGTGGGTGTGTGTGTGTGTATGCATATGTCAAGGTTTGTGTGCAATCATGCTTGTGTGTACTTGTGTGGCTATGTGTTTGCATACCAATGTTTGTGGGCATGCATGTGCATGTGTTTGCATGCACATGTATGCGTGTGCAAGTTTGTGCTTGTGCATGTGTGTGTGCGCATGTATGCATTTATGTGTACGTTTGAGTTTATTTGTGTGTACATGCATGTGTGCGTGTGTCTATATGTGTTCTTGTCTGTGTTCATATGTTTGTGTGTGTGTGGATATGGATGCCTGTGTGTGCATGGGCATGTGAGCCTTCAAGGGTGTGCATGGATGTGTGCTTTCATGTGTGTACATACATGTGCATGTATGAGTTTAAGTGCAGGCATGGTGTTTAGGTGTGTGTATGTGCATGCAAATTTTTGTGTGCATGTGTATGTGCTTGTGTATTTGAGTTTGGGTGTGTACATGCATATGTGTGTTGGTGTTTGGGTATGTTTGTATTTGTATGTGCATGCATGTTCATGTTTTTGTGTGTGAGTGGGCATGCACATGTGTGTATGTATGCATATGCATGCTTCCATGCATTCGTGTGAGTGTGCATGTGTTTTATTGGTCATTCATATGAGTTTGTGCATGTGTGTTTGAGTTTGTTTGCATGATCGTGCTTGTGTGTATGTGTGTGCATGTATGCCTATGCATGTATGTGTGCTTACGTCTTCATGTGGGTGTGTTTGGGCTTGCTTATGTGTGTGCTTATATGTATGCAGGCATGTGCATGTGTGTGTATGTTCATTTGTGCATAAGGTTGTGTGTGTGTGTTTGTGTTTGTTCATGCATGTGTGTGCATGCTCGTGTATGGGTGGATGTGCGTGTGTATATGTCTGTGTATATGCATGCATGTGTGCATGTGCATATGTGTGTGTGCATTAGTGTCTATGTGTGTTTATGTCAACGTGTATATTTATGTGTGCATGTGAATGCATATGTGCGTGTAAGTGTCTATGTGTGTCTATATGCGTGGGAATATGGGTGTATGTGTGGATATTTTTTGACATGTTTGTGTGTGTGGGCATATCCATGTATGTGCACATGTTTATGTGTCCTTATGTGCGTGTGGGTGTGCATTTGTGTGTGCATGTGCAAATGCATGCATGTTTTTCTATCTGTGCTTGTAGATATATGTGTGTATGTGTGTTTGTATGCGCGCATATGTTTGTGTGCATACTTCCATGCAGGTGTGTGTTTGTGTGCATGTTTGTCTAGTCGTACATATCTGTGTGTGCATGTGCATAGTTTTGTATGTGCTTGTGTGCATGTGTATACATGTGTTTGCATGGTCAATCATGTGTGTGTGCACCTATGTGTGCATGCACGTGTTTGTGTGCATGTGCATGTGAGTGCATGGGTGCATGTACATATATGTGTGTGCGTGTACATGTGTGTGGTTATGTTAATGCGTGTGTTTCTATATCCATATATACATATGTGCCTATGTGTGTAGACATGTTTGTTTGTACATGTGTAAGTATATTTGAACAAATGTGTGAATGTGTGTGTGCATATTTATGTGTGGGTTTGTGCATGTGGGTGCATGTGTGTGTATGTATGTTTGTGTATGTGTGAATGCATGAGCATGTGTCTTTGTGTATTTGTGTGGGCTTTGAAGTGCTCTAGTGCATGCGTGTGAGCTTGTGTGTGTGTGTGCATTTGTGCATATGTGCATTTGTGTATATGTGCCTATATGAATATGCATGCACGTGTGTATGCATGCCTATGTGTGAGTGTATTTTTGTGTGTGCATGCATGTGTGTGCCTATGTGAGTGTATGTGCATGTGTGTATGTTTCTGTGTGTGTGCATCGGTGTGTTTGGGTGCATTTTTGTGTGTGTGTGTTGTGTGTGCATTTGTGTGCATGCATGTGCATGTTTGACCTCATGCATGTTTGTGTGTGTTCATCTATTTCTTCTAGTGCATTTGTGAATGTGTGACTATCTATGAGGGCATACAAGTTGTGCATCTACCTATTGTGAGTGTGTATGTGAATGTGTGCTTGTGCACTTTTGTGGGCTTGTGTGTGCAAGCATGTGCATAAGCCTATGTGTATGTGGGTGTATAGGTTGAGATGCATGAGTGTGCATGTGCATGTTTGTGTGGGGGTGCATGTGTATGTATAAGTTGGTGTGTGTTTGCATATTTGTGTATGTATATAGATGTGTATTTGTATACATTTGTGCATTTTTGCATTACTATGTTTGTACATTGTATTCTTGTGTGTGTGTGGGGTGTGTCAGTGTGTGGGTGTGTATGTATGTATGCATGTATATTTGTAAATGTGCTTGTGTGTGGACAAGTACATGTGTACTTGTGTGCATGCATTCTTGTGTGTTTGTGCATGCATGTGCATGTGTATGTGCGAGTTAGTATATGTGCTCATGGGTGTTAGTGTGTGTATTTATGTGTGTGCATGCACATACGAGAGGGTGTGTGCGTGCATGTGCATGTGTGTGATTATACACAGCATGCATGTATGTGTGTGTGAATGTGGATGTGTTTATGTGTGGATGTCTGTGTGCACGTCTTTGTGTGTATAAGTGTGCATGTGCATGCATGTATGTATGTGTGTGCATGTCTGTGTATGTGTGTGTGTATTTGTGGTTGTGAGTACTTGTAAATATGTTTTTGTGTGTGTGTGCTCGTATATATGTGTTTATTTGTACGTGTATATGAATTTGTGAATGTGTGTGTATGGGTGTATATGTGTGTACATGAGTATGTTTGTGTGGGTTTGTATGCCTCTCTACATATGTTTCTATCTATACATATGTTCACGTGTGTGCATGTGTGTATGTTTGTTCAATTATGTGTGTGTTTGTGCAAGTGTGTGAGCACATGTGTGTGTGCATGTCTATAGACATGTAAGTTTGTGTGCATGTGGGTGAGCTTGGTCATGTGTGTGCTTGTGTGTCTACGTGTGCACATGGGTATATGTGCATGCATGCATTTGTTTGTTTATATGTATGCGTGTGTGTATATGCATGTGTATCTACACATGTATATGTGTTCACATGTGTTTCTATATGTGTGTATGCACGCACATGTGTATTTATGTGTTTATGCATGGATGCATGTGGATGTGTGCATGTGCATTTCTGTGTGTGTGTGTATGTGCTTGTTTATGTGCATATGTGTGTGTGCATTAAAGTATGTTTTTGTGCAAGCTTAAGCATGTGTGTGTGCATCTACATGCATGTGCACACAAGTGTGTAAATTTGTTTGTGCACATGATTATATGCATTTGTGTGTGCATACATGTGCATGTCTATGTACACATGTGGTTCATGTTTGTGACCTTATACATGTGAGTGTGAGTGTGCATGTGTATGTTTGCTCAAGTGCATATGTGTATGTCTACGTGGGTGCATGTGAGCATTTGTGTGTTTGTCTATGTGTGTGCATGTTTATGAACATGTGGGTACATGTGTCTATATCTGTGTGTGCATATGTGTATGTGTTCATATCTTTGTGAGTTTACATGTGTAGTTGGATGAGTGTGAATTTGTATTTGTGTATAGGCATGAGTGTGGGCCTATCCTTGGGCGTGTGTGCATGTTGGTGTATTAGCATGTATGTATGTTTGTGTGTGTACATTTGTATACATGCATGTGTACATATATATAGGAATATATGTGTGTTTATGTTCATATTTGATCATGTGTGTGTCCATGTGTGAGTTTGTGTAGCCACTATATGTGTGTCCTTCTATGCATGTTGATGTGCAGGCATGAGCACATACATGTGTGTGCTTACATGCTTGTGTGTCTCTTCATAAGTGTATTTTCATCCATGCATGAATGTGTGTGTCTATATGTGTTGATGTGGGTGCTTGTATTTGCACGTGGATGTCTGTGGGTGTACATGTACATATGTATACACGTGTTCATGTGCGTGTATCTGTGTCACTACACACATGTGTGTGTTGTGTGAGAGCAATCATGTATGTTTGTGTATGCTTGTTCATGCATCCATTCGGGTAGGTGGTTGGGTGTGTATGCATGCATGTGTGTGTGCGCCTGCATGTGTGTGTGTCTTTGTGTGCATGTGTGTATGTGCATATTTTTTCAATGTACACACATATGTGTGGTCTTATGTGTTGTTTGTGTGCATTCATTGGGGTGTTTGTGTGTGTGTGTGTGTGGATGTGTGCATATGTGTGCATGTGTGTTGGTGTGGGTGAGCATGTGTGTCTAGGTTTGCATGCACATCTATGCTCATTTGTGGTGTATGAAGGTGCATGTACATGTGTCCATGTTTGTGTATTTTTGCATGTGAGATTGCTTTTGCATTCTCATGTGGGTGTGTGTACATCTGTACTTATTTTTGCATGTGTGTATTTTTTTACATGTGCATTTGTGCGCCTGTATGTTCGTCTGTACACATTTGTGTGTGTGCATACATGTTTGAGCATCTATGTCCATGTGAGTGTGTATGTGTTTGAGCACATATGTGTGTTTGTGTGTAGGTGCTTATGTTTATGATTCTGTGCTTGTTTTTATGCAAATGTGTGTATGCATTTATGTAAATGCATGTGGGAGTGTGGGTAGGTGTATGTATGTGTGCATGTGTGTGTGCACATGTATGTGCACATTTCAACGTGTGTCATGCATGTGTCAGCATGTGTGCATATGTATGCATGCTTATGTTTGTGGGTGTGTGCAAATTTCTATGTGCATCTGTGTATGTAAATCCAAGTGTCTGTGCATGCATGTGTGTGTGTTCATGTCTGCTTATATGCATGTGTGTATGTCTATAAGTGTAATAATGCATGTGTGCATTTGCATGCATGGACACATGTGTGTGCATGTGTTTGTGTAGGTGTCTTTGTGCTTGTGGATGTCTGTGTGTGTGTATAAGCATGTACACATGTGTGTTTGTGTGTGAGTGCATGCATGTGTATATATTTGTATGTCTGTACGTGTGTGCTAGTATGTGCAAGTGTGCTTTTGTGTTTGAGTGAGTGAGAGTGTGTATGCATATACGCATGTGTGTGTTATGAGGGTGTGTGCATATTTATTGTGTATGCCTATGCATCCGTATGTGACTGCATGTCTTTATATGCATGTGCATGAGTGTGCATTTGTGCATGCATGTGTATGTGTCTGTGTAGATGTGTGCATGTGCATGTGTGTGCGTGCATGTGTCTTTATCTATGTGTATATGTGTGATTGTTTTCCTTGCATGTGCATATGAGTGTGTGCACATGTGTGCATATTGCTAAGCTTGTCAATGTGATTGTGCATTCAAATTGCCATATGTGTAAGGGTACACACACATATTTGCATGTGTGTGCATGTGCGTGTGTGTGCATGGGTTCACATGTGCTTGTGTACATGTGCGTGTGCATGTGTTTGTGTGTCTTTGTGTGAATATTTATGGATGTGTGTGTGCATGAATATTTCCTTGTGCATGTGTATGCATATATACTTGTGTATGGGCACATGTGTGTCTCTGTACACATGTGCATGTGTGTGTACATATGTGGGTGTGCAAGGCTGTTTTTATGTGTGTGTGAATGTAAGTGTGCATGCAAATTGGTGTGTGCATAAGCGAGTCAATATGTATGTGGGCATGTTTACATTTGTGCATGTGAAACTCTATTTCTATGTTTGTATGTGTGTGTTGCATGTGTGCATTTACATGCATGTTGTAGGTGTGTGTGTGCATGCTTGTGTGTTCCTATGCATATGCATTTTTTTGTGTAAGCATGTGAATGTTTCTACATGTGGGTGTGTGTGTGCATGTGAGAATGTGCATGTGTGTCTATGAGTGTGTGTGTCTGTGTTTGCATGCATGTATGTGCATGAGTATATTTGTGGGTGTGTACATGCATACCTATGTAAATGTATATGTGTTCGTGTGTGTGTCTGTGTGTTTGTATGCAATAGTGTGCTAGTGTGCATTGGTGTGTGTGCTTACACATGCATCTATGTATACATGTTTATCTGTTGTGTGTCCATGTGTGCATGTGTGCACAAACTTATGTGTGTACATGTGCATGTGCATGTTTGTTCATAATTGTGTGCATATGTTTTTGCAACTTCTATGTTTGTATACTTGTGCTTGTTTGAGAATGTTTTTGTCAGTGTGCGCATGTATGTGTGTAATAGTCGATGCATGTATATGATTCAGATGTGTGCGGGTGTGTGTGTGGTTGCGTGTGTGCATTTGTGTGTGTGTGTCTACATTGAGCACAAGTGAGTATGCATGTGTGTGCATTTGCATGCAAGTGTTTATGTGTGTGTACACGAGCACACACAAGTGTGCGTGGGTGTGTACACATGTTTATGTGTTCATTTGCGTGTGTGTGGTTATGTGCTTGCATGTGTGTTTGTGCATGCAAGCACATGTTTGTCTGTGTGTCAATGCAAGAGGATGGTTTTGTTTTTGTGTGCATGTGGGTGCTTGTGTGTGTTTGTTTGTACATGTGTGTTATGCATCTGTGTGTGTGTGTGCATATGTTTCTGAGTGCAGGTGTGTCTTTGAAGCTGTGCATATGCATGTGTATTTGTTTATGTGTGTCTTCCTGTATGGAGAAATGTGTGTTTTTGTATGTTTATGTGTATTGGTTTGTGTGTATTTGCACATGTATGTGTTCAAGAGAGTGTGTTGTAAGTGTGTGTATGTATTTCTTTGCATATGTATGCACAAACATGTGTGTGTGAGTGGGGGTGTCTATGTGTGCATGTTTATATGTGTGTACTTGCATGTGTGTTTGTGCATTCCCATATATATGTGCATGGGTGTGCTAGTGTGTACACACATGAATGTGTGTGTGTGTGTTAGCTTATGCATGTGTGTGTGTGTGCATAAATGTCTATGAGTATTTGTATGTGTGTTGGTGTTTGCAAGAGTGTGCGTGCAAGCATGTGAATGTATGTGTGAGCTCATGTGTCTATGTGTACGTCAGTTTGTACACGTGATAGTGTTTGTAGGCATGTGCACGTGTGTGTATATGTGCTTGAGTTTATGTGTGGGTGCAGGTGTGTGTGGTTATACATGTGTGCATTCATGCATGTGTTTGTGTGTAGGAACATGTGTGTGTGTGCATGGATGTGTATGTTCTATTTGCATACGGATGTGTGTGCACAAGTATATGTGTGCATATGTATGTGTTTGGGTATTTGTATATGTGTGTGCAAATGTGCATTTGTATCTATCATTATGTGCTTGTGTGCTTTTGTGTGTCCCTGTGTGTGTATGTGTGTGTGCTTTTTCTTGTGTGTTTCATAGTGTGTGTGTTTGTGTTTATGCATATTTTTGTTTGTGCATGTGTTTTCTTATATGCTTTTGTGTGTTTACAATTGTGTGTGCGTTTCTACATGCATATGCATGTGTGCATGTTAGTGTATGTAGGCATCTGGATTTTTGCTTATATGTAGCTTTTTGTGTGTCTACATGTGTATGCTTATGTGCACAATTATGTTCATGCATGTGTGTGGGAGTGCATGTATTCGTGTGAGTGTGCATGTGTGTGTGTGCATCTGTATACAATTGTGTGTTCTCACATGCATGTGCTCACATGTGTGTGTGGGTGCATATGTGTGTGTGTATTATTGTGTATGTCTGTGTGCACATGTTTATGTTATTGTGCATGTGTTTATGAGTGTTTGTGCACGTGGGCACATGTGTGTGTGTGTATAGGTATGTGTGTCTATTCTTCTATGTGTGTGCTTGTCTAAATGTGCATGTAGGCATGTGCATATTTGTCATTATACATGTGCGTGTAGGTATATGCATGTGTGCATCCATATGTGTGTATGTGCATGCTTGTGCAACTGTGTGCGTGTGTATGTGTTTACAACTGTTTGGGTCTTTTTTAACATGAGAGCATGTTTGTGTGTCCACATTAATGAGTGTGCATCTATATGTGAGTGTGTATATTTGTGTTTAAGTGTGTCTACGTGTGCACATTTGTGCATGCAAGTGTGTGTTTCTGTGTGCATATGAGTGTGCATGTGTCTACGTCTACATGTTTGTGTGTGTGTGTGAGTTTGTGTGCATGTGTGTGTGTGTGTGTGTGTCTGTATGTGTGCTAGTATGCATGTGTGATGATGTTGGCGCTTCTATGTGTGTGTGTGTGTGTGCATGTTTGTGCACATGTGTATGTGTGGTTCTGTGTGTGTATGTGTGTGTGCATGTTGGTAAGTTCTCATGTGTGTGTATATTCACAAGAGTATGTGTACGTACGTCTTTGTGTGCTCAAGCATGCGTGTATGTGTGCATGTGTTTATGTGCATGTAGTTGTCTATGTACACACATGTGATTGTGTGTGCATTTATGTAAGTGCATGCCTATGTGTAGCTAGGTGTGTATGTGCATGTGCCTTCATGTATTCATGTGTGTGTCTGCATATATAGGTGTGTCCATACACAACTGTGGTTGTGTGAGTGTATGCGTGTTTGTGTATAAGTGTATGCGCATGTGCGTTTATGTGTGTGCATGTTTGTGTGAATATAAGTGTACATAGGGGTGCTTGTGTTTATGGATATGCATGCATGTGTGCTTGAGTGTGTGCACGAGTAAAGGTATGCATGTGCATGCAGGTTGTCCACACATGCATGTTTTCATGTGAGTTTGCATATGTGTGCATGCATGTATGCATATGTGTGACAATGTGTGTGTGTGTGCATATATGTGCATTCATGTGTGTGTGTGTATGTGTGTGAGCGTATGCATCTTTTTGCTTTGGTGTGTGTGAGCGCTAGTGCACGAGTGTTTGTTTGTGTGCAAATGCTTGTGTGGTTTTTCTTGCATGCATGCACATGCAAGTGGGCATATGCATGAGCACATGTGTGCATCAGTGCATTTGTGTGTGTGTGTGTGTGTGTCTAATTGTGTCTTGATGTGCATATGTGTGCATGTAATTCTACATGTGTGTTTGTGCATGTGTGCATAAGCCTTTTTATGGGTGTGCTCACATGTGTGTGCATGCACATGTGTATATGAGTGTTCATGCATGTATGTGCTTATGTATGTGTGTCTGTGTGTATGTGATCGTGCTTGCACATGTATGTGTGCATGTGTGAGAGCTTGTGTGGGCATGCATGTGTGTTTACCTATACAGGTGCATATGCTTGTGTGAATGAGAATTCATGCATGTTTGCATGTGTGTGCATGGGTGTCCACATGTGTGTGTAGTATGAATGCTTGTATATGTATGTGTGTGTATGTGTGTGCATGTGCTCTTGTGTGATTTTTTGTGTGTTTGTATGCTTGTTTGTGCATGTGTGTGTTTGTGCATGTTTTTTTGGCATATGTGTACAAGTGTATTTATGGGGGTGTGTTTGCATATACATGAACTAGTGTGTGCATTTGTGTACTTGTGTGTATATTTTTGAGTATGTGTGCAAGTCCATGTGCATGCTTATGCACATTTTTGTGTGTGCTAGTTTCCATGTGCATGTTTGCATTCACATACGTGTGTATCTATGCATGCATGTGAGTATATGTGTGTGTTTGTGTCTATGTGCATGCATGTGTGTTTGTATGTGTCTGTGTGTGCATATGTGAGTATTTGTATGTTTGCACGTACTTGTGTGCATGTTCATATATGTGTTCGTGCACATGTATGTGTATGTATTTGTATGTGTGTGTGTGTGTTTGTGTTTGTGTGCATGTTTGTTTGTGTGTGTATGTGTGTTTGTGTTTGTGTGCATGTTTGTTTGTGTGCATATGTGTGTGTGTGTATGTGTGTTTGTGTGAGTGATTATTCTTGTGCAAGTGTGTGCCTTTATGTGCATGTGTGTGGGCTTGTGTGTATGTGTTATTGTGTTTTTATGTGCCTTGCTTGTTCTTTAGTGCATGTGCATGCATGAGAATGTTTATGCATGTGTAGCAGCATGAGTGAATGTGTGCGTGTATGTGCCAGTGCGTAAGCATTTTTGTGCGTGTGCATGCATGTGAGTGTTTATGTGTATGTGTGTGTGTGCGTTTTTGCATGCATTCATATGTGTGTGTGTATGCATGTGTGAGTGTGTGTGTGTATGTGCATATGAATGCCTATTTATGAGTGCTGAATTACATGTGTGTGTGTGCATGTGTGCCTATGTGTGTCAGTATGTGTGTGTGCCTATACATCTGCATATTTGTGTGAGCATGTGCATGCAATTGTGTGTGCTTGTGTGTGTGCATGTGAGCATGTATGTGCTTGTGCTTGTGTGCATATGTGTGGTGGTGTGTGGTCATACATTTGTGTGCATGAGGGTGCATGTGAGTGTGTTGCGTGTGTGTGGGTGCATGGTGATGTGCATGTGTGCATTGGGGTGTGCATGTGTGTGTGTGAGTGTGCTTGAATGGCTGTGTGGCTATATCTATGTGTGTGGATGCATATGCAAATGTGTATGTGTGTGTTCACATGTGCTTGTGGTTGTGTGTGTGTGCATGTGTGCCCGTGTGTGGCGACATGTGTGTGAATGTGTGTGTGAGCATGTTGAAATGAGGTTTAGCAAAGAGGGGAGTGAATTATTAAAAAAATATTTAGTTTCTTACAAAATATTTTAGGAAAATATTTAAAATAATTTTTAATATGTTTTAAAAAATATATAAAGTTGATTATTTTTACAAATTTTAATTTTATTTAAAAACATATTAAGTTTTACAAAAACTATGTAACCAAAAAATCAATAATGTTTAAAAATGCACAAAATTATTTTTTAATAAATTTGGCTTATAAAACAAGTCTATGTTCACCCCAACAAAAATCAGGCAAAAACAAACACAAGATAAGCCTTTTGCCAAAAAAAGAGCACACTAAACCCTTACAACAAATAAACAACTCAGACAGCTATAACGGCCTTATAATGCAATCAACCAGACAGTGTTATCGTGGTCTTATAACAAATGACAATGAAAGAAAAACATTTAGCAACATAAAAAATCAAAATAAATACAAACAAAATATTATGCTTGATGAAATGATTAAAAAGGCATAAGTATTTTAGTTAAATCAATTAAGAACAACTAAATTGATTACTTAGTTGATTTGAGATAGAAAAGAATTTCTTTGAGTGAATGATGCAGGCTGTGTGTGGAAACGACAAAATGTGAATGGGCTACTAATGGGCTAAATATTCTTGCATAAAATTTTTTTATCACATAAAAATTACTCCATCTAATTTCATACAAAAATCTCTTATTTATAGGTAATATGTAGTGGCTAAAAGTAATCACCTAAAACTTAATTTAGTCATTATAGTTTTCAAAATTTTTTAGTTAAGAAATTAACAAAAAAATCTCAAATGACTAAAAAAGTCATTACGCAAGAGCTGTTCGGTCAAAATTCTTCAGGAAAGTTTGATTACAAAATTGTGCAATCAGACAGATGCAATCAGATCCATGCCTTTAGAAATATAAAATTGATCTAGGCCATTAGATCTGAATCACAATCTGATGACATGATTTAACTTTCGAGTGGATAAAATTTGGACCATGTGATCTTGAAATTACATAATAAAATGGTTGATAGAATTACTACTTTTGAAAAATGCGATGTGATGGTGATTTTTTGATCAAAATGCAGGATCAAATGATTCACATTACTCCCACAATTTTGGAGTTCAATGTGCAGAAGACGTTAGTATTTTTAACCTTACATTGCAAATTTGCTCTATTGTTTTCTCCATATAAAGATTTCAATAACCTTCATACACTATTGAATAACTAGTTTGGTTGCCCAATGTTAAGTTAAGAAATTAATCACCTGTGCGACCAGCTACATATTCTTAATTTTATTTACAAAAGTGGGATTGATGACTCGATAAAAAATGCAATGTTTTGGGATTGCTTCTGGAGTGTTTAGTGTATCAAACCCCACTTAGAATTAGTTACACCATAGCGGTTCAATGTAGTGACCCGATTGGTATATGAACATGCTATTTTTTGTTATTAAATTTTCACTTATTAATTAATATTATTAAAACATTTTTTTCTAATAAATTAATTAAATATTTCAAAAATATTATTAAGATATAATTATGGTCAAGATAATCAATTATGATGGATCATAAATATTTGAAACTTTATTATTTTAAGATTAATTTGAATTTAATTTATGTACCTTATGAAAAATATTTTAATCAAGCTTAACATTCTAATCGAAGTTAAAAACAAATACCTAAAGTAAAATTTGGAATGCATCTCTTGGTGGTTTGCCACTCACCAAGATGATCTTCATAGGATATAATATTTTCACAACTTGTTCTTTTAGTTATCCCATGAATAAAAGTATGAGCTACTTAAAATCTTAAAATTCACTTAAATAGATTAAGTATAAATGTTTATAATTTATTTTCATCAAACAAAGTACCATAGCTAGGGGTTAATAATATAATGGTCTCTCTTTCGAAGATAACAAAACTTATAATAAAATTAATAAAAACATAAACTATTTAGGAAAGAATATACAAAATAATTAATGATAAACTCCCCTTGTATGTATGTCATGACTAGATTAATGCTACCTCTTAATTTTGGTTTATTTTTTCAATTTTTATTCTCTCTCCCATTTTTGTTATTACTCAAAGGGAAATAATCTAAATTTTATAAATTATTTCTAACCTTAAGATTTTATTAAATTATCAACCAATTGGTCAGTTAATAAATTATTTTAAAAAATATTTTGTTTTAATTACAGTGTTATCTAATGGTTTAGGAGTCAACTCATTCAATTTCTTTCTATTTAACTTAATTATTTTCCTATAACTATTATCCAAAACATAATATATTAATATTAATTTAAAATTTACTGCAAAAGATTAATTCCAAAATCAATCAATATTTCACGAACATCTTGACATTTAGGATGATCCTAAATACGTTTTAATGTTTTAGGATTTTCTTCAACTATATTTTTAATTTATTACATTTAAATCTGTTAAACCTAATTTCTCAACTATCATTTATTTTTTCAAATTGTTTACACTTCTTTTTTATTGAAATTTATTTATCAAAGTTTATATGTACAATATTTTCTTTTAATTATCAAATTTGAGAACAAAACTATTTTTGATTCAACACATTTCTATGAAATAAGGCCACTATTTTCTTTTGCTATCCACACAAATGTAAGAAATTTTGAATGAATATTAGTTTTAATCCTACATGTGTTTAAAGTATGTCCATGTTGCATGCAATAATGGCATGTAAGCTTATGTTTAAAACCGTATAAAATCTTAATGTGCATATACATATGAGGTCTTCTAGCATTTGTAATAAAAAAACTTATATATTACTTGTTTTTACATTTGAAATCGAGAAAGTAGAATACAAAAATTTAAAATCATTAAATTCCTTAATTAATGATGCATGCTCATGCAAGTTTTGTTTTAAATCATCATTTCCTTTTTCATATTCTTTAAATAAATGTCACTATTTTTTCTAATTTGTTCGTAATGACCTAGATATTCACTATGTTCTTTTAATTTTTTAAATTTTTTATTAAAATTTTAAACTTATTGCAAACATAAAATAATAATTTGCCAATTTTTCTTTGGAATTATTTACCTCTTCTTTACTTGAGGATGCACTCTCTTCTTCCTCTTCTTCTTTAGCCATCATACAATGTAGTCCCTGATTGTTTTCTTCCCTTTCGCTTGCATTAGTTTCTTCTAAATCACTCCAAGTTATTTTCAATGCATTCTTCTTCTTATTATTCTTACTTTTCTTCTTAAAATTTTTATTTTTATGATTCCCAATAATACTAAGAACTTTGGATAATCTATTAGAAATTAAACCAATACCATTATCATTTGTTGATGCCTCTTCTAAAATGCCTTCCTCCATCTTCATTGCTATTGATTATAACTTTTTTGTGTTGTTCTTCTCAACTAACTCTTCTTGTTCTTTTTAACTCTCCATTTCTAGAGCATTTTTCATAAGCTTACTCATCAAGTCATCTAATGTTATCGTGGAAATATTTTTTGTTATCTTGATAGTAGTGGTCAACAGTTCACATGTTTTGGGCAAAATTCTATGAATTTTCTTTGCCAACACTTTCATAGAAATTGGCTTTACCAAACTAGCCAATGTATTATTAATATTAGTAAATCTTGTAAATATGTTTTTAATGTATTCATTTATGAGTATCCTAAATAACTCAAAATCATGCATTATCATGTTTATTTTATATTCCTTAAATAAAGAGGTTCCTTTATATGTTATCTCTAATTTGTCCTAAATTTCATAAGTTATTTCTAAATTCATAATTTTATTAAAATTGTCAGCATTCAATATACAATATAAAATATTTATGGCCAATATTTAATAACACTTTATATTTTTTACTATTATCCATTTCATAAATAGCTTTGTATACAAAAGTACCTTGTTCATTTTTGTTCATGGAAAAATCGAATGCAACTTACATCAATTCTCACATTTCTTTATCTACTAATTTTAAATGTCTAATAATCATAGTTTTCTAATAAAGATAATAATTCCAACAAAATATTGGTAACCTAATTGAAGATGAACCTTCACCCAAAATCACTAGAGCATCAATTTGAGCTATGGAACTTCCTTGAGAATATTTTCTTAGAAGAAAAAGACCTCATTTTGATATAAATTGAAGTGAGATTCAGCATAAGGGGGTGAATTACTAAGAATAAAACTTTAGTTTCTTACAAACATTTCAAGAAAATATTTAAAATAATTTTAATAAGTTTTAACAAATATATAAAAGTAATTTTCTACAAATTTCAATTTTTTTTAAAACATATTATGCTTTATAAAAATCATGTAATTTAAAATTCAACAAAGACCCAAAATATACACAATAAAGTTTTAGGTGCTTCAGCTTAGAATGTAAGCCTATGTCCACCCTAAAAAAATCTAGTAAAAGCAAACAAAACATAAGCCTTTCATTAAAAGACTGGTAGGCTATATCCTCTGAACAACAAAACAATCAAGATAAGATATAATGCCCTTATAATGAATCAACAAGAAAGGCTACAACAATATTACAACAAATGATAAAAAAAATATTTTGCCACTTAAAATTGAAATTAATACTAACAAAATCTTATGCTTGATAAAATGATTAAAGAGACACCAATATTTCAATTAAATCAATTAAGAATAAATAAATTGATTACTTAGCTGATTTGAGACAACAAAATTTTAAAAAGTGAATGATGCAATAGCTTGTGCAAATGACAAAATGGGAATAGGTGCTAGTGTCTTGAATATTCTTGCTTGAAATTTTTTTATGACATAAAAATTTCTCCATTTAATTTCATACAAAAATCTCTTATTTATTGGCAATTTGTAACGGCTAAAAGCACTTACCAAACACTCAATTTTGTCATTAGAATTTTCTTATCTTTCATAATATTTCAATTAGAAAATTTGTAAAAAAATCTCCAACGGTTCAAAGTAACGGCTAAAATAATCGTTGCATAGGAGCCATTTGATCATAATGGTCTAAGATTGTTCGATCACAAAAACTACATGATTAGAGTTATGCAATCAAATCCACACCTTCAAAAATAAAAAATTGATATAGGTTGTTAGATATGAACCATGATTTGATGATAGGATTTAAGTTTTTGAACATATTAAATTTGGACCTTGCAATCACAAAATTGTGTGATCAGATGAGTGATAAAATTATTCCTTTTAAAAAGTGCAATACGATGATGATCTTACGATTGCAAGATTCATTATCAGAGGATCACATTATTGCTGCAACTTGAGAGTTCATCGTGCAAAAAAGTTAGTTTTTTAGCCCCATATTGCACTTTTTTATGTTATTTTCTCCTTATAAAGATTTTCATAACTTTTTACATGGTTTAATAACTGGGTTTGGTAGCCCTTATTGAGTTAGGGAATTAATCATCTGTGCAACCATGTACATATACACTATTTGATTTACAGAAGCAAGATTGATGGATCGATCCAAAATACAATGTTTTGGGATTGATTATGGAGAACGTTTGGTGTACCGAACCCTATCTAGAATTAGTTATCGCTAATCGTAGTGGTTTACTATAGTGACCTGCTAATCGTAGTGGTTTACTATAGTGACCCGATTGGTTTAGGTGTTAATTACATGGATGAATGGGCTATCTTTTGTTATTAAATTCTTAAATATTTAAGTAATTTTATTAATAACTTTTTTATAATAAATTAGTTAAGGATTTTAATAATATTATTAAGATAAAATAATGATCAAAATAATAAACGAGGATGGAACAAAAATATTGAAATCCTAAATATTGTTATAAGATTAATTGTAATTTAATTTATGTACCTTATAAAAAATATTTTAATAAAGTTTAATATTCTAATCAAATTAAAATTAAATTTGAAATACATCTATTGGTGGTTTGCCACTTCAACCATGATAATCCTAATAAAATTTCACATTTACACATTTTCTTTTAGTTCTCCCATGAATTTGATTATCTACTATTTAAAATCTAAAAATTCACATAAACAAATTCATTGGAAATGTTTAGGGTTTGTTGTTAACAAACAAAGTGCCATAGTTGGTGGTCAATAATATAATAATCTCCTCCTTCTAAAGATAGCAAAACTTATAATAAAATTAATAAAAAAATAATGTATTTATAAAAAAATATGCAAAATAATTAAAGATAAACTTTCCCTATATGTATGTCATGACTAGATTAATTCTCCCCTTTAATTTATGTTTATCCTTTCAATTTCTATTATCTCACCCTTTTTGTTATCACTCAAAGGGACACAATCTAAATTTTATAAATTATTGATAACCTTAAGTTTTTATTAAATTATCAAATGATTCATCATTTAATAAATATTTTAAGCAAATATTTTGTTTTAATTATAGATTTATCTAATGGTTTAGGGAGAACTTACTCTTTTTCTTTAAAATTTATTTAATTAGTTTTTTATAATTATTATCCAAATCATAATATATTAATATTGATTTAAAATTTACCACAAAAGATTAATTCTAAAATCATTCAAAGTTTCACATACAACTTGGTCTTTAGGATGATCCTAAATTAATGTCAAAGTTTTAAGAATTTCTTCAACTATATTTTTTTTATTTAATTCATTTAAATATTTTATATTTATTTTCTCAAATTTTATTTATTTTCCAAATACATTTATATTATTTTTGTTGAAATTTATTTGTTAAAGTTTATATGCATAATATTTTATTTTAATTATCAAAATTTAAGAACCAAAAATATTTTGGGTTCAATTAATTTTTGTGTAATTGGGCTACTATTTTCTTTTACTATCCATGCAAAAGTAGGAAATTTTGAATGACTATTTTCTTTAATCCAACATGCCTGTGAAGTATATCCAGGTTACATGTAATAATGGCATATAAGCTTTTGATTAAGACTGTTACACCCCATTTTTTTTTTTTTTTTTTACATATAGATAGCTCAGATCGTCCCATACCAACCTGAGTAGCCTACGAAAAACATATGATATAACACATCATTACACACCTACTTTCCTTAACTATGTGGATTCCATCTCCCGGGCACACCGTCAAATCAAGTTCATGACTCCTGAATTAACTGATGAACTCGCGCAATATTACTCCTACTAGACCCAATACTCCTAACCCATACCGGTTGGAGAATCGATCTAATAGAAGTCTGAACCCCCAAGGTTAAGTTCCATAGTCATGTAATGACCTCACCATCAACAAAAAAAAATATATAACATCCACCGATATGAAATGGCGCTCCACACACCATACAGTCAAGATAGAAAATAAGATAGTGTATAAAAATGTAACTCATATGAAAAATCACAGTCCATCAAATACCACATCATCCATCTGAGTACATGAGTCAGAATCACCCTCACATAGTACAAGACATAAGAATAACAGTCTCACTGAATACATCCAACAGCAACAATCAACTAACCAGAATGTCTCAGAAAATCACAGATCAGATCACCTCCACTAGCCTACTGATCACGATCCCACCTAAAGCTGGGTGGCGTCAAGTCTGCCGAGCCACTGGAAAAATATAGATAATAAAGGAATGAGCTACGCCTAGTAGGAAAGACAGCTAGTAAAAAAACTCTCATGCAAGAGAAGGATAATAGCAAGAGTATAGAAATACAGCATAACAATGTAGGGTGGAAAGGCACTCTCAGTCCCAGACTCTGACCAACCACAGTCACCCCCAGTCATACCAGAGTAGCTCTCCTCTGTGCTCCCAGGCAGCATGCCAGCGGGACATGCCCATCTCTGCGCACGCATGGCACCCGACACCGCAGCATCTCTCGTCAATCAATCTCCTGGAGACTATAGACAGAACCAGTCCCATAAATCTCTAGCCAACGTGAGACACCCCTGCCACCCTCAGGCACGCAGGCCTACACACTTGGCTAGCCACGGCGAGACACCCCTGCCACCCTCATGCGCGCAGGCCTACACTCATGGTCCAAAAGAGATCGACTCAGCCACCGTCCCAAGAAGTCCTCTCCCAACAATTTCCATAGAAGCTCACGCCCCTACAGTCATTGCCAAGCTCTAACTCCAAGATTCGGCAACATGTGTCCAGATACAACAAGGCGCATACCAGTCCACATGTATACTGTGAAAGCTAAGTCTGTACCGCACAGTTACCTACCACAACTACCCTAAAACATCATATAGGGCCTATAGTAGTCCGGTCCAATATGCCAATCCATGAAATATGCCAACACTGAGTAAACTGACTCAATCCATGTCATTGCCATCCAAACAACACAAACTGTACCAAAATTCTGACTATTCTGGTAGCACCCAAGTGTCACACTTCCTTCCAACTAATCCAGCTGCACTGAATTTATGGGTAATTTCCAACAGTCAATTTCAACTTGGCTACGTGATTTCCAAAAATCACCTCTTCCTCACTTCAGGAAATTTTAAATTCCAAAATCAATTTCCGCCCTTTATCCATTTTCCGAAATTCGGAATAAATTTCCGAATTTAAAATCCGCATATCCTTTTTCCGAAAATTCGGATTAATTTCCGAATTAATTTTTTTTTTCCACTTCTCTCTCATCCGCGCCGCACTTCCCCAGAACCGGTTCTCGTCGCCGGTTCGGAACTCTTACGCGCTGAGCCGAGAACCCCGCCGGCCGAAGTTAATAATCCAAATTCGAGCCGACGCTTAACATATAAATATTAATAATTAATATAATTATTCACTTAATAATCAGACTAATCCCTAATTAGCCCTAATTCATCCCCTTCCTTCGCTCGTCGCCCGCGAAATCCTAACCGTCGACTTTCCGAAAATCTCCATTTTCCCCGTCGATTTCCGGCGACCGAACGCAAGGGGACGCTAGCCTAAAGCTCGTACTAGTCTAAAAATTTCATATAATCATGTCGCGAAGCTAGATGTCCATGCAAAAATTTTAGCCGAAGTGTTGTCCGATCCGACTATGCCAATTCATGAAATTAAAATCATTCTAGCATTCACATAACCTGAATAATGGCAATATGATAATATCAAAACCTAAGACATGCTTCTATGCACAGAAATTCCAATTCGGCGGAATATATATATATTCTTCTTCATAAAAAAAAACCCTAAAATGCTAAAATCAATAAATTGCATTAATCAATTCCAAAAACCCATATCTGCATACTCAAGTAGCTATTTGCAAAATAATCCATATTTCTAATTTGCTAAATAACTGATTTAAATCTGAATTTCCTACCTTTGCTCGCCGGCGACGGTGAAGCTCCCACGCGATCAACCGCAGCTCCTCGCCGAACGAAACCGGTACCAAAATGCTCGCCTCTGTCCCGCGAACCTCCGGTTACCAAAAGCCCCTTGGAAGGCTGCCGGAAAGTACTGCCGTTCGCCGCGAACAGTTCGCCTCTAGCTGTCGTTCGAAACCCTAACAGCCGAACAGTTTAGGTTAAATACCCAGCTTAAACCGGTAATAACCCGTTAAGACCCATTAAGCACCGGTTGACCTTCCAAAAACGCCGCTTAATACCCGATCAGCCGGTTAATCTCCACCGCTGATCTCGCCCGTCCGATCCGCTTATCCGCGGCTTATCCAAACGCACGCGCAAACGCACCTCGGCGAACCGCCCCGCCTTTGCTGAACCGCTCCGGTCCGGTTCACGAGCGGTAAAAAAAAAAAAACCAAATTCCGGTTTTAAAAAAAAATCTCGGTGCTCCGAAAAATCCCCAAAAAATTTCAGAAATTCCAATAGCCTCCAATTTAGCTCCTGGCTCATCCTACTATCGATCTGAAATCATCCAAGCCACAATTGAATTATTGAAGATTAAACATATAATATTTTACCGGGTATAACAATCTCCCCACCTTATTAATAATTTCGCCCTCGAAATTCAACAAGAAGTTCCGGCCACTTTTCCGCAACATCCTGTTCTAGCTCCCAGGTTGCCTCCCTTTCGTCATGTCTATTCCACAGAACCTTGATCATAGGAAACGACCTGTTCCTTAGCTGCCTGCTACTCTCCTCGAGGATGCGAACTGGCAGTTCCACATAAGAAGAATCTGGTGCCACTTGCAAACCAGGAAGATCATCACCGATACAATGAGAAGGATCTGGCACATATCTCTTGAGATTCGAAACATGAAACACATTGTGAATCCCAGTTAGATGCTCAGGAAGTGCCAACCTATAAGCCACTTCACCAATCCTCTCCAGAATAGGATAGGGTCCAATGTAACGAGGTCGAAGCTTAGAAGACTTGCCAAACCTGAATAGACCTCGCATAGGA
Organism: Vanilla planifolia; assembly: GCA_023846275.1. Taxonomy (NCBI): domain Eukaryota; kingdom Viridiplantae; phylum Streptophyta; class Magnoliopsida; order Asparagales; family Orchidaceae; genus Vanilla; species Vanilla planifolia. Next base: position 23,603,281 of record CM043865.1, read on the forward strand.
CTGATCTTCAGGAATACCTTATCTCCCACAGAGAACTCAACAGCTCTGTGCTTCGATCATAATATTTCGTCTGGCGATCTTGCACAGTACGTAATCTGTCCTGCAATAACTTGACTTCCGCTGCGGTCTCCTCCACAATCTGGGGTCCCCACACTCTCCTAGAATCACCCTCCTCCCAACAAAGAGGAGATCTACACCGACATCCATACAGTGCCTCGTAAGGTGCCATACCAATCGACGCCTGAAAACTGTTATTATACACAAATTCTACCAAGGGTAACCGTATGGCCCAATCTGCTGAGTAAGTCTGTATGCTCAGGCGTAGCAAATCCTCCAAGGTCCGAATAGTCCGCTCAGACTGTCCATCTGTCTGAGGATGATAAGCAATACTGAACTTCAACTGTGTACCCATGGCAGTGTGTATGCTCCTCCAAAACTGTGATGTGAACTTGGCGTCTCTGTCAGAAATAATAGATCGGGGAATCCCATGCAATCTGACAATCTGCTGAATATATACCTCTGCCAACTGTGCCGCTGAATCCGTCTTCTTAATTGATAAGAAATGGGCTGACTTGGTCAATCGATCCACGATGACCCAAATGGCGTCAAAACCTTGTATGGTACGAGGAAGACCAGTCACAAAGTCCATAGTGATGTCATCCCATTTCCACTCCGGAATCAGCAATCTCTGCAACAATCCTCCAGGTCTCTGGTGCTCGGCCTTAACTTGCTGACATGTAAGGCACTTCCTAACAAAAGCAGCAACATCTACCTTCAAACCTCTCCACCAGAAAACACTCCTCAAATTCCGGTACATCTTGACTTCTCCAGGGTGCATAGCCAAAGTTCCATAATGAGCCTGTCGAAGGATCCTCTCGCTGAACTCCTGATGTGATGGCACACACCAGTGACCCCTGAAAGTCAAAATGTCGTTTCTGAGAGCAAAGTCTCCTCCCAATCCCTGCGATGCCAACTCAAACTTCTCCTTCAGCTCTTCATCACAAAGCTGAAGATCACGCATCTCAGATAACCAGTCAGCCCGAATAGTCAACGAGATGAGTCTGTGAACCAGTCTCTAAACAGACAACTGTTCCTGACATCTTTCAACATCCCAATCCAAGTCTAGTATAGAGTCACAGTCTAACATAGTATGCATAACTGCGTGCCTGCTCAAAGCATCAGCAACAGGATTAGCCTTACCCTCGCAATAATTTATCACCAGCTCATAGTCTTTTATCAATTCCAACCATCTCCTTTGCCTCAAATTCAGTTCCTTCTGAGTGAATAGATACTTGAGACTCTTGTGATCAAAGAAGCAATCTACGGACACTCCATATAAATAATGCCTCCATATTTTTAAGGCAAATATGATAGCAGCTAACTCCAAGTCATGAGTGGGATAATTCTTCTCATGATCCTTCAGTTGTCTCGAAGCATACGCCACAACCCTGCCATCCTGCATCAGTACAGCTCCCAAGCCTATATGTGAAGCATCAGTGTACATCTGATAAGGCTTCCCTTGAGTGGGTAAAATCAATACTGGAGCGGTACTAAGCCTCTGCTTCAGCTCTAGGAAACTGTTCTCACAACTCTCTGACCACTCAAAAGATTTTCCCTTCCAGGTCAGCTGTGTCAGTGGAGCGGCCAGTCTAGAAAAGTGAGGAACAAATTTCCTATAATAACCTACCAGACCAAGGAAACTCCGGATCTCAGTGACGGAAGATGGTCGTTTCCAATCAATAATAGCTCGTATCTTGCTAGGATCAACAGCCACACCTTCTGTACTGACAATATGTCCCAAGAATGTTACTGAGTCTAGCCAAAAAGAACACTTGGAGAATTTTGCATACAGCTCATTCTCCTGTAATACTGTGAGCATTGTCCTCAACTGATCTGTATGAGCCTCCCTATCTCTGGAATAAATCAATATATCATCTATAAATATGATCACAAATTGGTCCAAAAAGGCATGAAAAACTTGATGCATCAGATTCATAAACACTGCTGGAGCATTTGTCAATCCAAAAGGTAACACTGTGAACTCATAATGTCCATATCTAGTACGGAAGGCTGTCTTGGGTATATCAGAATCTCTAATCCGGATCTGGTGATAACCCGAACACAAGTCGATCTTGGAGAACACAGTTGCCCCCTACAGCTGATCTAGTAAATCATCAATACGTGGTAAAGGGTACCGGTTACGAATCGTAACCTTATTCAATTCCCTATAATCCACACACAGCCTCATACTACCATCCTTTTTCTTGACGAATAAGACAGGGGCACCCCAAGGTGAATAACTGGGGCGTATGAGTCTATTGTCTAATAAGTCCTGCAACTGAGTCTTCAACTCTGCTAGCTCGGCTGGAGCCATCCTATAGGGAGCTCTAGCAATAGGAGCTACTCCTGCCTCCAAATCAATCGAAAACTCCACTTCCCTAGCTGGTGGAAGTCCAGGCAATTCCTCTGGAAAAACCATAGGGAAGTCTCTCACCACTAGAATATTTGACATAAGGGTAGTGGTGGCTTGGCTATCTGTCACATAAGCCAACCAACCAGTACAACCCTTACTTACTAGTCTCTCTGCCTGAAGAATTGAGATCAGGGGAATCTGCCTGTTCAGACCAAAGTATATCACATCCTCCGAACCAGGCACCCTGATCCTAACCTTCTTCTTGCAACAATCCGGAACCACTGCATGGTAGCACAACCAATCCATCCCCAAAATGATGTCGAACTCTGTTAGCGGCACACATATCAACTCTGTCACGAACTCGTGTCCACTAATCAGAATAAACCCATCAGTCTTCTGAACAGTGGGAATCTCTTTCCCATCAGGAAGCCTAACCAGTAAGGGTTCTTTTAAATAACCCTTGGATCCTGATATCTGATTCCAGATCCTCTCAGCAACAAAAGAATGAGATGCACCAGTATCAAACAAAGTCACGCACTGTACGTTGCCAAAATAAAGCATACCTGTGATCACTTCTGGTGACTCTGAAGCCTACTGCCGAGTCAATGCAAATACTCTGGGCTGTCCCCCAGATGAACCAACCGGTCCTGTGATCCTCTGTTTCTTCCATATCGGGCAGTCGTACCTTTTGTGTCCTGGCTGCTGACAGTGGTAGCGAATAATCCCCCCAGTCCGAGTACCTGTCTGCTGCACTGGCCTCTCGGAAATAGGTCGTGGCTGGACCACGCCCTCCTGGGTACCACGGTGACCTCTGTGTCTCTTGTCCTTTTTGTTATGTTGGGCATTTTTGAATTCCTTCCTCTTGTTGTGAGCCTCTCTCTGGGCCTCCATCCAGATGTCAATAAGCTCAACAGATCTCGCAGCCTCCACTAAGTCACGAAATCTGGCAAACTGGCTCACAACCAACTGACGCTGCAGCATAGGACGAAGTCCCTCCAAGAACATCTCACATATGCGCTCCTCAGATGGTACCAGCTCTGCGACATACCTCGCCAGATATGTGAATCTCGATAAGTAGTCGTTCACTGACATCTGGCCCTGCCTGAGGTGTATAAGGTCCCTTCTGGACTGAGACATGGCAGAAGCCGGAATGTAGCACTCCCTGAATGCCTCAACAAAGTCCTCCCAAGCTATCTCGCTGTTCTGGACCTCCCCAAACACTGCGCACCGCTGGCCTCTCCACTAGGTAGCAGCCTCTCCCTCCAATACTAGAGCAGCAAGTACTACCCTCCTATCGAGTGGACATCCCAAGGCATCAAACAGCTCAAGCATATGAGCCATCCAGTCATCTGCCACCGCTGGGTCAGCCGACCCACTGAAACTCCGCGGACGCAGCCGCATAAAGGCATCGATCCAACGATCCACAGCTGGCTCAATTGGCAATGCTGGGATCGTCTCCGGGGTAGAAGTAGCAGATACAGGTCTGCCTCTAGCTGCTCCACGAACGGAAAGTCTCCTGGTATCAGCCATACTATCAAAGCAACTAATCTGGCATTTAGAGTCGTCATTTGGCATTTGGCATACGGACTACCATAGTATAATAAAATGACCAACAGTTCTCCCCACCTTGGGTTGAACTTCTATACATGTCTAGCCCCACTATCCCAACCTAGGGCTCTGATACCACTCTTGTTACACCCCATTTTTTTTCCGAATATCCTTTTTCCAAAAATTCGGATTAATTTCCGAATTAATTTTTTTTTTCCGCTTCTTTCTCATCCGCGCCGCACTTCCCCTGAACCGGTTCTCGTCGCCGGTTCGGAACCCTTACACGCTGAGCCGAGAACCCCGTCGACAGAAGTTAATAATCCGAATTCGGGCCGACGCTTAACATATAAATATTAATAATTAATATAGTTATTCACTTAATAATCAGACTAATCCCTAATTAGCCCTAATTCATCCCCTTCCTTCGCCCGTCGCCCGCGAAATCCTAACCGTCGACTTTCTGGAAATCTCCTTTTTCCCCGTCGATTTCCGGCGACCGAACGCAAGGGGACGCTAGCCTAAAGCTCGTACTAATCTAAAAATTTCATATAATCAAGTCGCGAACCTAGATGTCCATGCAAAAATTTTCGCCGAAGTGTTGTCCGATCAGAGTATGCCAATTCATGAAATTAAAATCATTCTAGCATTCAGATAACCTGAATAATGGCAATATGATAATATCAAAACCTAAGGCATGCTTCTATGCACAGAAATTCCAATTCGGCGGAATATATATATATTCTTCTTCATAAAAAAAAACCCTAAAATGCTAAAATCAATAAATTGCATTAATCAATTCCAAAAACCCATATCCGCATGCTCAAGTAGCTATTTGCAAAATAATCCATATTTTTAATTTGTTAAATAACTGATTTAAATCTGAATTTCCTACCTTTGCTCGCCGGCGACGGTGAAGCTCGCACGCGATCAACCGCAGCTCCTCGCCGAATGAAACCGGTACCAAAATGCTCGCCTCTGTCCCGCGAACCTCCGGTTACCAAAAGCCCCTTGGAAGGCTGCCGGAAAGTACTGCCGTTCGCCGCGAACACTTCGCCTCTAGCCGCCGTTTGAAACCCTAACAGCCGAACAGTTTAGGTTAAATACCCAGCTTAAACCGGTAATAACCCGTTAAGACCCATTAAGCGCCGGTTGACCTTCCAAAAACGCCGCTTAACACTCGATCAGCCGGTTAATCTCCACCGCTGATCTCGCCCGTCCGATCCGCTTATCCGCGGCTTATCCAAACGCACGCGCAAACGCACCTCGGCAAACCGCCACGCCTTCGCTGAACCGCTCTGGTCCGGTTCACGTGCGGTAAAAAAAAAAAAAACCAAATTCCGGTTTTAAAAAAAAATCTCGGTGCTCCGAAAAATCCCCAGAAAATTTCAGAAATTCCAATAGCCTCCAATTTAGCTCCTGGCTCATCCTACTGTCGATCTGAAATCATCCAAGCCACAATTGAATTATTGAAGATTAAACATATAATATTTTACCGGGTATAACAAAGACCATGTAAAATGTCAATGAGCATATACATATGAGATATTCTAGCATTTGTAATACAATATTGTCATTAATTAGTATTATATTTTAAATTGAGCAAGTAGAGTGCAAAGATTTAAAATCACTAAATTTTTAACTAATGATTCTTACTAATTAAATTTTTTTCTTAAATGATCATTAGCTTTTTCATATTACTTTAATAATTGTTAGTATTTTCTCTAAATTACTCATAGTGACCTAGATATTCACTAAATCCTTCTTTTATGTTCTTAATGAGGCATGGATCTTTCCTAAGAATTTCTTCTCAAAAGAAAGGGACTTTACTCTTATACCAATTAAAGCGAGATTTAGCAAAAGGGGGGGGGGGTAAACTTCTAAGAATAAAATTTTAATTTCTTTAAAAATATTTCAAGAAAATGTTTAAAATAATTTTTGATAAGATTTAAGAACTACATAAAAGTGATTTTCAAAAAAATTAATTTTATTTCAAAACATATTAAGTTTTTTAAAATTTGTGTAATAAGAAAATCAATAATAACTGAAAATGTATACAACAAAGTTTTAGGTAGTTCGACGTATAAAACAAAGCCTACAACCACCCCTGACAAAAACTAAGCAAAAACAAACATAATATAAGCCTTTTGCCAAAAGATGATTAGATTAAACCCTCACAACAAATGAAAAACAAAGATAGGGTATAACAACCTTATAATGAAATCAACAAGTAGGCTTCAATGGCCTTATAACAAATGACAATAAAAGAAAAATCTTCAGTGACATAAAATCAACATTAATACTAACAAAATATTATGCTTGATGAAATGATTAAAGAAATAAAAGTATTTTAATTAATTTAACTAAGAATAAAAAATTGATTACTTAGTTGATTTGAGGCAAAATAGAATTTCAACAAGTGAATGACACATAAGATTGTGGAAGTGGCAAAATGGGAATGGGTTGCTAACAACTTAAATATTTTAATTTGATGAAAAAATCTATTATTTATAGATAATTTGTAATATTTAAAAGTGCTTACCATACACCTAATTTAGTCATTATAATTTTTGAAATTTTTGTAATATTTTAATTAGGTTACTAATAAAAAAATTTCCAACGATTCACTATAATGGTTAAAATAGAAGTTTTGTAGGAGCTGTTCGATCACAAAAATTGCATGATCAAATAGATGCAATCAAATCCTTGTCATTAAAAATATGAAATTGATCTTAGTTGTTAGATATGAATCACAATTTGATGATAGAATTTAACTTTTTGAGCATATCAAATTTGATTAGTGTAATTGTGAAATTGAGCAATTGGATGCCTAATAGAATTAGCACCCTTGAAAAATATGCTACGACGGTGATCTTTCAATACAAAATGCACTATCACATGGTTCACATTACTTTTATATTTTGGAAGTTCATCATGCAAAAACAAGTTTGTGTTTTTAGTCCCACACTGCATATTTATTATACTATTTTCTTCTTATAAAGGTTTTTATAACCTATTTACATAGCTTAATGACTGGGTTGGCTATACATTTCTAAGTTCAAGAATTAATCACCCATGTGACTAGCTACATACACCTTATTTGATTTACAAAAGTGGAATTGATGATCCAATCCAAAATACAATGTTTTGGGATTGATTAAGAAAAGCATTTCGTGCATCGAACCTCAACTAGAATTAGTTATTGCTAAACCATAGTGGTTCACTGTAGCGACCCTGTTGGTTTAGGTGTTAATTTCTTATATGAATTGGTTGTTTTTTATTAAATTTTTTTTATTAATTAATTAATATGACAAGCACATCTTTTTTATAATAGATTAATTAATGATTTCAATAATATTATTAAAATAAAATAATGGTCAATAATTCAAAGTGGATGGAACAAAAATATTGAAAATCTAAATATTGCCATAAAATTAATTTTTAATTTAATTTATTTTTCTTATAATAAAGCTTTCAATCGAACTTAACATCCTAATGAAAGTAAAATAAAATTTAAAATACATCTCTTTGTGGTTTACCACTCCAACAAAGATGATCTTAATAAGATTTAATATTTATACATATTCTTCTTATAGTTCTAACTATGAATACAAGTATCATCTACCTAAACTTTGAAAATTTACTTCGACAAATTTACTAAATATTTTTAGGATTTGTCATCTTTAAATAAAATGCCATGACTAAGGGTCAACAAAATAATACATTTGTGCATATGTGCTTGCATTTGTATTTGCATGTGTGTTGCTATACATGTACATGTGTATTCTTATGTGTGTAGATATGTGTTTGTGCTTGTGTAAGCATGTGTGTGTGTTATTTTATCTATGCATGCATGTATGACTACATGTATTTGCTAGTGTACATGCCTGTGTATGTGTGTGTATTTGTGTGTGGGCTTGCATGTGTGTGAAGTCATGTGTGTGTGTGTGTGTCAACAAACATGTTTATATGTGCACACAAATACATGGGTGTGTGTCATGTATGTGGATGTGTTTGGGTGTTTGTGCATCGACATGTGTGTGTGTGCATGCATGTCTATGCATTCTGGCATAAGTTTGTATGCATGCAAGATTTGTGTTTGTGCGTGTGAGTGTGTGTGTGTACTTGTGTGATTGTACATGTGTCTCCATATGTTTGAGAGTATTTATTGTGTGTTAGTGTGTGAGCATACATTTGCTTATGTGTGTATCTATGCATATGAAGATGTGTGTGGGTGCACTTGCATGTGTGTGTGTGTACATGCATGTTTGTGCTTATCTGTGTGAGCATGCATGTGTGTCCATGTGAGTTTGTGTGCTTATCCATGTGTGTGTATGCGTTTTTGTGTTTGCAAGCATTTATGTGGTGGGCATGTTTATATGTGTGTGTGTGCATCAACACATATGTGTGTGTGGGTGCATGTGCTCGTGCGCACATCCGTGTTGTTAATTTATGTTCATTCAGGTGGGTGTTTGTGTGCATGGGTATGTGTGTGTACACAAGCACCTCTATATGTCTATGTTCATATCTTTGTGTAGTTATGTAAGGTGCATATGTGACATTATGTGTGCATGCTTACAACTGTGTTGGTACATGTGTGTATTTGTGTGCTTGTGATTATGAGTGCATTTGTGTTTGCATATGTGTGTGCCTATGTAGACATTTTTATGTGCATGCATATATGCAAGTGTGTGTGCATGCACATGTGTAAGTGTGCCTATTCTTATTTATGATTGTGTGTGTGCTCGTGCATGCATGTGTCTGTGTGAATGCCTATGAGTGCATATCTATATGCATATATGTGTGTATGTGCATTGCTTGTATGTGTGTTTGTTCAAATGCATGTGTGTGTAAGTGGATGTGTGTGTTGTTTGCATATGTGCACATGTGTAATTGTGTGCATGTGACTGTGTGTGTGTGTGTGCATCTATGTTCATTTATTTGTACGTGCATATATACAAGTGTGTGTGAATGAGCATGTGTGTGTATGTGGCACGTGTGTATGCCTGCATGTGTGTTTATGGATGCATCTGCACATTTGCATATGTGCATGTGTTGGTGGGTGTGTACATTTGTGTCTATTTGTGCATATTTGTGTCTATGTGTGAGCATTTATGTGCTCGTACATTTGTTTATGTGCATGGTATCTACATGCATGTCTTTGTAGGTGTGTGTACGTGTATGTGTCCATGTGTTTACGTGTGTGTGCACTTGTGTGTGCATGTTTCAATGTATGCGTGTCTATGTGTGCATGCATGTGTATATGCATATATGTTGATGTGTACATTTGTGTGTACATATTTTTGTGTGTGTATGTGTGTGTTCATTTACACATGTACATGTGCATGTGTACATGCATGCATTTTAGTGTGTGCGTGTATGTGTGTATATATATGTGTTCTTCATTGTGTGTATTTATTTGTTTGTGCAATTATGTGAGCATGTATGAATGTGGGTGAGTTTGTGTGAGTGTGTATTCTTGTTTGTGGGCATGTGTTTGTGTATTATTACATTTGTGCATACGCATGTGTTTGTGTGCATGAATGTGTATGTGTGTGTTTGTGCATGTGGGTGTGCATCCATGTGCATGTGTGAGTGTGTGTGAATGCATGTGTGTGTGTTTTCTTGGGAATGCACGTGTGTTGGTGTGTACACATGTGTTTTTGTATGTGTTTGAATGTAGGTGTGCATGCAAATGTGTTTTTGTTGGTGTCTATGTGTGTTCATGCACGTACGTGTGTGCATGTGTGTGTATACACACATTTGCAAGTGCATTCTTGTTTATGTTTGTTTGGGTGTGTGTATAAGTGTGAGTGCGTTAAGTTATAAGTGCTTACATGTTTACATGTGTGTATGTGTTTGTTTGTGCACGTGCTTATGCACGTGTGTGTATGCATTCATGTGTGCATGTGTATGCTTGTATATGCATGTGTGTGCTTGAGCAAATGTTCAAGCATTTGTGTCTACACACACACACACACACATATGTTTGTGTTTGTGCATGTGTGTTTTTGCTTGTGTGTGTATATTTGTATTTGTGCATGTGCGTGTGTTTGCATGTGTTTGTATGCATATAATTGTGTGTGATGTATGTGTGTGAATGTGTATGTGTGTAAGAGTGTATGTCTACATGTGTGTGTGTGCATGCATACTAGTGTGTGTGAATGTGTGTATATGTGCTTGTTTGTGTGCATGTCTAGTTGTGGGTCTATGTGTGCCTTCATGTGCATGGGTTGTGCGTACACCTATCTATGTGTGTGTGTGATCATGTATGTGTTTGTGTCTATGCTTCAATGCATTCATTTATGTGTCCATGCATGTAAGTGTGTGTGTTTGCATATGTGTTTGTGTGTGCATACATGTGTGTATGTGCATAACTACATGTGTTTTATGTGTGCATGTGCATGTGTGTGTGTGATGTATTCATGTGTATGTGTGTGTGAATGCGTATGTAAAAATATGTAAGTGTGTGCATGTCTATTTGAATGTGCTTGTGTGTGTACATTTGTTTGTGCATCCATGCATGTGTTGTGCTTAGGTGCATGAATGTGCACGTGTGCATGTGCATGCATGTTTGGGTGCATATGTGTGTTTGTGTGCATGTGTGTTCATATGTGTGTGTGTGTGGACATGTTTGTGTGTATGTGTGTGCATGCAAGTGTGTGTGTGTGTGTTTATGCATATTATTATGCATTTATGGGGATTTGTGTGTACATGTGTACATGTCAATGTCCATGCATGTGTATTTGTGTGTGTATGCATGTGCATATGTGTAAACATGTCTATTAGCTTATGCATGTTGCTTCATATGATTATGTATGTGTCTACATGGGTACATGTATGTGTGGTTAGGCATGTGTGTGCATGTGAGTGTGTGTAAGCATGTCTGTGAATGGACATGCATGTATGTGACTATGCATGGGCATGTGTGTGTGCATGCATTTGTGTATGTGTGTAGGTGTGTGCTTGTGCATACATGATCACGTGTGTGTGGGTGAGTCTATGTGTATTTGTGTTTGTGCCAATGTGTTCTTGTGCATGTGCATATGTGTGTATTTATGCACATATGTATGCATAAATGTGCATGTCTGTTTATGTGTGCATGCATGTGCATGTGTGTGTCTGTACATGTATGTGTCTTTATATGTGTATGTATCAATGTGTACACATATATGTGTGCATGTTTGTGTGTGTATGTGTGCTTATGTGTGTGCATGTGTAAGTGTGTATGATCATGTATGCATACATACAAGTGTGTATGTGCATATGGTTATGTGTGTGGGTGTATCCGAGTGTGCATGTGTGTGTATGTGTGCAAACGTGTGTTCTTGTATGTGAGAGGGGAGTCTATGCATGGTTTGTGATGTGCATGAGTGTAAGCATAAGTGTGTGTGTGTGTGCGAGTGTGTTTGTGTGTGTATGTGTGTGTGTGTGTGCTCACACACTTGCATATGTGCAAGTCTGTGAGCATGAGTGTGTGTGTAAGCACATGTGCTACATTTGTGTGTGTGTGTGCATATGCTTGTGTGGGTACATCTATGTACATGTATGTGCATGCATGTATGGGTGTGTGTGTATTCACATGTGTGTGTTAGTGTACATGTGTTTTATGCTTTGTGTGCATGCATATACATGCGTGTGCATACATGTTCCTTTGTCTCATTTATGTATGTGTGTGTGTCTACACATATGTGTTGTGAGTGTCTATGCATAAATGTGCAACTATGTATGCTTGCATGTATGTGCTTATCTTTTTGTTCTTAACTATCCATGTGTATATGTGCGAGTATATGTGTGTGCTTGCATATGCATGTGTACGTGCATGTATGAAGATGTGTGTGTTTGTTTTTGTGGGTTTGTGTGTGTGTGTGTGTGCATGTGCATGCATTTGTGTATATCTATGTGTGTGAGGGTGTGTTTGTGTGTCTGTATCTATGTGTGCATGGATGTGTGTGTGCACATGCATCTTGTTGGTGTATGTGTGTGTATGTATGTGTATGCTTAAGCATGTGTTTGAGCATATGTGTGTGTGCATGCATGTAGGATTATATGTGTGTGTGTGTGTGCACATGTGTGTGAGTATTTTTCATGTGTGTATATGTGAGACTATGTTTGTGTGTGCTTAAAATTTTTGTGTGTTCATGTATGTTTGTGTGTATCAGAAGTGTGTGTATGCATGCATGCTTGTGTGAATGTGTCTATGTGTAGGAGGGTGCATGTATGCATGCATGCAAGTGTGTGTGCATGTGTGTGTTTGTTAGGTTGTGGGTGTGTGTGCTAGTGGACGTGTGTGCATACATGCTCACTGGCAAGTGTGTGCACCTGTGTGTGTGTGTGATCGTATGCGAGTGTGTCTATGCACCTATGCAAGTGTTTAAGTGTGCATGTGTGTGTGTGTGCATGCATCCATGTGTGTAGTTGTCTATGTGTAGGTGTGTGTGACTACATTTGTTTTTGTGCTTTCTCATGCATGTATGTGTGTTCATGTCTACACATGTGTGTGTGTATGTGTTTGTGCATTTGCATGTGTGTATTTTTGTGTGTATGCATGTCTTCGCATGAGTGTATGGGCATATGTGTGGGTGCATGTGAATGGGTGCATATATGTATGTGTGTGTGTGTCTATCTGCTTATGCATGTGCAGATGTTGGCGTGTATGTGTGTGAGCTTGCAAGCATATGTCTGTTGGTTTGCGAGCATAAATATGTGTGTGGGTGTGTGTTTGTGTGTGTGTGTGTGTGTGTGTGTGTGTGTGTGTGTGTACATGTGTGTGTGCATGTTTGTGAGCCCATGCATGTGGTTGTGTATGTGTTGTATGCATGTGTTCATATGTTTATGCATGCATCTACATGGGTTGTGCATGTTTGTGTTGCACATGTGTGGTTGGGTGTGTGTGCATCTAAGTGTGTTCTTATGCATGGGCATGTGTATGTCTATGATTGTGCATGGGCATGTTTGTGTTCATGCATGCATGAATGAGTGTGGGTGTGTGTGTGTGCATGTTTTTGTGTCGATCTACATGTGTGCGTGTGGTGCATTTATGCGTACCTACATGTGCACATGTGTGTTCATGAGCATTTGTGTGAGCATATGTATGAGTGTGCATTTGTATGTCTGTGCATTCATATGTCTATTTGTGTGTTTGCATGTTTGTGTTTGTGTATGCGCGTGTGTCTTTGTATGTGTATTTGAAAGTGCATGCATCTATGTATGTACACATATGCGTGTATGTGTGTGTGTGTGTGTGTACATGAGTGTGTATTTGTATATATGTGTGTGTGATTGCATGTGTAAGCATTCATGTGTCTCTTTGTGTATGGGTGTGTGTGTAGGTGTCGTATGTGTAGGTTTACATGTGTGTGTTTGAGTGCACTAGTGTGTTATTGCATGAGTGTCTAGAAGCATGTACGTGTTCATGTTTTGTGTGTGTACGCATTTGTGGGTGTGCATGTGTGAGCACATGCACATGTGTATATCGTGTGCATGATCCTGCGTCTGTTTCTACATGTTTTTGTGTATGGGTGTATGTGTGCATTTATTTATGTGTGTGTGCATGCATGAGTCGTTGCATGTGTGTATGCGTGTGTGTGTTTGTGCTTGCAAGTTTGCACATGCACATGTGCTTGTGCATGCATGTGGGTGTACATTTGTGTTTGGGTGCAGGTGTTTGTGTATGTGCATATGCAAATCTATCTGTATGTGTGCATGGGTGTGTGTGTGCATGTAGGTGCATGCATACATGCTTTTGTGTATGTATGTATGTGTGCATTTTTACTTTGGTGCATATGTTTATGTGAATGTGTGTGTGCATATATGTTTGCATGCATAAGAGCCTATATGTGCATGTGCATGTGCATCTGGTAATGCATGTGATAGTGTGTTTGTGTCCATGTGTTTGTGAGTTCATGTGCCTATGCTTGCACGTGCATGGGTTCATGTGTGTATTTGCATGTGTGGTTAGTTGTGTGTATGTGTATGAGTATGCATGTGTATCCCTTTGTTTAAGATTACATGTGTAACTGTGCATGGACATTGTGTGCAAGCATGGGTAGGTGCACATCTTTGTCTCGATGAGTGTGTTCATGTTTGCATGTGTATGCATTTTTATGTGGATGTGTGCATGTGTATGTTTGGGTGTATTTGTGTTCTTATATGTGCATGCATGTGTTTGTCACATGTGAGTATTCACACAGTTTTGTTTGTGTGTGTGTACATTTGTTATCATGTGTATTAACTTATGCTCTTGTGTGGATGTGCATGTGGTCATTGTATGTGCATATGTGTGTATGTCTATTCACATCGGTGTGTAAGTATGAATTCTATTGGACCAAGAAATGAGACATTGGAAGAATCTTTTTGTTTTTCCAATAGAAATAGGTTGATTGTTTCGCTACTGTCAAAAGGGAAAAAGATTTCTGAGAGTTTTTTCACGGATCCGCAAGAGAGTACGTTTTTATTGGAATATAAATCTCATCGATCTTGTCAGTATCATACCAAAAGAATTCTTGACGTGAAAACACAGAGACAGAGGACTGCTCAGAGGACTGCTCTTGGAGTAGGGAAAATAATAGATCCGTGGGGTCCCAAATAAATTGGTTTGTTGTCAAACGGTTTTCTTTTGTGTAAGATCTATTTGGTATCTGGTACTCCATCTGTCCGTGCACATGCATATATGCTTGCAAGTGTGTCCACATGTATGGGTATGTGTGTAAGTGTCTGTGTGTAGTTTTACATGTGTTTGTGTATCCATGCATGCGAGTGTTCTTGTATGTGTGTGGGGGTGGGTGGATGCATGCATGTGTGCGTGTTGTGCATGTGCACAAGCGTACATGTGCATGTGTGTGCATGCATCTGTAGGTGCATGTGCGTGTGCGTGTGCGTGTGCGTGTGTGTGTGCATGTGTGTGTATAGGTGCATTTGTTTTGATATGCACATGTCTGTGTGATCATGTACATGTGTGTATGTTTGTGTGTGTGTGCATGTGTGGGTGTGTGTCTGTGTGTGCAATGTTTGCATGTGTGTGAACTTATGTGTGTATGCATTTGTAAGGGTATTCTATGTCTATGTGCATGTGTGTGTTTGTGTATGTATCCGTTTGTAAGTATATGTATGTAGGTCTGTGTGCATGTGTCTAGATGTGTATATGTCTAATATGTGTGCTTCTATGCATGTTTATGCATGTGTGCATATGTTTGTATAGGACCAAATGTGTTTGTGTTGTAGTGCATGCATCTAAGTGTTTGTGCGTGTATGTGTGTGTCTACATGCATGAGTGTGTGTGAATGTGCATGAGTGTGTGTGCATGCATGTTTGTGTAT
This sequence comes from Vanilla planifolia, assembly GCA_023846275.1. NCBI lineage: Eukaryota > Viridiplantae > Streptophyta > Magnoliopsida > Asparagales > Orchidaceae > Vanilla > Vanilla planifolia. The sequence continues at coordinate 23,618,557 of CM043865.1, forward strand.
ATGTGTGCATGTGATGGTATGTAGATGTACATGTGTTTGCATGTGTGCTTATGAGCATGTGTCCATGTTTCTTGTGTGATTATGTTTATAAGTGTGTATGTATTTGTGAGTGATCATGTGCATATGTGGGTGTTTTTGTTTGTGTACGTGCGTGTGTGCATCTAGGTGCAATTGTGTGTGTGCGTATGTGTTGCACATATGTGTTTTGGTGGCTATATGTGTGTGTAGGTGTATGTGTGCATTGCATGCATTTATATGCATGTGCCTATGGATGCATGTGTGTGTGAGGAGGGTGTGTATGTATATGTATATGTGCTTGTGCGAGTGTTTTTATGTGTGTTCACATGTTAATGTGTTTTTGTGCCCTCATGAATATGTGAATGAACATGTGTGCATGTGTGTGTATACAGGTGTTCATGTATCTGTATGAGTGTCAATCTATATGTGCAAGCATATGTGTGTGTGTGTGTATGTCCACATGCATGTTTGTGTTTGTGTCTTGTACATGAGTGCATATGAGTGTGTGTGTGTTCATGTGCATGCATGTCTGTACATAACCATGTGCATGCATGTTAATGTGTTTTTGTGTGCATGTGGGCACACATGCGGGAATGTCATGGTTAGGGTGTGTACATTTGTGTGTGTTTTTATATGCATGTGCATACATAAGTGTTTGCATGTGCATGTGCTTAAGTGTGCATGGGTGTGTGCGAGTGTGTTCTTTCGTATGTATGTGTGCAAATGTGTGTGTGTGTGTGCAAATGTACACAACTATGTCTATGTCCATTTATGTGTATATGCATATGCGTGTGTCATGTGTATGAATTTGTTCTTATGTGTGTGTGTTGTGTGCACGTGTGCATATGTGTGTGTATATATGTCCAGCTATGTGTATTTTTGTGTGTGTGCATATGAATTTGTGTGCATGTGAGTGAGTGTGTGTGCGTGCATCTGTGTGTGTGTGCGCTTATGTACATGTGTGGTGTATGTTCATGTGTTTGTGCAGTTTCATGTGTATCTATGCATGTGTTTGTATGTGTGTGCATGTGTATGTGTGTGTGTATGTGTGCATGTGTGTGCATGCACAAGTGTATTTGTGTAAGTGTGTATATATGTATATGTGTGTGAATGTGTGCATGAGTGGTTGTGTGTTTGTGTACATGTGCATGTCGGCTCACATGTTTTTGTAACTGGGCATATTTTGTGCCTATGAGTGTGTGTGTGTGGGTGTGTACATATTTGTGTGTGTACATGTATATGAGAGTGTGTTGGTGTGTGTGCATATGTGTGTGCTTGTGTATGTTCTTTTGTGTGTGTGTATATGCATGTCTGTGTGTGTAAGTGCATGTGTGTGCATGCCTATGTGCATTTATGTATACAAATGTTTATGCTTGTACATGTGAGTCTATGCATGAGTGTGTGTGCATTTTTGTGCATTTGTCTATGTGAGTGTTGGTATATGCTTGTGTATTTGCACTTGTGTGTGTTCATGTTTGTGTGCTTGTGTGCATTCCAGTGTGTTTATGTGTGTATGAGTACGTGTGGATGTGTCTTTTTGTTTTTGCATGTGTGTGTGTGTGTGCATGCTTTTATATGTGTAATTGTGTGTTTGTTTGCATGTGTGGGTGTGTGTGCGCATGCGTGTTTGTGTGCATGAGTGTGTGCGCGTGCATGCATGTGTGTGTGCATGCATCTGTGTGTTCATGTGTTTGCCTATATGTGAGCATGTTTGTGTGGTTGAACAAGCATGCGTATGAGTGTGCATGGTTATTGGTATGTGTGTGCATGTGCATGAATGTGTGTACATAACCATGTGTGTATGCCAGTGTTAGTGTGCGTTTTCATGTATTTATGTGTGCATATGCTTGAGTGCACTTGCAAGTGTGTCTAATTTGGTGCATATGTGGGCATGTTTGTTTTTATGTGCATGTGTGATTGTGGCTATATACATGCATATATATATGTGTGTTTGTGTGTTTATATGTGTCTATATGCATGTGCATATGTACAGACACGTGTATATGTATGTGCTTATGCATGTGTTTGTGTGAGTGCATGCTTGCTTGTTCATGTGTGTGTATGTGTGTATGTGTGTGCACATGAGTGTGTACATGTGCATGTGTTTGTGTTTGTTCGTGTCTATGCATTGTCAAACATGCACATGTGTGTGTGCCTATGGGTGCATGTGTGGGTGTGCCTTTGTTTGTGTGGTTGTGTGTGGGCATTTGTGTGGGTATGCTTGCGTGCATCCATGTGTGTCTACCCACGATTGCACATGTTTGTTTATGTGTGTGTAGTTGCACATGTTGTGATTTGATGTACATCTGCACAATATTTTGTGTATGTGTCAAGGTTAGTGTGTGTTTTTATATGCATGTGTTTATATAAGTGTTTGCATGTGCATGTGCTTATGTGTGCATGGGTGGGTGTGTGTGTGTTCTTTAGTATGTATGTGTGCAAATATGTGTGCGTGTGTGTTTGTACAACTACACACGCTTATGTCTATGAGCATGTACGTGTATGTGCATACATGTGTGCCATGTGTGTGACAAGTGTGTGCATTTATTCTTTTGTGTGTATATGCACACATGCATATGTGTGTGTTCGTGCATGTGCATCTGTGTGTGTGTCCCCATGAGTTTGTGTGCATATGAGTGAGTGTGCATGTGTGCACTTGTGTATCTATGCTTATGTACATGTGTGGTGCATGTTTGTGTGTTTATGCACTAACATGTGCATCTATGCATGTGTTTGCATATGTGTGTGTGTGTGTGTGGGTGTGTACATATTTGTGTGTGTACGTGCTCATGAGAGTGCATTGGTGTGTGTGCATACATGTGTGCATGTGTATTTTCTTGTGTGTGTGTGTGTATGTGCATGTCTGTGTGTGTACGTGCATGTGTGTGCATGCCTATATGCATTTTTGTATACAAATGTTTATGCTTGTACATGTGAGTCTGTGCATGAGTGTGTGTGCATTTCTGTGCATTTGTCTATGTGAGTGTTGGTATATGCTTGTGTTTTTGCACTTGTGTGTGTTCATGTTTGTGTGCTTGTGCATGTCTGCATTCTAGTGTGTTTATGTGTGTATGAGTACGTGTGGATGTGTCTTTCTATTTTTGCATGTGTGTGTGTGCGTGCATGCTTTTATATGTGTAATTGTGTGTTTGTTTGCATGTGTGGGTGTGTGTGGGCATGTGTGATTGTGTGCATGAGTGTGTGTGCATGTGTGTCCATGTTGGTGTGCGTGCATGCATGTGTGTGTGTGTGCATGCATCTATGTGTTCATGTGTTTGCCTATATGTGAGCATGTTTGTGTGGTTGAACATGCATGTGTATGAATGTGTGCGGTTGTTGGTATGTGTATGCATGTGCGTGAATGTGTGTACATAACCATGTGTGTATGCAAGTGTTAGTGTGTCTTTTCATGTATTTATGTGTGCATATGCTTGAGTGCACTTGCAAGTGTGTCTAATTTGGTGCATATGTGGGCATGTTTGTTTTTATGTGCATGTGTGATTGTGGCTATATACATGCATATATATATATGTGTGTTTGTGTGTTTATATGTGTCTATATGCATGTACATATGTACAGACACGTGTATATGTATGTGCTTATGCATGTGTTTGTGTGAGTGCATGCTTGCTTGTTCATGTGTGTGTATGTGTGTATGTGTGTGCACATGAGTGTGTACATGTGCATGTGTTTGTGTTTGTTAATGTCTATGCATTGTCAAACATGCACATGTGTGTGTGCCTATGGGTGCATGCGTGGGTGTGCATTTGTTTGTGTGGTTGTATGTGGGCATTTGTGTGGGTATGCTTGCGTGCATCCATGTGTGTGTGTAGCCATGATTGCACATGTTTGTTTATGGGTGTGTAGTTGCACATGTTGGCACATTGATATGTGATTTAATGTGTATGTGCACAATATTTTGTGTATGTGTGTCAAGGTTAGTGTGTGTTTTTATGTGCATGTGTTTATACAAGTGTTTGCATGTGCATGTGCTTATGTGTGCATGGGTGGGTGCGTGTGTGTTCTTTAGTATGTATGTGTGCAAATGTGTGTGCGTGTGTGTTTGTACAAATGCACACACTTATGTTTATGAGCATGTACGTGTATGTGCATACAAGTGTGCCATGTGAGTGACACGTGTGTGCATTTATTCTTTTGTGTGTATATGCACACATGCATATGTGTGTGCATGCATGTGCATCTGTGTGTATGTGTCCCTATGAGTTTGTGTGCATATGAGTGAGTGTGCATATGTGCACTTGTGCATCTATGCTTATGTACATGTGTGGTGCATTTTTGTGTGTTTATGCACTAACATGTGCATCTATGTAGGTGTTTGCATGTGTGTATGTGTGTTCTTACATATCTGTGTATATTTGTGAGTGTGTGTGCATGCACAAGTGTATTTGTGTGCATGTATGCTTATGCATGTGAATGTGTGCATGAGTGGTTGTGTTTGTGTGTTTTTGTATATGTGCATGTGTGCTCACAAGTTTTTGTGGATGGGCATATGTTTTTACCTATGTGCAGGTGTGTGTGTGCATGTGTGTATTCTTGTGTGTATATATGTGTGTTTGTGTGTGTATGTGCATGTGTGAGTGGGCCTATGTGTGTGTGTAAATATTTATGTTTGTGTTCTTGTTCCTGTACATGTGAGTCTATTCAAGAGTGTGTTTACATTTCTATACATTTGTGTATGTGTGCATTTATTTGTGTGTGTGCATTTGTGTATGCTTGTGTTTGTGCATGTGTGTGTGCATGTTTGTGTTCTTGTGCATGTGTGCATTCTCGTGTGTTTATGTGTGTATGAGTGTGTGTGCATATGTCTTTTTGTTTTTGCATGTGTGTATATGTGTGTTTGTTTGCACATGTGTGTTTGCATGTGCATATGTGTGCATGAGTTTGTGTGTGTGTATGTTGATGTGTGTGCATATGTGTGTGTGTACATGCATGTGTGTATGCATGTGTTTGCCTATATATGTGCATGTATATGCTAATGTATGCATATGCATGCATGTGTGTATACATTTGTGTGCATATTTGTTTGCATGTGGCTACATTGGTATGCACATAGTTGTGTATGTTGTTGTGCAAGTGTGTATGTGTGTTTATTTGTGTATGAGCATAGGCATATGTTTGCATATGTGTTTGCAAGTGCACACATGTCTACTTTTACATCTCTTGGAGACTATACACATATGTGTGTGTGTGTGTCAAACTGCATGTGTATGTGCTCATTTTTTTGTGCTTATATATACGCAGGAGTGCGATACTATATGTGTGCATGTTTATAGTATTGCATGTGCATGTGCATGCATGTGTATCTGAAGTCACAAGCATGTGTGAGTGTGTGCATGGGTGTACATGTGTATGTTTGTGTGTTTGTTTATATTTGTGTGCACAAGTGTGTGTGCCTTAGTGGTTGTATGTGCTTATGCCTATGCATATGAGGTATGTCCATGTGTGTGCTTATGTGTATAGATGTCTATGCATGTATTTATGTAGGTATGTTTGTGTGTGTGTGGGTGTGGGTATCCAAGTGTGTGTATCTGTGTGTTTATATTTATATGTACATGTGTATGCATATGTGAGCATGTGTGTGAATGTGTGTATAGATGTTTATTCATGTGTGTGTGTTCATGTTTTTATGCATTCACATGTGTATATATATGTGTTTATGCATCAGTCTTTGTGTATGTGTGCATATTTTACACATGTGTTTGAATGTGTATTTGCATATTTGAGTGTGTGTATTTGTGTTTTTGTGCATATGTACGTGTACGCATGTATGTCTGCATATGTGTGGGTGTATGTGTGTTTGTGTGCATATGCATTTGTATCTGTGTATTTATTTGTGTGTGCATGCATGTGTGTGTGTGCATGTGCATGCGTGCATGTGTGTGGGTGTATACTTGTGTGTGTGCATGTCTATGTATGTGGGCATGTGTGCGCATAAATGTTTGCATGTTAGTTTGCATATATTGGCATGTGTGTGCATGTGTATGTGAGTCTTCTTTTGTGTGTGCATGTGTTTATGCAGATGTTTGCATCTTTGCATATGCATGCATGTGATTGCTTATTTATGTGTGCATTTACATTTGTTTATCTATGTGTGCCTATGCATGTGCATTTGTGAGTGTGTGTGCATATGCATATATGTGCTTGTGTTGGTGCATTATCTGTGTAGCTGCATGTATGCATGTATATATGTTTGTGTGTGTATTTGAGCATGTCTTGTGTGTGTACTTGTGCATGACTACTTGTCCATGTGTGTGTGTGTGCATGCATGCATGTGTGCATGTGTATGCATGTGTGTGTTTTCATGTGTGTGTGCATGTGAGTCTCTGTGTGTTGGTGTATCCATTCATGTATACATACCTATGTGCACTAGTGCATGTGCATGTGTATGCATACGTATATGCATTTGTGTGCCTGTGAACATGCATGTGTATGAGTGTGCACGGCTATGTGTGTGTGTGTTCATGTATGTGCTTGTGTATTTTTAAGTAGGCACATTTGCATGTGTGTGAGTTTGCATGTACATGTGTGTGTGTGTGTGCATATGAGTTCATGTGTGTGAGTGTGTGTTCACGTGCATGTGTTTTTGTGCATGTGTGTGTGGGCATGCATGTTTATATAAAGGTGTACGTGATTGCATGTGTGTGTAGTTGTGCGTTCGTATGTTCTTATGTGTAGTTGGTGCATGTATTTGTTTAAGCATTTTACGTGTGTGCATTGGTGAGTACTTGTATCCATGCGTACTACATACATGCACACAAACACGCACTCAAATGCATGTGTGTGTGTGTGTGTGTTTGTGCATATGCATGTGTGTGTGTGAACAGGTATGTTTGTGTATGTGCATGCATGTGTTCATTTATGTGTTTGTTTGTGCATATATGCATGTGAGTGTGTGTGTGTGTGTGTGTGTGTGTGGATGTGGGTGTGTGACTGAGCATGTGCATGTGCACATGGGAATGCAAGCATCCATGTGTATGTGTATCTGTGTCTTGGTTATGCACATGTGCTTATTTGTGCATGAAAGTGTTCATGTGTTTGTGCACATATGCATCCATATTTTTTGGTGTTTGCATGTGTGGTTATATGTGCCCATGCTTGTATGTGCATCTATGTGCATGTGTTTATGTGTGCATGTGTATTAATTTGTTATATGTACAACACGTGTGTGTTTCTGTTTATTTGTATATCTATGTGTGTATGCACATGTTCATATGTGTGTGCATGAGTGCATGTGTGTGAGCAGGTGTGCTTGGTTGTATCTATATGTGTGTGAGTGTAGGTGTTGTGTGCATGTGTGTGTGCTCATGTGTGTAGGTGCCTCCATGTGTTCATGTATGTTGAGTTTGTATGCATGTGCATATGCATGCATGCTTGTGTGTGTATGTGTCTTTGTGTGCATATGTGCTTGTTTGTGGGTGTGTGTATGTGCATGTGTGTATGTGTGTGTGTGTCTATGTGAGTGTATGCATATGAGTGTGCATATGCTTGTGTGTTTTTGTATGTGTTCATGCATCTTTTTGTGTGTGCACATATGCATGTTCTTGTGTGTGTGTTTTCATTCTTTGTGAGCAAGCATGTGCATATGTGTATGTGTGGATGTGTTTGTGTATACTTGTATGTGTTTGTGTGTGTTTGCATGCATATGTATGTGCATGTGTCGGTTTGTGTGTACATGTGTGCATGTGCATGTGTGTCAAAACATTTGTGTGTGTGTGTGTTTGTATTTGCATGCATGCTTGCTTGTATGTGTGTGTGCTTGTGTGTGTGCACACATGTGTTTGTGTGTTTGGGTGCATAAGTGCAAGTGAATGTTCGTGAGTGTGGGTGGGTGTAGGTTTGCTTGTATTTGTGTATGCATGCTTGTGTCTAGCTATGTACATATGCATGTATGTGTATGTGTGCTTATATGAGTATGTAGGTGTGTGAATGTTTGTGTCTATTCATGTGTGTGTACGCATTGAGCGTGTGCATTTTTGTGTGTGTGTGTGTGCATACTTGTGCATGTGTATATATATGTATATATGTGTGTGTGTGTGGATGCATATGCGCATGATTTCTTGTGTTTGTGTGTGTATCTGGATGCATGTTGCAAACATGCATGTGTGGATGTGTGTTGGTGGGTGGGTGTCTGTGTATGTGCATGTGTGTGTGCTTTTGCATGTTCATGTGTGTGCATGTGTATTTATATGTGTGTATTTTGGTATGTGCTTGCATATTTGTGTGTGTGTGTTTGTATGTGCATGTGCACGTGTGCAAATGAGTGTGTGTGTGTGTATTGTGTGTGTTGTGTCTCACGTGTCTACATGTATGCATATGTGTAAGTGTTGGTGTGCAAGGGTGTGTTTGCTTAAGTGGGCAAGTGTGAGTGTAAGCATGTATATGCATCTGTATGTTTGTGTGTGCATTGCTTATGTGTGTGTGTGATTTTTGCATACCTATGTGTTAATGTGGGTTCATGTATGTGTGGGTGCATGTGTTTTGGCATATGTATGCGTGTATGTATGCATGTCTATCCATGTGTTTTATTTGTATTTATGTGTGTGAGCATGTGCATGTGTGGTCATGTGTACCTATTTGTGTGTGTGCTTGTGTGTGCATAGGTATGCATGTACATATGCACATGCATTATTATAGGCATGCAAGTCTTCATGTACACTCACATGTGTGTGTGGGTGTGTGTGCCTGGGCATGTCTTTGTGTGTTTGTGTGTGCATGCATGCATGTGTTTTTGTGTATGCAAACAGGTGAAAATGGATGCATGTGCTTAAATCTGCATGTGCATATATGTGCATGCCTAACCTTGTGTGTGTGTGTGTTAGTGTATTTTATATAGTTGTTTATGTGTGTTTGTAGGTATGTGCATGTTTGTGCATGTTTATGTGGTGTTTGTATGTGTTTGTGTGTGTGTGTGCATGTGTGCATGTGAGTGCATTGCGTGTGCATGCATGTGTGTGCATGTGTGTGCATGTGTGAGTATAAGTGCGTGTGCATGCATGTATATGTGCATGTGTGTGTGCATGAGTATCCATTCGTGTCTATGCGTGTGTGCTTGTGTTTGAGCATGTGCATGTTTTGTTATGTGTGCACATTGTGTGTGTGCATGTTGGTGTGTATTGTGTGCATGTGTATGTGTGTGTGGTGGTATCTCTATGTCTGAATGTTCGAGCATATGTGTTGACTTGTGTGTGTATGCTTGTGCGCATCTATGCTCTTGCCCATGTTTTCATGTATGTGCATGTATGTAGGCATGCTAACTCCTCTATGTGTGTATGTGTGTGTGGTGTGTGCATGCATGTGTGTGAATGTGCATGTGCATGGGTGGACATGTGTGTGTATGCATGCATGTGCATTTGTGTAGATGTATGCACGTGTGCATTTGCATGGGTTTGTGTGCATGTATGTGCAAGCATGCTTATGTGTGTGCAAGTATGTATATGGGTTTGTGGGTGTAGTCGTCGATGTGCATGTGAATGTGTGGCATGTGTTTGTGCACATGCACGTACATGCTTGTGTGTAGGTGCATGTGTATGCTTTTATGTGTTCATGTGTATGAGTGTATAGGTGTTTGTGTATACATTTGTGTATATGTATTGTGCATGAGTGCATGTGTAGTTGTGCATGGGTGTGTCCTTAAAGGTGTGTGTATGCTTGTGTCATGTACATGTGTGTGATTGTGCAAGTGTGTGCATGTTTTTGTGTGCATAAGTGTTTGCATATGTGTGCATGTTTGTGTGTGATTGTGAGTGTGTATGAGGGGGATTGTTTGTGCATTTGAGTGCATATGCGTGTGTCCATATGTGCTTGTCTGCATTTATGAGTGCATGTGAGTGTGCATATGTATGCATGTATTTGTGCATGTGTCTATGAATGCATGCACATGCACACAATTGTAAAAATATGTGTGTGTGCATCATGTGTATGTGCATGTTTTCTTATTTTTATGCAAGTGTGGGGTTATATGTGTGTGTGTGTGTGTTTGCAAGGATGTGTATGCAAACATATATGTGTATGTGCTTGTGTATGCCTATCTGTGTGTATGTGTTCATGTGTTTGTGCATGTGTGTATGCTCGTGTTTACACATTATGTGTGTATTTGTGTATAAATGTGCATGTGTGTGCAAATGTGCATATGTATAAGTGTGTGTGTGTGTATGCATGTGCAAGTGTAGATGTGTGCATGTACACGTACATGTCAATACATGCATGTGTGTGCATTTGTGTGCACGTGTGTATGGGTAGGCTTCTGTGTGTTTGTGTGTTTGGGTATGCATTTGTGTGTGTGCATAGGTTTGCAACTGCATATGCATTTGTGTGTGCATGCATGTTTTACTGTTTGTGTGCTTATGGGCATGTATATGTTCATATTTGTGTGTATGCATGTGTGTTTGTGCATGTTGGTATGCATATTAGTATGAGAGTTTGTGTACATGTGAGTGCTTATATGTGTGCATGCATATGCACTTATCTATTTGTGTGAGTGCATGTGAGTGTGTTGTCACATTCATGGATGTTTGTATATGTGTGTACATGCACTCATGTAGGAATATGTTTGTGTATTATTGGGTGTATTGTTTGTTTTCGTGCTTGTATGGATGCTTATGTGTAAGTTTGTGTCTGTTAGAGTGTGTGTATGTTAAGTTTGTGTTGAAGTGCGTGGTTCAATTTGTATGCGTGTGTGCATGTGTGTGTGCATCGGCATGTGTATATGTACTTAGGTGTATGAGTATGCATGTGCTTTCATATATGTGTGCATGTGAGTGGGAGTGTGTAATTATGTGTGTATGTGCATCTGTTTGTGTTGTGGTGTGTGCATGTTTGTCTATGTGTATGTATCCACATAAGTGTGCATATGTGTATGCTTGTGTTTGTGTGTTTGTATTAGAGTATTTGAACATGCATGTGTATGTATGTGCTTGTGTGGGTTTGTATATGTACATGTGTGTGTGTGTGTATTCTTGGGTGTGTTTATGAAAGTGCATGCAAGTTTAAGAGCATATGTTTTCATGTATTTTCACAATGGCACGTGTGTGTGTGTGTGTGAGTGGGTGTATTTGTTGAAGTGTGCATGTGCTTCTGTGTGTGAGTTTGTGTGCATACACGTGTTATTATATGTGCATCTCTAGTAATGTGTGCATTCATATGTGCATGTATGCAAGTGCATGTTCATTTGGCATTATGTTTGGGTACACATGTATACTTGTGTCAGTGCGTGAATGTGTGCATAGTCATGTTTGTGTCTCTGTATGCATATGTGCATGGGTGTCAAAGCATGTATTATGTGTGAGCTTGTTTTTGTGTGTTTGTGCACATGTGAGCATGTGCACATCAATGCATATGTTTGACTATGCATGTGTTGCTGGGTGTATATTTGTAGGCACCTATGTGCATGTGTGCTTGTCTCAGTGCGTGTCTGTAGACATGCATGCATCTGTGTGCCTATGTGTGTGTATGCATGCATCTGTTTGCCTATGTGTGATCAATTTATATGTATGTGTGCATGTACATATGTGCTTGTGTCCATATGTGTGCTCCTATGCCTAGATATGTATATGTGGCCCTCTCTTTCCTTTATGTGTGTGTGCATGTGTTTTTGTGCACGTTGATGTTCTTGTGTGTGCATGGGTCCATGTATTTGTGTATGTGTAAGTATGCATGCAAGCTTGTGGGTGTATGTGTACAGGTGCTTACATGTGTGTATGTGTGTTGTGCATGCATGCATGTTTGTATTTGTGCTTTTGTGTGTGCACATTTGTGTATCTATGCATGGTTGTGTGTGTGTGTGTACATGAGTGTGTTCAACTATGTGTGCATTGGCATGAGTGTGTGTGGTTGTGTGTGGGTTTGTGTGTGCGTGTATATGTGCTTGTGTATGTGTGCATGTGTTTGTGTGGTTTCATGTGTGTGTGTGTGCATGGATGTTATCATGTGTGTGTGACTATGCATGCATGTGTACTTGTGAGTTTGTATGTGTGCTTGTGTGAGTGTATGTCAGTGTGAGTGCATCTACATTTATGTGTATATTTGTGTGTCTATGTGTGTGTTTGTATGTGTATGTGCACGTATATGTACATGGAGGCATGTTGGTGTGTATGAGCATGTGTGTGCATGCCTGTGGATAAATGTGTGCTTTTAAGTTTGTGAGATAATTTGCATGTGTGTATATCTATGTGTGTGCATGCATGCATCCATTCTTATGCACATGTGTGTGTGCAAGTATGTGTGTGTGTGTTCTTATTTGCATATGTGAATGCATGCTTAGATGTTTGTTTTGTGTGCAAGTGTATTTGTCCTTTCGTGTGCCTTTGTGTTGGCATGTGCGTGTGTTCTTGCATGTATGTGTTTGTGTCTGTGTGTGTGTGTGTGTGTGTGTTTATGCATGTGAATGAGTATGTGCTTTTGCATATATGTTCATGTGCTTGTTTGTTGCTGAGCATGTGTGTATGTGTGTGTATGTGCATGAGTACATGTGTGCATGTATGTTTGCATGTATTCATGTTTGTACACATGTGCATGTTTGTGTGTGCATGAATGTGAATGTACATGTTTTCATGTTCCTATGTGTGGGTGCGTGTGTGCATTCATGCTTGTATTTTTATAAGTGCACATGTTTGTTTACATAGATGCCTATGTTTACATGTGATTGCATGTGTGTGCATATGCATGTGCATGTGTATGCACAGTTGTGTGTGTGTTCATGTGTCAATCCATGTATGCGGTATGTGTAAGTTCATGTGTACAGCTTTGTCAATGCTTGTGTAGTTCTATGCATGCATGTACTTGTGTCTTTTTTTTGTTTGTGTGCATGTATATGTGTGTGTTTCTATGTGTGTAGGTGTGTGTGCACATCATTGCACCTACGTATGGGTGTGTTTGCATCTACATATGTGTGTGTGTGCACATGTGTGTATATGTGTGTGCATTTGTTCACATAGATCTGCGTGTATGTCTATTAGCTCATATGAGTTTGTGTGTGCATGCATGCAAGCTTGTGTGGGCATGTGTGTTTGCTAAGCATGCATGTGTGTGGGTGTGGATGTGCGTGCATATACCGTTGTGTGTGTGTTTGTGCTCATGTTTCCAAGCTCGTGTGTATTTGTATGTGTACATGTTTGTGCCTGTGCTTATGCATGGGAATGCATGTTCCTATCTGTGCATGTGTGGTGCTTTTGTGTGCAAGTTTGCATGTGTGGCTATGCACATGCACATTTATACATGTGTGTGTGTATGTTCATGTCATGTATTCATGCATGTGTATGCATATGTGTGTGTGCACGTGTATGGGTTTAATGTGTGCATCATTATGCATGTGTGTGTGAGTTTTTGTGTGCATGCATGTACAATTTGTGCATGTCTATGTGCATGTTTACGTGGGGTTTTGAATTTAGGTGCTTGTGTTTGTATGTGTTGGTGCATCCAAGTGTGTGTGCATGTACGTGTGTGTATGCATGCACATCTATGTAGGTGAGTGTGCAGGCATATGTTTATGTTTAGATGTGTGGGTGTATGTTCATGTGTGTGTTCGTGCATGCATGCATGTGTGTGTGCATGCATGTGGGTGTGTATTACACATGCACATCTGTGTATATGCATCTTTTTATTTGTGTGTGCAAGTGCTTATGTGTGTGTGTGATTTTTGCATACCTATGTGTTAATGTGGGTTCATGTGTGTGTGGGTGCATGTGTTTTGGCATATCTATGCATGTATGTATTCCTGTCTATCCATGTGTTTTATTTGTATTTATGTGTGTGTGTGTGTGCATGTGCATGTGTGTGCATGTGTACCTATTTGTTGGTGTGCTTGTGTGTGCATAGTGATGCATGTACATATGTACATGCATGATTATAGGCGTACATGTCTTCATGTACACTCACGGGTGTGTGTGCTTGGGCATGTCTCTGTGTGTTTGTGTGCATGTGTGTTTGTGTGTGCATGCATGCATGTGTGTTTTTGTGCATGCATAAAGGTGAAAATGGATGCATGTGTTTACATATGAATGTGCATATATGTGCATGCCTAACCTTGTGTGTGTTAGTGTATTTTAGATAGTTGTTTATGTGTGATTGTAGGTATGTGCGTGTTTGTGCACGTTTATGTGGTTTCATTTGTGGTGTTTGTATAGGTTTGTGTGCGTGTGTGTGTGCATGTGGGTGCATTGCATGTGCATGCATGTGTGTGCATGTGTGTGCATGTGTGAGTATAAGTGCGTGTGCAGACATGTATATGTCCATGTGTGTGTGCATGAGCAGCCATTCGTGTCTATGCGTGTGTGTTCGTGTTTGAGCATGTGCATGTTTTGTTGTGTGTGCACATTGTGTGTGTGCATGTTGGTGTGCATTGTGTGCACGTGTATGTGTGTGTGGTGGTATCTCTATGTTGTAATGTTCGAGCATATGTGTTGACCTGTGTGTGTATGCTTGTGCGCATCTATGCTTGTGCCCATGTTTTCATGTATGTGCATGTATGTGGGGATGCTAGTTCCTTTATGTGTGTATGTGTGTGTGGTGTGTGCATGCATGTGTATGAATGTGCATGTGCATCCGTGTGCATGTGTGTGTATGCAGGCATGTGCATTTGTGTAGATGTATGCACGTGTGCATTTGCATGGGTTTGTGTGCATGCATATGCAAGCATGCTTATGTGTGTGCAAGTATGTGTATGGGTTTGTGGGTGTAGTCATCGATGTGCATGTGAATGTGTGGCATGTATTTGTTCACATGCATGTACATGCTTGTGTGTGGGTGCATGTGTATGGTTTTATGTGTTCATGTGTATGAGTGTGTAGGTGTTTGTGTATATATTTGTGTATATGTATTGTGCATGAGTGCATGTGTGTGTCCTTACAGGTGTGTGTATGCTTGTGTCATGTACATGTGTGTGATTGTGTAAGTGTGTGCATGTTTTTGTGTGCATAAATGTTTGCATATGTGTGCGTGTCTGTGTGTGCATATTTTTGCAAGTGTTTGTGTTTGTGTGTGATCGTGAGTGTGTGTGAGGGGGATTGTTTGTGCATGTGAGTGCTTATGCGTGTGTCCATATGTTCTTGTTTGCATTTATGAGTGCATGTGAGTGTGCATATGTATGCATGTATTTGTGCATGTGTCTATGTATGCATGCACAAGCACACAATTGTAAAAATATGTGTGTGTGCATGCTTGCATGTGTGTGCATCATGTGTATGTGCATGTTTTCTTTTTTTATGTAAGTGTGGGGTTGTATGTGTGTGTGTGTTTGTGTGTGTTTGCGAGGATGTGTATGCAAACATATATGTGAATGTGCTTGTGCATGCCTATCTGTGTGTACGTGTTCACGTGTTTGTGCTTGTGTGTATGCTCGTGTTTACACATTATGCGTGTATGTGTGTGCAAATGTGCATATGTATATGTGTGTGTGTGTGTGTATGCATGTGCAGGTGTAGATGTGTGCATGTACATGTACATGTCAATACATGCATGTGTGTGTGTTTTTGTGCACGTGTGTATGGGTAGGCTTTTGCGTGTTCGTGTATTTGGGTATGCATTTGTGTGTGTGCATAGGTGTGCAAGTGCATATGCATTTGTGTGTGCATGCATGTTTTATTTTTTGTGTGCTTATGGGCATGTATATGTTCATATTTGTGTGTATGCATGTGTGTTTGTGCATGTGTGTATGCATATTCGCATGAGAGTTTGTCTGCATGTGAGTGCTTATATGTGTGCATGAATATGCGCTTATCTATTTGTGTGAGTGCATGTGAGTGTGTTGTCACATTCATGGATGTTTGTATGTGTGCATGCATGCACTCATGTGGGAATATGTTTGTGTATTATTGTGTGTGTTGTTTGTTTTCTTGCTTGTATGGATGCTTATGTGTAAGTTTGTGTCTGCTAAAGTGTGTGTTTGTCATGTTTGTGTTGAAGTGCATGGTTCAATTTGTATGCATGTGTGCATCGACATGTGTATATGTACTAGGTGTATGAGTATGGATGTGCTTTCATGTATGTGTGCATGTGAGTGGGAGTGTGTAATTATGTGTGTGCATATGTGTGTATGTGCATCTGTTTGTGTTGGGCTGTGTACATGTCTGTCTAGGTGTGTGTATCCACATGATTGTGCATATGTGTATGCTTGTTCTTGTGTGTTTGTATCAGAGTATTTGAACATGCATGTGTATGTATGTGCTTGTGTGGGTTTGTATGTGTACATGTGTGTGTGTGTGCTTGGGTGTGTGTATGAAAGTGCATGCAAGTTTAAGTGCATATGTTTTCATATATTTGCACAATGGCACGTATGTGTGTGTGTGTGTGGGTGTATGTGTTGAAGTGTGCATGTGCTTTTGTGTGTGAGTTTGTATGCATACTCGTTTTATTGTATGTGCATCTCTGGTAATGTGTGCATTCGCATGTGCGTGTATGCAAGTGCATGTTCATTTGGAATTATGTTTGTGTATGCATGTATACTTGTGTCAGTGCGTGCATGTGTGCATAGTCATGTGTGTGTCTCTGTATGCATATGTGCATGGGTGGCAAAGCATGTATTATGTGTGAGCTTGTTTTTGTGTGTTTGTGCACATGTGAGCGTGTGCACATCAATGCATATATTTGACTGTGCATGTGTTGCTGGGTGTGTATTTGTATGCACCTATGTGCACGTGTGCTTGTCTCAGTGTGTGTCTATACACATGCATGCATTTGTGTGCCTATGTGTGTGTGCGTATGCATCTGTGTGCCTATGTGTGATCAATTTATATGTATGTGTACATGTACATATGTGCTTGTGTCCATATGTGTGCTCGTATGCCTAGATATGTATAAGTGTCCCTCTCTTTCCTTTATGTTAGTGTGCATGTGATTTTGTGCACATTGATGTTCTTGTGTGTATTTCTGTATGTGTAAGTATGCATGCAAGCTTGTGGGTGTATGTGTACAGGTGCTTACATGTGTGTATGTGTGTTGTGCATGCATGCATGTTTTTATTTGTGCTTTTGTGTGTGCACATTTGTGTATCTATGCATGGTTGTGTGTGTGTGTGTACATGAGTGTGTTCAACTATGTGTGCATTGGCATGAGTGTGTGTGGTTGTGTGTGGGTTTGTGTGTGCGTGTGTGTGTGTGTGCATGTGCTTGTGTATGTGTGCATGTGTTTGTGTGGTTGCATGTGTGTGTGTGTGTGCATGGATGTTATCATGTGTGTGTGACTATGCATGCATGTGTGCTTATGAGTTTGTATGTGTGCTTGTGTGAGTGTATGTGAGTGTGAGTACATCTACATTTATGAGTATATTTGTGTGTCTATGTGTGTGTTTGTATGTGTATGTGCACGTATTTGTACATGGAGGCATGTTGGTGTGTATGAGCATGTGTGTGCATGCCTGTGGATAAGTGTGTGCTTTTAAGTTTGTGAGATTATTTGCATGTGTGTATATCTATGAGTGTGCATGCATGCATCCCTGCTTATGCACATGTGTGTGTGCAAGTATGTGTGTGTGTGTTCTTATTTGCATATGTGAATGCATGCTTAGATTGTTTTGTGTGCAAGTGTATTTGTCCTTTCGTGTGCCTATGTTTTGGCATGTGTGTGTCTTCATGCATGTCTGTGTTTGTGTGTGCATGTGTGTGTGTTTATGCATGTGAATGAGTATGCGCTTGTGCATATATGTTCATGTGCTTGTTTGTTGCTGAGCATGTGTGTATGTGTGTCTATGTGCATTAGTACATGTGTGCATGTATGCTTGCATGTATTCGTGTTTGTACGCATGTGCATGTTTGTGTGTGCATGAATGTTAATGTACATGGTTTCATGTGCCTATGTGTGGGTGCGTGTGTGCCTTCATGCTTGTATTTTTATAAGTGCACATGTTTGTGTACATAGATGCCTATGTTTACATGTGATTGCATGTGTGTGTGCATGTGCATGCACATGCATGTGTGCATGTGTGTGCACAATTGTGTGTGTGTTCATGTGTGTCAATCCATGTATGTGGTATGTGTAAGTGCATGTGTACAGCTTGTCAATGCTTGTGTAGTTCTATGCATGCATGTACTTGTGTCTTTTTTTTTGTGTGCATGTATATGTGTGTGCTTGTGCGCGTGTAGGTGTTTGTGCACATACATGCCCCTGCGTATGGGTGTGTTTGCATCTACATATGTTTGCGCATTTGTTCACATAGATGTGCGTGTGTATTTTTGTTAGCTCATATGAGTTTGTGCTTGCATGCATGCAAGCTTGTGTGGGCATGTGTGTTTGTTATGCATGCTTTTTTGTGGGTGTGGATGTGCATGCATATACCGACATGTGTGCATTTGTGCTCATGTTAACTAGCTCGTGTGTATATGTATGTGTACATGTTTGTGCATGTGCTTATGCATGAGAATGCATGTTCCTGTCTGTGTGTGTGTGGTGCTTCTGTGTGCAAGTTTGCATGCGTGGCTATGCACATGCACATGTATACATGTGTGTGTGTGTGTATGTTCATGTCATGTATGCATGCATGTATATGCATATGTGTGTGTGCATGTGTGTGGATTTAATGTGGGCATGCTTATGCATGTGTGTGTGAGTTTTTGTGGGCATGCATATGCTATTTGTGGATGTTTATGTGCTTGTTTACATGGGGTTGTGAATTTTGGTGCTTGTGTTTTTATGGGTGGGTGCATCCAAGTTTGTGTGCATGTACGTGTGTGTTATGCATACACATCTATGTAGGTGCGTGTGCAGGCACATGTTTATGTTTAGGTGTGTGGGTGTGTGTTCATGTGTGTGTTTGTGCATGCATGCATGTGTGTACATGCATGTGGGTGTGTATTACTTATGCAGATCTGTGTATGTAGATGTAAGTGCACATGTGTTCATGTGCATGTGCATGTGTGTGTGTGGGAGCATGTGGACATGGAAGTGAGTGCATATGCATGTATGCATACATTTGAGCATTTATGAACAAGTGTGTGCATGCATATGTGTGAACATATGTGTGTGCATCTATGTGTTGTGCATGTCTGCATATATGTGCATGCACATGTGCTTATGCACAAGGATATATGTTCATGAGCCATTTTTTACACGTGTGTATATGTGTGCATAAGCGTGTGTTTCCATGTGTGTTTGCAAGCATGTGTTTTTATATGTGTGTGCGCATTTGTTCATATGTGAGTCTGGGTGCATTTGGGTGCATATGTGTGTATGTGTTTATGCATGAGTGCTTATGTGCATGCATGCTCCTGTGTGTGTATGTGATTGCATGCTTGTGCATCTATGTGTGTTTTTTATGTGAAAATGTACATATGTGTGCAGGCATGTGGGTTTGTTTATTTGTATGTGTGTGTGTGTGCATTTCTACATGTCTGTGTGTTTATGTGTGCATGTGTATAAATATGTGCATGTGTATAAATGTGTGCATATTCTTGTGCTTATGTGTTCATGCATGCATGCACGTATGGCTGTGGGTTTGTGGGTGTGCATTTGTGTATGTGCATGGGTGTATGCGCATGTGTGCCTAATTATGCATGTATGTGTATTCATGTGTGTACATGTATGTGTGCATGTAGGTGTAAGAGTGTGTGTGTGTGTGTGTGGGTGTGCTTGTATGAGCACATGTGTGTGTGTGTGCAAGTGTGCTTGCATGTGCCTATGTGTGTGCATGCATTTTTATGTGTAGGTAAGAGTTTGTATGTGCATGTGTTTGTGCTTGTGTATTATATACATGCCTTCATATGCATTTATGCTTGTGTTTGTGCATATGTGATTGCTAATTTGTGTGCACTTGTGAGTGTATTGGTGCATTTGTGTCTGTGTGTGTGCATGTATCTGTGCATGTGATTGTGTCTCTTTAAGTTTGCATGCACATATATTCTTGTGTTCATGTGTGGGAGTCAATGTGTGTTTGTGTCTATATGTGCTTGTGTGTGTGTGTGTGGGTGTGCTTGTGTGAACCTGTGTGTGTGCATGTGTGTGTTTGCGTATGTGCATTTTTGTGTGTGCGAGTTTATGTACGTGACCGTGTGTGAGTTTTCACATTTTTGTGTGTGCATGCTTGTATGGATGTGTGCATGCATGTGTGTGTGTGTGTGAAGTCTGTATGTGCATGCATATGTGTTTTCATTTGTGCATGTGTGTGTGTGTCTATGTGCATGTTCATGCATGTGTGTCTACTTGTGGTTGGGTCTATATGTGTGTCCATGCATGCATTTGTGTGTGTGTGTTCATGTGCATGTGTGTGTGTTTTAGATTTGTTTGTGAGTCTGTATACACATGTGTGTGCGTATGTGTTTGTGCGTGAGAGTGAATACGAGTGTGTTTGGGGGTGTATATGTGTCCATGTGTATGCATATGTTTATATGTGTGTACATATGTGTGCTTGTGCATGTGTCTAAATTTTTTTTGTGTTTGTGCCATTATGGGTGTATGTGTTTTAATGTGTGTGCATATGTGGGTGGATGTATCTACATGACTATGTCTATATGTTCGAGCATCATTGTGTGTACGTGCATCTACATGAGTGTTGTGAATGTATGTATGTGTGCATGAATTCATGTGATCATGTATATGCATGTGTGTGTGTGGGAGGGAGGGAGGGATGAGTATGTGTTTGCATGTGAGTATGTTTGTGCTTGTGCAATTGCCTATGTGTGTGAATGTGTGTATGGCCATGTGTGTATGTGCATGTTGTGCATGTGTTTGCATATGCATGCATTTTCATGTGTGCATGTGAATGTTTGTGCTTGTGAGTGTGCATATCAATATGTTTGTGTGTGTCTTTATGTATTCATGTGCATGTGTGCATCGATGGATGTGCTTGTGTGTGGGTGTGTATGTTCGTGTGTTAATAAGTGTGTAGTTGGATGTGCATGTGCATGGGCTTAAACATGTGTGCATGTGTACATGTGCATATGTGCATGTGTGTGTGTGCATGTGTTGGTGTGCATTTGTATGTGCATGTGTGAATGTGTATGTGTGTGTGTGTGTGCATGTTCATGCTTCTGTGTGTGCATATATGCTCATGTGGGTGTATGTGTGTCTGTATGGGTATATGTGTGTATAGGTGTTTCTATAAGCATGTCCATGCATGCGTGTGCAATTTTGTGCATGCAAGTGAATTGATACATGCATGTGTGTATGAATGTGTGTGTGTGTACTGGTTATGCACTTGTGCAAGCATGTCTATGTGCATGTGTTTGTGCACACTTGTGTTCATGCATGTGGGCGAGTGTGTGCATGCATATATATGTGCATGTGTGCATATGAGTGTGTGTACTTATGCGTGTGTTTGCATGTGCATGTGTAGATATGTGCTTGCATGTACTTTTACGTATGTGTGTATGTGTGTTTTTTTTTGTATGCATATGTATGTGTGTGCACATGAGTGTGAGGGTGTTTGTGCATGCATATCTGTTTGTTTGTGTGTGCCTATATGTGTATGCATGCATGTGTGTGTGCATGCATTTGTTTGTATGGATGTGTGCATGTAAGAGTAGGTGTTTGTGCTTGTGTGTATATGCATGTGTGTGCTAGTGTCAATGTGTGTGTTGTGTAGGCATGTGTACAAGTTTGTGGGTGTGTCTATATGTTTGTGTGTGTATGCATTTGTACATGTGTTCCCATGTGCGTAAGCATGTTTGTGTATGCTTATGTTCTTGTGTGTGAGTATGTGTGCATGCTTTTGTGTATGCAGGTGCATGTGTGAATATATGTGGTCATTTGAATATGTGGCTATGTGTGTGTGCATATGTATGCTTCTATGTGTGTGTGTTTATGTGCATGTATCAATGTGTACACACATGTGGTTGTGGGGGGCATGGGTGTGTGTTTTTGTGTATACAAGTGTGTGTGCTTTCTTGTGTGAGTGTGTGTGCATGTATGGAAATGTGTGGATGCATGGGTGCAAGTGTGTGTTTATCTATATGTGTGTGTGTGTGTGTCTACATTTGTGCTTATGTGTGGGTGTCTTTGTTCATGTGCATGTGTGTGTCTTTATTTGTGTGTATATATGTACATATTTGTGAGTGTGCATGTATGTGCACATGTGTGTGGGTATGTGTGCATGTTCTTATGAACATGCATGCATATGTGCATGAGTGTGTGTGTGCACATGCATGTGAGTATGCATATGTGTGTTATTATGCATACATGTGTGAGTGTGTGTGCACATGCATGTGTTCATATATGTGCATGTCTGAGAGAGAGTGTGCATGCATTTGTGCATATATGTATACATGCACGTAGATGGGCATGCATGCTTGTGTATATGAGTGTGTGCATGTCCATGTGAGTGAGTGAGTGTGTGCGTGTGCATGTTTTAGTGCCTGCATGAGTGCACGTGTTTCGTATGTGCATGTGTGTGTGTATGCCTATTTGTGTGCTTGTATGTGTGTTTGAGCATTTGTTTGTTTGTGTATATGCATTCATGTATGTATTTTTATGTTTGTGTGTGTGTGCATCTTAATGTGTGGGCATGTGTGTTCATGTGCATATGTGTGTGTGTGTATGTTTATTGATATAAGTGTTTGTCCATTTGTTCGTGTATGCAATTTTGTGCATTTGTGGGTGTGTTCATGTGTGCGTTTGTGTGTATGTTTGTCTGGGTGTGTGTGTGCGATTACTTATGCATTCATGTGTGTGTGTATATGCATGTCTATGCATATGCGTGTGTGCTTGTTTGTGTATTTATGAGTGTGTGCATGTTCTTTTGAGTGTGTGTGTAGGTTGCATTCATGTGTGCATGTGGTTGTGTGTGTGTGTCTTTGCACATGTGTGTACTTGGGAGTTTGTATGTGTGTATTTGATGTTTGATATGCATGGGTGCTTATTTGTCTATGCTTATGAGCATGCATGATTGCATTTGTATGTGCATATGTATCTGTGTGCAATTTGCATGCTTGTGTGCATGTGTATCTATAAAAGTGCATATTTGTTTGTGAGTCTATGTATGTGTGTGTGTGTGTAAATGTTTGAGTATGTCTTTGTGCATGGTCGCACGTGTGTGAGTGTATGTATGTATATTTCTACATGTGTGTATATGGATGTTCATGTGTGCACATGTGTGCCTACTATGTGCACGTGTGTGCACATGTGGGCAAGTACTCATATGTGTGTATAGGCATGTGTATGCATGCGTGTGTGTGTCTCTATGTGCGTCATACTTGTCTTTTGATGTATGGATATGTGTGCATGTTTGTGTGTGTCTACATGTATCTATGTGTATGTGTGGACATGTGCATGCTATGTGCATGAATGTGTACGTGTGTGTTTGCATTGAAGCCTTTCTATATGTGTATGTTTGCATGGCACATCTGTGCTTATGTACTTTTGTGTGCATGTCTGCATGCATGCATTTTTGTGCATGTGTGTACATGGGGTTGCTCATGTGTGTTATGTGTTTTGTGACTATGCTTGTTTGTGTGGGCATGAGTATGTGTGATTGTGTGGGCTTGCATGTGTGCAGGAGTGTGTGCATGTGTTCATTTTTGCATGTTTGCTTGTATTTTTGCCAGTGGTTGTGCATGTGTGTGTGTGTGTGTGTGCATGTGTGTGTTTATGCATTTATGCATGTGTGTTTGTTTATGTGTGCATGTGCATGCCTATGTGAGTGTGTGTTTGTGTGTGCATGTACGTATGTGTGTGTGCGTGAGTGTGTGTGCATTTGTGAGCATGTGCATGTGTATGCATTTGTAGGTGCTTGTGCTTTTACATATGTGTGCATATGTGTGTGTGTGTGTGTGCTCTTTTGTTTGCTTGCATGAGGGAACTTATGTGCCTATGCTTGTGTGAGATGATTGAAGGCTCAACTTGTTGATTTTGGAGCCAAAGACTATGCTCTTTGTAGACTGATTAATCCATAAAAAATTATGTTTCCAAATATTTATGTGGTCAGTATGTTAAAAGTTTTTCACTTTGTAATTATGACACATACAATTATCATGATTCATACATATTTCAATTACTATTTATAATGATGCACTATGTTACATTTGATCTTTAAAATTAAGTCCTTTTGAGTTTTGAAATCTCATAATTTTTAAAAAAACCATTTCAACCTAGCACCCAACCCCTCCGTCAAGTCTGAAGGCTTGGGTCAAGTGGCCATTAGTTGTGGGAACTGGGTCTTGGGGAGCAATAAGTCAGGAGTCTGACTAAAATCGAGTTAGGTCTAGCCTAAGTATTGATCAAGGTTTGAATCCTATAGTAGCGTAAGTAAATCAACTAAAGGAATGATTTTTAACCCAACTTAGGCACACGAGTCGAGTCAGATGTCAATAATAAGTAATTTGTTTAGGATAGGTGGAACTCATTTTAGTATTATGCTCAGGTGCCTTAGGTAATGACATTCCAAGGGTACCATGGGGTAGTCAATTCTAGTAGGCTCGATTATAAATTGTGCATAGAGGAAGTGATATATAGACAAATCATTTGCAATGCTTAGTAATATGGCATGAAATAAACATCTATTTCTCTAAACTTGGGCACATTTGTACCAACCAATCACTTATTTTACTAATCAAATGGTCATAATTTCATCCATATTTGTGAATAGTTTTTTCATCTAGTCATCATCCAGAATGTTGGATCCAATGGTTAAGAGGCCCTCCATCTTTGTCAACCTTATATTGATCATTACCGTAATCCATCTAACCTTTGGATCTAATGTTCCAAATTATATCTTGCTATGATTTGATGTAGGCCCTTTAATAGTTATTTTGATTAGATGATTCCTTCTTTGTCTACTCAGAATGGTACAATAGTTGCATTTCATCTTCCTCTTTCGTCACCATAATGACTATCATTTGGAAAAGTTAATTCTAGATGTGGTGCAGTCATTTTGAGATGTTTTTATTTTGACTATAAATAGGGATCATTTACTAAGATTTTTTTTGTTATTGAATCAACTTGAGATTTTTATAAGCACTTTAGAGAAGTCTAAAATTGAGAACATCAAATTTCATAGTGCTTGTAGGGGCTATGGTCTCTTTCAATTATTATTTGTTCTACTCTCTTTTATAATCTTTTTACAACATCCTTGTTATATCTATATTATTAATAAGTTTTTGCCACTATTGTTTAAAATCTTAAAGGTGTAAGAATTTTACCTATAGAAATTTTTGTAAAGCTTTCAATTATTTCATATTACAATTTTTTGTAGATTTTCATGTCACATTGGAGCACCAATTTGTAATTGGTTTACACTTAACAAGAGTTTTTAGTGGAGGCTCAAATGGTGTTTGAGAGTGGATGTTAGCACATGTTTTACTAGAACCACCTAAAAATTCTTGATGTATTTCATTTATTGTGGAGCAATTTTATTTCATTGATTATTTGCTTAAAAATGAATTTTTATGTTCATGCGTAAAATTTTTTCTTTCATTTAAAATTTTCCAAAACTGAAATTTTCTTAAACGTAGAACTTATCACTTCCTTCTTATAGGTTTTACCTCACATCAAGTGATATCAGAGTGAGGTTTTTATTAAAAGAAAGACATTTCAAAGGCAAGATCCTCATGGCTCTTCTTACTATTGAGCATAATGTCATCTTATCTCAAAGAACTTTGTCACATCTACCACCATTGTTCAAAGTTGAGTTTTATCCTTATTAGAAAAATTGTATGCATTTAATTTTAGAATCTGATAGTTTGAAATTTGGAATATAATTAAAAATTTAATTGAGTTTCTAACTAAGATTATTATTAGGGAATATGTTAAAAATTATTAGGTGAAGTCACTCCTAAGTGAGAAAAGTTTTTATGTCTACATGCATTTTCATTTTTGCATGATGTGTATGTGTGTGTGTGTGTGTGTATATAAGTTTGTGTACATGTGTGCTTATGTGGATGTGTTTACAAATGTGTTTTTGTTGGTCCATGATTGTCTGTGTGTGTATGTGCATGAGTACATGTATGTGTTTGTCCAGAAGCATGTGCACACTTACATAGGTGCATGCATGCACAAGTCTGCATGCATGCTTGTGTGTGTATGGGGGGGTGTGTGCATTTGTGGGTCTTAGTGTATGTGCACATGCATGTGTGTGCACTATATAAGTGTGCATGTGTGAGTCTATAATTATATGCATGTATGTGCATATGAATGTGTGCATGTAGTGTGTGTACATATGTGTGAGCATACATGTCTATGTGCGTTTGTGAGTGTTCATGCATCTATGTGTGTGCAAGCATGCACATATGTTTGTACATTTGTGTTCATGTGTGTTTGTGTACATCCATGTTTGTGTGTTTTTGGGTGCATGTGCATGCATGTGTGTGGTTATGTGTGTGCTTGTGTGAGTCTTTCGTTGTATGCATGTACGTGTGTATGTGTGTGCCCGGTTGCTTGTTCATGCATGCATACATGTATGTGTGTGTGTGTGTGTACATTTATCTGTGTGTTTATGTGTATAACTACAAGTGGTGTGCATAGATGTGTGTTTGCTAGTGCATGTGTATGTGCTTGCATGTGTACACATAAATATGTGTTGTTGCATACGCATGTGTGTGTGTTCATGTGTGTATGCTTGTTTAGGTGTGTGGACGTGTGTGTGTGTGTGTGTGGATGCACCTGTGTGTGCATCTTCAAGCATGTATGTGTTTTTGTGTGCATCCATACATGTGTGTACGTTCGTGCATTCATGTATGGAAGTGTATATTTGTGTGTGTGTGTGTGTTTGTATTTGCATGTTCATGTGTGCAGGTGCATTTGTTTGCATGTGTATGTGTAATGCAAGTGTGTGTGTTTGTATGCTCATGTTTTTATGCATGTTTGTGCATGTTCATGTGCATGTGTGTATGTGTGTTGGTGTGTGCATGCATGTTTGCTTGTGTGCATATATGTGCATGCATGTGTGTACATTTGCATGTGCGTGTGTGTGTTAGTGTACTGGTTTGTGTATGTGTGTGCATGCATGCATGTTTGTGTGTGTGCTTATTTTTGTATCTATGTGTGTGCATATGTATAAGTGGGCATGTGTGTTTGTGTGCTTGTGCTAATGTGTACATAAGTTCCTGTTTGTGCATATGTGTGTTCATGTATTTTTGCATGTGTGTGTGTGTTGGTGTGTTAGAGTGTATATGTGTGCATGTGGGCATGTATGTACATGTTTGTGTGTGTATGCATGCATTATGCTTGTGCACTTATGGTTGTGTTTTATTTTTGTGTCCAATTGTGTGATCACATATGTGTATGTGTGCATGGGCATAAGGTTGTGTGGATGTGTGTGTGTCTGTTAATGTGCCTGTGCATGTGTGCTCATGTATGTTCTTGTGTGCTTGTGTGTCTACAACTGTGTGTGTGAGCATATGTGTGTGTATATGTTAGCATCTTTGCAAGTATTTGCATTAGCACATGTGTGTTGTGTACATGTTGGTGTGTTTGTGCATTCCTTCCTATGTGTGCATCCATTTGCACATGTGTTCATCAGCATGTGCTAGTGTATTTTCATGCACATGTGTTTTTATGTGAGTGCATGCATTTGTGCATGCATGTACTTGTGCATACATGCCTATGTCATGTGTGCATGTGCATGCATGCATGTGGGTGTGTTCATGTACACATTCATGCTTTTTATGTGTCTATGCATGTGTGTACTTGTGTATGTGTGCATCTGTTCATGTGTGTGTGTACATGTGTGCAAGCATGTGTGCATGTTTGTTATGTATGCATGTGTAAGTGTGCATTTGACTATATGCATGTGTGTGTGTGTTTGTGTTTTTGGTATTTTCTTGTGTGAGCATGTGTTTGTTTGTGTATGTGCATGTGGGGGTGTGTTAATGCTTGCATACATGTTTGATTTTTTGCGTGTGTGTGCATAAGTGCATGTGTATGTGTTCCTGTGCTTGTGTCCATAAGTGTGCTTATGTGTGTGTCTTTGTGCATGATTGTTTATGTGTTCTTATGTGCGTTGTGCTTGCATGTCTATGAATGTATGCATATGCATGTGTTTGTGTAAGTGTGTTTGAGTGCACCTATGGGTGTGTGCATGATTGTCTAGACATGTTTGCTTGTGTGCATGTTTTTCTTGTTTGTTTGTTCATTGGTGTTTGCTTGTATGTGTGCTCACATGTCCATGGGTCTGTGTGTGCATTTGTTGATGCATATGTTTGCATGTGTATGTGTGTGCCTACTTTTGTGTTCATGTGTATGCATGTATTTGTGTGTGCATGTGTGTGTGTATTTGTGTGTGTTTGTGCACATGTCCATGGGTGCTTGTGTTTACACGTGCAAGAGTGTGTGTGTGTGTGCATGCACATGCATGTGTGTGCATGTTTGTGTGTGTGTACATACTCAGACATGTGTTTCCAAGTGGGTGTGTGTGTGTTCATGTGTGTATGTGTGCTTAGGTGTGTGTGTGTGTGTGCATCCGTGGGTGTATGTCTGTACATGTTCACCACACAAAGTGTGTGTTTGTTAATGTGTGAGCACTTGTGTGTCTTCATGCGTGTGTGCATCTATACAAGCAAATGTGTGTTTGGGCATGTGTGTATGCACATGTGTGTGTCTATGTGTGCATATGTGTGTGTTTATGTCTGCATGCACATGAGTGTGTGTGTTTGTGTGCTTGCGTGCTCGCATTTCTGTATAGTGTGTCTGTCCTGATGTCTTTGTGCAAGTTTGTGTGTGCTGGTGTATGTATGTGTGGTGTTCCTATGTGTGTGCACGTAATTGTGTCCATCCTTGTGTGTTTTTGTGCTTCTAATGTAAGAGCATTTAGCATTAGTTGATAAAGACACAGCTGTTGTCATTGCACCATTTTTGTTAGTATGTTGGTGTAAAATAAGGTTAAAACTTTCTTCAAAAAATGAATATAATATAGTTTTGGCTATTTTTGCCATCTTTTTTCATTTGTTGTTGTTTGTCATTGTCACTGTTATCGTTAACAGTCGTTGCTACAGCCTAGCCATAGTTGTTCTCCGACATGTCCTAAACAGACCCAAGAACCAAGCTGATCGGCTCGACCAGCATCAACCCGCTTGATATGCTTCAACCGATGAAAACCCACATTAACTCGCTAATCTTTAATCACAATGCTATTCTCCTTGAACCATGAGTACCTGAAAAAAATTCAAAAGCTATATCCCTTGCCCAACCATTTTGCCTCCCCACCATTTCACCACATGTTGTTACTACAGCCTAAAACTCATTGCCCATTGAGAACCACATAATTTAGTTAATTTTATAGATGTTAAAGGCAATTTTTTTTTCAAAATATTTCTTTCATAATTTTTGTTTAATTTTTGAATTATGAAATGTCTTTTAGAATTACTAAAATTATTATTTGTTTTTTTTAAATATACTTTTTGTATTGTAAGATAGCAAACTACTATTGTATCATTGAGGTCTTTATAAATGTGGATGATAGCTAGGTTGTCAAGATGAAGATCATTATTATGGAATCACAATTTCACTTGTTTATGTGCCTTAACCTTTGTGAGCAAAGTGTGTGCATCCATCCCTAGTTGGAGAGATTCAAAGGATTGAAGGTGAGAAACCTTTTACTAAGAGAGCCTACAACCAAATTCCCTTATGATAGACAAGTGTGTGTGTGTGTCAACTCTAATTGTGTCAATGTGCATTTGTGTGTCCACATGTGAGAGTAAGTGTGTGCGTGCATGTGTGCTTGTGTGTGTGCATGGGCATGTGTGTGCATCCTTTAATGTATGGTGTGAGTGCATGTATGTGTGTGTGTATGTGTACTTACAGGTCTACGTGTTTTTGCATTTGTGTGCGTGTGTTCATGCATATGTGTGTATGTGCATATGTGGGATCATTTCTGTTTGTGGATATGCTTATGTGTGTGTGTTCATATGTGTGTGCATGTGCACGTGTTTACATACTTGTGAGTGGGTGCGCGAGTGTGCTGCCTATGCATGTGCATATGAGTGTGTACATGTGCATGTGGGAAAGTGTGTGGGTGCAAGTCAGTGTGAGTGCGTGAGAGTATGAGTGCAAGTGTGTATGTGTATATGCGCATGTGTATGCATGTATGTGTCCATTGGTACATGCATGCTTTATTATGGGTGCATGTGTTGCCTTGCTAAAAGGCCTCTATCTTTCTTTTCTTATATAAGATAATATCAGTCCACTTCCATGAATCATTCGTACATTCATGTGATGATGAGACAAAGGGCCAAACTACCTGACTAAAACAACAATTACAGTTCACTGCTAAGCTGGAGTTCGGAAGTTCAAACCTACCAAACAAAGTGATACTTATAGTGCACATGTGTGAGTACATGTATGTTTGCATGGGTGTGTGCCTTTAATTGTGTGTGCATTTTCATGCGTGTGTGTCTGTGCATGTGTGTGTACATGTGTGCATACATATGTATTATGCATGTGCTTGCTTGCATGCATTTGTTTGTGTTGGTACATATGTGTGTGCGTGCACATGTGTGCATGCGCATATGTGTGCATGTGTGTGTGCATAGACCTATATGTGTGTGCATGGTTGTTGGTGTGTATATACATGTGTGTCTATGCATTTATGTGTATAGGCTTATTCGTGTGTGTTTGTGTGCAAGCCCGCATGTGTGTGTGTGTGTATGCGTTTGTGAGTGTATATATGTTTTTGTGCATGCATGTGGGTGTGTATGTCTATTTAAGTGCAAATGTGTGTGTATGTGCATATGTGTGTCTATCCATATGTGTGTGTGGGTGTGTGTGCATGTAGTTTTGTGGGTACATGCTTTTGTGTATATATGTATATGTGCACACATGCATGTCTACATGTGTTTGTGTGCATGAGTGTGCATGCATGAGAGCTTATATGTGTGTGTGTGCATGTGCATATGATAGTTCATGTCAGAGTGCATTTGTGTGCATGTGCTTGTGTGTTTTTGTGCTTATATGTGCACATGCATGGATGTGTGTTTGTATGTTCATGTGTTTGCATTCGTGCATGTGTGGTTGTGTGTGTGTATATGCATATGTATCTCTATGTATAGACATGTGTGTGACTATACATGGATGTGTGCATGTGTTTGTGTGTGTGCATATGTATGTGTAGATGCATTTATGTGTGCCAAAATATGTATGTGTGTGTGCAACATGTAAGCATGCATGTATTTGTCTGTGTGCGTGTGTGTGTGCAATTGTTTGCATTTGTATTCACTTGTGATCATATTTGTGTATGTACATGTGGTCTCTATACGTGCATGCATCTATGTATGCTCACATGTGTGTGTGTATACAAGTGTGTGTGCCCATGCAGACTGATGTGTATATGCGTCTGTGCATGCATCTATGCAGTAGGTGTGTCTTTTTGTATGGACATGTGTGTGTGTATCCATGCATGTGAGTGTTCTTGCATGTGCATCCGTGTGCATGTGTGTGCATATGCACGTGCTATGAGCATGTATGTGGATGTATGTTTGATAGTGAACATGTGTGGGTGTTTATGTCTATGTGTGTGTTATGTTTGCTTGTGTGCAAACTTATGTGGGTATGTATATGTATGTGTTTGTGTCTATGTGAGTGTGCATGTTTGTTTATATATGTATGTATGTGTAAGTGTATGTGTGTGTGTACATGTGTATATGCGTGCATATGTGGGCATGTGTGCTTTTTTGCATGTATTCATGTTGGATCACATGTGTGTGTGTTCCATTGTGTACGTCTAAGTGTTTGTGTTTGTATGTGTGCTTATACATGCATGAGTGTGTGTGTGTGTGAGTATGTGTGCTTGTATGTGTATGGATGCGTGTGCACGTGAGTGTGTGTAGGTGTACATGTGTTTACATGTGCACTTATGTGCATGTGTCTATATGTTTGTTTGTATATATTTGTGCATATTTGTGAGTGTGAATGTGTGTGTGTGGGAGTTTTTGTTCTTGTGTGTGTGTGTGTATATGAGTGTGGTTGTGTGCATGTGTATGTGTATGCACGTGTGTGCTTGGGTGCTTATATGTGTTTGTGGATGGGTGTGTGTGTGTGTATTACTTGCATTTGTATGCGTGTGCAGGTGAATGTGTGTGTGTGTGTGAGGAGGGTGCGTATGTATGTGTGTGCTTGTGCTTGTGTTTTTGCATGTTTGTGTTTGTTTATGCCTTTGTGCATATGTGAATCCACATGCATTCTTGTGTGTGTATACATGTGTTCATGTGTTTGTATTAGTGTCTATCTATGTTTACTAGAATGTATGTGTGTACATACACGTGGACGTGCATGTTTGTATTTTGTACATGCTTGTGTATGAGTGTGTATTGTTGTTGGTATGTGTTTGTGTGCATGTGCATACATAGGTGTGCATAACCATGTGTGCATGCCAGTGTGTGTATGTACTTGTATGTGTTTTCATGTCCTTATGTGTGCCTATGCTTGAGTGTATGTGTATATGCATGATAGTGGGTGGGTGCAGTTGTGTGGGTATGTGTGTGCATGTTAGGGTGCATGAATCTACAAGACTATGTTAGTGTGCTCAAGTATCATTGTGAGTATGTGCATATACATGAGTGTTTGTGAATGTTTGTATGTGTGCATGAATGCATGTGTGTGTGTGTGGAGGGAGAGGGGGTGACTGCATGTGTGCATGGAAGTATGTGTGTTCTTGTGCAACTACCTATTTTTATGAATGTCTGTGGCTGTGTGTGTATGTTTGTGTGCACATATATGTCCATGCATTTGCATATGTGCATGTGTGTATGCATGTGAATGTGTGTGTCTATGAGTGAGCATGTGCATATGTTTATGTGTTTCTTTATGTGTTCATGTGCATGTGTGCATTGATAGATGTGCTTGCATGGGTATGTTGGTTTGTGTGTTACATTATTAATGTGTGTGGGCACATGTGTTCGTGTGCATGCATTCAAACATGTGTGCATGCATACATGTGCATATGTGCATGTGTGTGTGCATACATGGGTGTGTGTTTGTATGTGAGTGTCTACATGTGTATGTGTTGGTGCATGTCAGTGTCTCTATGTGTGCATCTATACTCATGCATGGGTGTGTGTATTATTTGTGTCTGCGTGTGTGTGGGTATCTATGTGGGTGTTTCTATGAGCGAGTGCACGCATGTGTGTGCATTTCTTTGCATGTGAGTGCTTGCATGCATGCACGTGTGTATGAATGTGTGTGTGCACTAGTTGTGCACTTGTTCAAGCACATTTTTGTGCCTGTTTGCATATGTTTGTGCACACTTGTATGCATGTGTGCATATGTGTGCATGTGTGTACAATCATATATATATATTTGCATGTGTGTGCATGTGAGTGTGTACTTGTGCATATGTTTGCTTGTGCATGTCCATATGCATGCTTGCATGTATTTCTGTGTATCAATGCATTTGTGTTTTTTTTGTGTGTGCATGTTTGTGTGTGTGCACATGAGCATGTTGGTGTTTTTGTATATGTGTCTATGTGTGTATGGATGCATTTGTGTGTATAGATGTGTTGATGTGTGTGTGTGGATGTTTGTTTGTGTTTATGTGTATGAAAGTGTGTGTGCTTGCTTGTGTGGGTATGTGTGCACATATGCTAATGTGTATGTCTATGGATGTGAGGTGCAATGCATGCTTGTCTATGTGGGTTTGTGTGAGATTATGTTTGTGTTTTTACGTGTGTGCTTGTGCATGTGTTCATGTGCCTGTGTGTGCCTTTGTTTGTGTGTATATATGTATGTGTTTGTGAGTGTAGATGTGTATACATGTGTGTGGGTATGTGCACATATGTGGATGCACAAGCTTGTGTGTGTGCACATTGCATGTGATTGTGCATCCATGTGTGGGTATGCATGTGTGGATGTGTGTACATATGTGTGTGAGAGTGAGACCATGTGCATGTGTTTTTGCATGTATGTGTATGTGCATGTAGGTGGGTATGCATGCATGCGTGTGTGTGTGAATGTCCATATGAGTGAGTGTTTTGGCATGTACATGTGTGCATGTTTGATTGTGTGTGTGTGCATATCATTGTGTTCTTGAGCATGTTTCTTTCTGTGTATGTGTGTGGTAAAACATATGTGAATTTGTGTGCATATATGTGTGTGTCAGTTTTTGTGCATGTTTACATGCTTACATGCAAGTGTGTTTGTGCATGCATGCATGTACATGTGTGTATATGTGTCCATGTGTGTGCATACATGTATGGTTGTTGGTGTATTTGTGCATCTATGTTTATGTACATGTGTGTACATAGGTGCGTTTGTGTGTAAACCTTTTTGTGTGCATGGATGTCCATGTGTGCGTGTACATGTATATATGCACATGTGTGCATGCAAATGTGTGTGCATTTGTGTCCATGTGTATGTATATCTACATGTGTGTATGCATGTTCTCTTATAATGTGTGCATCCGTGTGTCTGTGTATGTGCACGTGTGTGTGATTATGTGTTTGTTTGTGTGTGCATGAGTCCATGTATATGTGTGTTTATGCCTATGTGTTTACATGTGTGTGTATATGCTTGTGTTTGTGCCTATGCTTGTGTGTGCATGTGTGTGTGTTTTGGTGTATACATGATTCTTTATGTCTATGCATGCACATGCATGTGATTTATGTCAATATACATGTGTGTGTAGGATTGCATGTGCAGATGTGCACTTGTATGTATGATAGCATATATATGTTTTTAATTGTGTGTGTATTGTTTTGTGCACATATGTGTGTGTATCCATGTGCATATATGAGTGTGCTTATGTGCTTATATGTATGTGAGCATGTTCAAGTGTGTTTGCTCTGCATGTGTAGTTATGTGTTTGTTTATGTGTATGTGTCTGAGTGTTCGTGTTCATGCCCATCTTTTTGTAGGTGCATGAGTGTGGACGTGGGTGTGTGTATGCTTATGTTTGGTTTTTGTGTGTATGTGTATGCATGTCTATGCAGTTGTGTGTGTGTGCATGTGTGTCAGCCTTTTTTTGTATGAGTGTGTGTGTTTGTGTGTTTGTGTCTATGCATGTGCATGTGTCTACTTGAGTTTGTTCATGCATGTATGTGTGTGTGAGTGTCTTTGTGTGTGCATGTATGTGCATATGTGTGCTTGTATGTGCAACCATGTACATGCGTGAATTTGTGCATGTGTGTGTGTATGTGTGTGTGCATAGTATGCATGCCTGTGGTAATGTATGTATGTTTGTGTGCATGTATGGATGTGTGTGCATTTGTATGTGTTTACAAAGTGCATTGTGTGTTCTTTTTTGAATGTGAATGCATGTGTAGGGTTGTGGATGTGCATGTGTGTGTCTGTGTGTGCGTGCATGATTGTTTGTGTATGTATGTGTGTGTATGTGTGTACATGTCTATGTGTATGTGTTACACCTTTGTGTTTGATGAGTCAAGAATAAATGTGTATATTTTATTTGGGCTTGATTTTAAGTAAAATTGTTACTAATTAATTAAATCAAGCCATGTATTTTAGATGTCTAAAATAATGGTCTCTAAGGGCCTTGAGGTCATGGCATACTTCAAGGAATTTTGAGACATGTGCAAGATTTTTTTATAATTAAATTTCTTTTTATTTTTCTTGAATTTGATATGTCCAAACTTTGAGATTATGAGGCACACTAGTAGTATTAACATTTAAAAATATTATAAAATTATTTAATACTGAATTTTGATTTTTGGACCAAGCATATTTGACAAAATGTATAGACATGGGTATTTGATTTTTAAATATTATTTTGGAATCGTTTTCTACGAATTTCTTTTCATAGCCACTTAATTAACTTATAATACTATAAGAATATAAAATTATTTTTATACACTTATATTCAAATCTTTGGCTAAAAAATTCGTCAAAAATACCCTAAAACAGCCGAAGTCTCGGGAAAATGCACTGTAGCATTGGGCGGGTCGACCCGGCGCGAAAACAGCCCGTCCAGGTTTTTTAGAAATTAAAAATTTAATTTAAAAATAAAAATTTGGTTGACCCGAAAAGGCTAGGCCAAAGCCCGCCGAGAGGAGCTCGGCTAGCGCTGGTCAACGGTCAAACCAACAGTGCCTGGCTTAAGCCAAGCCCGCCCAAAGGAGCTCGGGCTAGGATAAACTGCAGCGCGGTCAACAGTCAATGAACAGATGCTTGGCTAAGTCAACCCGAACCGGGTGGTGAAATCTCGGTCAAGGAAGGGGGGAGCCGGCCCCAAAGTGGCTCGGAAGTTACTCGGCACAAATTCCTTATAAAGCGCTGCGCCGAATCCCATTCTGCAGTGTGGGACTAAAAATCCCACCTTATAACTTCCGCGGGATCCAATGGCGCAGATCAAGCCCGCCCAGATCCAACGGGCGAGAGAAAATTCGAACGGCTGCTTCGCGAGGTTAATCAGTGCCGTTCATTCAGCACGCGGGATCCAATGGCGCATATCAAGCCCGCCCAGATCCAACGGGCGAGAGTAAATTCGAACGGCTGTTTCGTGAGATTAATCAGTGCCGTTCGTTCAGCGCGCGGGATCCAATGGCTCAGATCAAGTCCACCTGGATCCAACGGTCTGGATTAAGCCCGAACGGTAAAATGCGTAAATAAATCTGCGCCGTCCGTTTTTGGGCCTGGATCGGACGGTGGCTGCTTTCCGTCCGTTGCCCAAACGGCTAATTAATTTTTGGAGCCGTTGGGGGTGTTTTTAGAGCTCAAATTTGAGCTCTATAAATATGTAAAATTTATGTATTTTTCAGTTTAACCTTTGCTAAATTTTCCAAAGATTTCAGATCTCAAAATTCGAGCACTCAAGCAAAAACGGTGGATCCAAGCTCGAAAAAGCAAAGCGGCAAGAAGGCTATTGGAATTAGAGGTTTTTCAATTATTTCTCAATTTCTATCCCTCTAATTTCTCGATTGTGTGTGCCTCCTCTTTTCTCCTATTTCTCGAGTTATTTGCCAATTTTTGTATTTTTCGTTTTGGGGCAAGGGCGTCCCGGCAGTAGTGCTAAAGCCCCGGGTTTGAGTTGAGCCCGGAAAAAACTCAAGTAGGTTTGGGATTAGCCGTAGTAAAAATCCCAAGTAGGTTCGAGGTGAACCGTAGGAAAAACCTCACTTGTAATCGGTGCATTTAGTGGATTTTTCCCAACACCGGTTGGGGGTGGACGTAGACTCGGTTTTGAGTCGAACCACTTGAAAGTTTGTGTGTTCAATGTTCTTCACTGTTGCTTAAAGTCTTTTAAGTTTTAATTTCTAAAGTTATAAGATTTTTAAATACACAATTTACCCCCCCTCTTGTGGGATTTCTTTAGCACAAATCACTTCAGTATGCATGTGTTTGTGTACATATGTGTGTTTACATGTGTTTGTATATATGCATGTGTTTGTGTGAGTGTTTTTATGTGTTCCTACATACAAGTGTGCATTTGTGCATGAGCACATGCACATATATGTGTGTGTTGGTGCACGCATTGGTTTTTAGGAGTGCATGGGTAGATAGGTGGGTGCGTATGGGTGTTTGTGTGCATGCATATGTATGTATATGTGGGTGCATGAGTGTGTGTGTGTGTCATTGTCTATGATTGCAAACGTGTTTCCATGTTTGCATGCACATGTGTGTGCATATTTGTTGCCAAGCATGTGTGAATGTCTGTGTGTATCTATGTTTGTGTGTGTGTTCATATGTATTGATTTTTGTGTGTGTGTGTGTGTCCATGAAGGTGCACATATGTAAATGCATATGAGCTTGCATTTTATTTGTTCTAAGTTGTGCACATGCACGTATGTGTGCATATGTGTCTTCATACATGATTGCATATGTTTGTGTATGTGTATATGTGTGTGTGCACTTGTGTGTGAGTAAATATGTGTGTGTGCACCCTTTAGGTGTGCTTGTGTGTTTTTGTGTATGTGTATGTGTTTGTGTCTATAACGCATGTGTGTGCTTTGGAAGCACATGTGTGTGAGTCTGCACATGCATGTGTATGTGCGTGATTATATACGTGCTTGTTGGTATTTGTGTGTTTGTACATGTGTACATGCGTTTGCACAAGTGTGGTTTTGTCTATGTGAATATGTTTGATTGTGGGTGTGCAAGCATGCATGTATGTGTGTGTGTGTTTGTGTGTGTTTGAGTGTATATTTGTACATGCACATGTGTTTGTGGGTGCATTTGTGTGTGAGTTTGCATGTCTTGTTATGCAGGTGTGTGCATGTGTGGGTGTGTTCATGCATAAGTGTGTGCCATGGTGTGGATTTGTGTTTGTTTGTACATGATTATGAATTCGTGTGTGTATGTGCGTGAGTATGCGTCTGTGTGCATGTGTGTATGTGTGTAGGAGGGATGTGGATTGAGCAAGTCTATCTTATGTTTGTATTTTTGTGTGTGCATGTTTGTTTATAGGTGTGTGCATGCATGAATGCTTGTGTGTGTATACATGCTACGTATGTGCAAGTGTGTGTGCATACATGTTTGTATGCATGTTTGTGTTCTTGTGTGTTTGTGTGAGTATTTGCTTATGCATGTATGTGCATTCATGTATGTATGTGTATGTGTGCATCTTAATGTGTGGACATGTGTGTGTTCATGCACATACATGTGGGTGCATATGTGCATCCACATGTCTATTTGTACATTTGTGAGTGTGTGTGTGTGTGCAAGTGTGTGCATGTGTGGGTGTGTTCTTGTGCATGTATGTTGGTATTTGTGTGTGTGTGATTGCCTATGTGCATGTGTGTGTGTGTGTGTGTGTGTGTGTGTGTGCATGTTTATGCATGTGTGTGTGTGCTTGTCTATGTGCATGTGCTTTTGAGTATGTGTGTGTAGGTATGCATTCATGTGTGCATGTGACTATATATGTGTATCTTTGTTTACGTGTGTACTTGTGATTGCATACGCATGCTTGTGCAGTTACACATGCATGCGTGTTTGTGTGTTTATGTTATGAGCATGTGTGCATGCATTCTATGTGCATACATATGTGTGTATTTGTGCATATATGTGTGTGCATGTGTAGGACTTTTGCATGTTGGCGTGCATGTGACTATGTGAAAGTGCATATTTGTATGAGAGTCTTTGTTGCACGTGCATGTGAATGTGTGAGTACATGTTTGTGTGTGGTCATATGTGCATGTGTGTATGCTTATGTATATGTGTGTATATTGATGTGCATGTGTGTGCCTGCATATGTGTGTGTGTTTGTATAAATGTGTGCCTACTGTATGCACCTGTGTGAATGTGTGGGCTAGTACCCTTGTTTGTGCATGGGTGTGTGTGTGTGTTCATGTGTATGTGTATGTCTCTATGCATCATACTTGTCTGTGGGTGTACGTATGTTTGTGCATGTGTGTGTGTGTTTACATGTATCTGTGTGTATGTGTAAACATGTGCATTAGTATGTACGTGTCTGTTAGCATCTGAGGATATCTATGTGTGTATGTGTGTGCGTTTTTGTGTGTGTGTGTCTGCATGCATGCACTTGTGTGGATGCGTGTACATGGGTCTACTCATGTGTGTATGTTTTTTGTGTTTGTACTTGTGTGTGGGTGTGTGGGCATGAGTATGTGTGGTTGTGTGTGCATGCATTAGTGTATGTGTTCATTTTTGCATGTGTCTATGCATGTGTACTTGTGTTTGTGCATGTGTCTATGTGTGCATGTGTGTGTGTGTGTGCATATGCAAGTGCTTACGAGTATATATATATATATATATCTGTGTATGTTTGCTTCAATGTGCATGGGTGCATGTGTGTATGTCTCTGAGTACATGTGCATGCTTTTGTGAGTGTGTGCTTGTGTATGCATGTGTGTGCAGGTGCATATGTGTGTGTGTATGAGTGCATGTTCATGCATTTGTGGATGCTTGTGCTTCTATATGTGTGTACTTGTGTGTATGTGCATATGTGTGAGATGATTGAAGGTTCAACTTCTTTATTTTGGAGCCAAAGACTGTGCTCTTTGTGGAGCGACTAATCCACATAAAACTATGTTTCTAAATATTTATATGGTTAGTATGTTAAACTTTTTCTTCTTTGTAATTGTGGCACATAGGACTATCATGATTTTTTTATATTTGAGCTAGTTTTCGTAGTGATGCACTATGTTATATTTGGGTTTTAAACCCAAGTCTTTTTCAGTTCTAAAATCTTATAATTTTTAAAAAAGATGTTTTGACCTAAGCACCTAACCCCTCCGTCAAGCCTGAAGGCTTAAGTCAAGTGTCCATCAGTTCTTGGCACTAGGTCATGAGGAGCCATGAGTTAGGAGTCAATTTAAAATCAATTTGGGTCCAACCCGAGTATTGGTCATGGTTTGAATCCTACAGTAGCTTCAATTAATCATGTAATTTGTTTAGGATAGGTGGAACCCATTTTAATATTATGCTCAGGTGCCTTAGGTAATGACATTCCAAAGGTACCATGGGGTAGACAATTCTAATAGCTTAATTGTATATTATGCATAGAGGAAGTCATATATTGATAAATCACTTGCATTGCTTTGTAATGTGGCACTAAATAAATGAAATCTTTTATCTAAACGTGAGCACATTTTTACCAACCAATCACATGTTTTTTGATCGAATGGCCATGGTTCCTCCACATTTATAAATAGTTTTTTCTAATCTAGTCGTCATTTGGAATGCTTGATCGAATGGTGGAGAGGTCTGCCGTCTTTGTCAAACTTATACTGATCATCATCACTGTCCATCCAACTTTTCGATCTAACGATCCATATTATATCGTGCTGCGATTAAATCTAGAACCTTTGACAATTATTTTTATTAGATGGTTTCTTCTTTGTCTTCTCAGAATTGGACGACAGTTGCATTTCGTCTTCCTCTTTCATCACTTGTAATGATTATAATTTGGAAAAGCTAATCCTTGATGTTGGGGAGTGATTTTGAGATTTTTTTATTGAATTAACTTGGAAAATTTCATAAGAACTCAAGAGAAATAAAAAATTGGGTGCATCAAATTTCAAAGTGCTTGTAAGAGCTACGGGCTCATTCAGTTATTATTTCTTCTACTTTTTTCTATAATCTTTTTGCATCATCCTAGTAATATCTAT
The DNA here is from genome assembly GCA_023846275.1 of Vanilla planifolia. Classification (NCBI taxonomy): domain Eukaryota; kingdom Viridiplantae; phylum Streptophyta; class Magnoliopsida; order Asparagales; family Orchidaceae; genus Vanilla; species Vanilla planifolia. Next base: position 23,659,455 of record CM043865.1, read on the forward strand.
ATTATTGATAATTTTGTGCCACTATTGTTTAAAAGATTAAAGGTGTAGAAATTTCATGTAAAACTTTTTGTAAAGCTTTCACATTTTTCTTGTTGCCAATTTTTGTAGATTTTCATGATTCATTCGAGCGCTTGTTTATAATTGGTTTACCCTTACAAACATTAGTGAAAGAGAGTTGTTAGTGAAAGCTTGAATGGTTGTTGATAGTAGATGTTGGCACGTGTTTTGCTCGAACCACCTAAAAGTTTCTGTTGTATTTCTTTTATAGTTGAGCAATTTTGTTTCATTGACTATCTTCTTAAAAATAAATTTTTATTTTCATGCATAAATATTTTTTCTTTAATTAAAAAATTTTCTAAAATTGAAAACTTTTTGAATGCATAATTTATGACTTCTTAATTATATGTTTTGCCTTACATCATTCACGTCAATGGTATCAGACTAAGGTTTCTAATGAAAGAAAGAACTTTTAAAGATAAGATACTCATGACTCTTCCTTGTGTTGAGGATAATGTGATCTTATCTGAGAGATCTTTATCATATCAACCACCTTTGTTCAAAGGTGAGTTTTATCATTATTAGAAAAATTTCATGAATTTAATTTTTGTATCTAATGATTTAGAAATTTAGGAAATAAATAAAAATATATTTGAGTTTTCAACTAGGAGTATTGGTAGAGAAAAAGAAAGAAAATCATTAGATGAACTCACTTCTAAGTGAGAAAATCTTTCTTGTCTACATCCATTTGCATTTATGTGTGATGGGTAGGCATGTGTGTTTTGTCCATGTGTGTATATGGATTTGTGTGTGTGTGGGCATACATGCATGTGTGTGGGCATAAGTGTGTACATGTGTCTGTGCATAAGCATGTGCACACTTACACAAGTGCATGCATGCACAAGTGTGCAAGTGTGCTTGCATGTGAGTGTGACTGTGTGCATGTGTGGGTGTGAGAGTGTGTGCATGTTGGTGTACATGTGCATATGTGTGTGTGTGTGTGTGTTATTTGAGTGTGCATGTTCATGACTGTGAGTGCATGTATATGCACTTTTCCATCTTTGCAAGTGCATATGTTTACATGCATGTGTGCTTGCTGATGCACATGTGTGTTTACATATGCATGTGTGTGTGTCGATGTGTGCAAGCATGTACATGAGAATGTGTGTGTGGAAGTGTGCATATGTGTATGTGTATGTGCATGCATGCACATAAGAATGTGTGTCTATGGAAATGTGCATATGTACATGCCTGCATGCTTTGTGTGTGCGTATGTGTGCATAAGTATTTGTGTGTTAGTGTGCATGCATTGTTTTTAGTGTGTGCTCAAGTACGTGTGTGTGTAAACATGTTTTTGTGCACCTATGTTGATGCATGCATGAGTGCATGCATGTGCATGAGCATATGTGAGTTCAAGTGTGTGTGCGTATTTGAGTAAGGGTTGTGTATGCAGGTGTGTGTGCATGTTTACATATGTTTTTATGCGTGATTATGCATGTGTGTGTGTACATGTGTATTCATGTATGTACATATGCCAATGTGTATGTAGTGTGTGTGCATATGTGTTAGTATGCATTTCTATATGTGCCTGTGAGTGTGCATGCATCTATGTGTGCATGAAAGTGTTGATGCATGTGTGTTCAAGCACGCACATGTGTTTGTGCATGTCTATTTTGTGTGTGTTTATGGGTGTGTGCTTGAATAATGGTGGTTACATTTGTGCTTATGTGTGTGTGGTTGTATGCATGTATGTCTATACCTATGTGTCTGGTTGCTTATGCATGCAATCATGTATTTGTGTGTGTGTGTTTGTAGATTTATCTATGTGTTTATGTACAACAACATGTGGGTGTGTGTGTAGATGTGTGAATGAATGTGTGTGTGTGTGCGTGTGCATGCATGTGTTTGTGTGCATGCATGTATACACATGTGGAACTGTTGGTACATATACATGTGTTTGTTCATATGTGGGTGAATGTGTGTGTGTGAGTGCACCCATGTGTGTGCATCTTCATAGGTGTGTGTGTTTTTGTGTGTGTCTATGCACATGTGTGTGCTTGTGCATGTGTGTGTACATGTGTATGTGTGTGTGCATTTGTAATTAGATGTCCATGTGTGCATGTGCATGTGTTTGTGTGATGCAAGTGTGTGTGTGTATGCTTGGGCATGTTCTTATGCATGTTTGTGCATGCACATGTGCATGTGTTGGCATGTACATGCATGTATGTGTGTATTGGCCACATGTGTGTATGTGTGTGCATGCATATGTGTATGTGTGTATGGTTACATCTATGTCTGTGTGTGTGCATATGTGTAAGTGTGCATGTGTGTGTGCTTACAGGGATGTTTGCATGTGTGCTTATGTTTATGTGTGCATGGGTGCTTGTGTGTGTGCTTATGTGTTTGCATGTATTTTTGCATATGTGTGTGTTTGTGGTTGTGTTTGAATGTATATGTGCATGTGTGTTGGTGTGTGCACATTTGTGTGCATGTGAGCATATATGAATGTGTGTGTGTGCATATGCATGTGTCGAATTGTGTGAATGTGTGGTTTTGCTTATATTTATGTGTCTGTGTGTGTGTGATCACATATGAGTTTGTGTGTGTTGGCATAAGGGCATGTGGGTGTGTGGGTGTGCATGTGTGTATGTTAGTGTGCGTGTGCATATGCGCTAATGTATGTTCTTATGTGTATATGCATGTATGTGTACAAGTGCGTGTGTGAGCATATGTGTGTGCATATGTTTGTATCTTTTGCAAGGATGTGTGTTAGCTTTCTTGTGTGATGTGTGGGTGTGTATGTACATTCCTTCCTATGTGTGCATCCATTTGTGCATGTGTGCAATAGTGTTTGTGCATGTTCATGCTTATGTAAGTGCATGTGTTTGTGCAAGCACATATTTGTGCATGCATGCGTGTGTCATGTGTACATGTGTGCATGTGTTGTGCATATACACATTCATGCTTTTGTGTTTTTATGCATATGTGTGCTCGTGTATGTGTCAACCTATTCATGTGCGTGTGTGTACATGTGTGCAATCGTGTACACATGTTTGTCAACCCATATGTATGCATGTGTGGATGTGTGCTGGTGTAGGTGTGTGTTTGTAGCAATGTGCATGTGTGTGTGTTTATATTTGTTTGTGTTTGCTTTTGTGAGCATGTGTTTGTGTGTGCATGCATGTAAGGGAATGTGCATGCCTACATGCATGTGTGTGTATTTTTGTTTGTGTGCATAAGTCTTTATATATGTTTTTATGTGCTTATGTGTGTATGTGTGCTCATGTGTTTGCTGTGCTTGCATATGTGTGCATGTGTTTGTGTATTTGTGTGTGCCTATGGGTGTGTATATGATTGTCTACATGTGTGTAATTGTGTGCATGTTTTCTTGTGTGAGGTTGTTTGTCTATGTTTGCTTATACGTGCACTCACATGTTCATGGGAGTTTGTGTTTGTTTGTTGGTACGTGTCAGTGCATGTGCATGGTTGCATGTGTGTGTGGGTATGTGTGTGTGGCTATGTGAATGCTTATGTTTATGTGTGTGTCAACTCTTGTGTGCATGTGTGTGCATGTGTGTGTGTTTGTGAGTATTCATGGGTGTGTGTATGAATGCATGAGTGTGTGTGTGCATGCGCACACATGTGTCTCTAAGTGAGTGTGTGCATGCACACACATGTGTCTCTAAGTGAGTGTGTGTAGTCTTGCTCATGTGTGTAGGTGTGCTTAGGGTGTGTGTGCATCCGTGTGTGTGTTTATGCATGTGTATATGTCTGCATATGTTCACACAAACATATGTGTGTGTTTGTTGATGCATGGACACGTGTGTCTTCATGTGTGTGTGCATCCATACATGCACATGTCATATGTGTGTCTGTGTGTGCATGTATTTGTGCTTGTGCTTGTGTGCGTGTGTGTGTTTGTATGTTTGTTTCTATATGAGTGTGGATGAGTGTGTGTTAATGTGCGCTTGAGTGCATCTGTGCTTATGAATGTGTCTAGTGTGTTAATGTGCTTCTTTGTGCATGTCTGTGTGTGTGTGTACTTATGTGTGTATGTGGGTGTGTGTGTCGATGTGTGTGTATGTAATTGTGTCCATCCTCAAGTGCATATGTGCTTGTGATGTAAGAACATTTAGCATTATCTCACTAACACACACTTATTGTTATTGCACCAATATCGCAAGTATGTCGACATAAAATTTGGCTGAAAATTTCTTCAGAAAATGCTTATAATTTAGTTTCGGCTATTTTTGCCATCATCTATCTTTTGTTGTTATTTGTCATTTGCACTGTCGTCGTTCGTAGCTGTTGTTACCACCTAGCCATACTCATTCACTTGCATGACCAAAACTAACCCATAGAAGCTAGCTGATTGGCTCGACAAGAATTGACCCACTCGATACACTTTGACCTATGATGACCTCAATTAACTCACCAATCTTGAATGACCCATGCTATTATGATGAATGATGTGTACCTAAAAACTAGATTGAAAGCTCTACCCATGCCATTTGCCCAACCATTTTGCCTCCCACCATTTCACCACTCACTATTACCACCATATAAAGCACATAGCCCATTTAGAACTACTTAATTTAGTTAATTTTATGGCTTTAAAGTAAAATTTTATTCAAAATATTTCTTTTATAATTTATATTGAATTTTGGAATTCTAAAATGTCATTTAAATTCCTAAAGGTGTTATTTGATATTTTTAAATATACTTTCTATATTTATAAGTTAGCAACTACTATTGTATCGTTAAGGTCTTTATAAATATGGATACTCATTAGGTTGTGAAGATGAAGATCAATATTTTGGAATATAAATTTTATTTGTTTATATGCTTTCACCTTTGTGAGTAGGCCAACTCTAGTTGGAAAGAATCGAAGGATTGAAGGTGAGAAACCTTCCATGCATAGAGTCGTTAACCAAATTCTCTTATGAGAGACAAGGATCTAAGATGGGAGACCTTCCATTAGAAAAGCTTGTAACCAAATAAAATCTTGCTTCCTTTAACACCTGTACGTCTACTCCCATTCTTTCACTCTCTTGATATAATCAAAGAGCAACCACCATCCTGAACAAAGCTTCAAATCTTGGTCTTCTATCTTATTAATTTTTTAAGACAAGTTTCCTCACTAACCCAAAGCATCACCTAGTCACCCTTTTTAATCTTTGGTGCTCGATATGCCAACTTCAACAAAACTATAAGACATCAGCACAAAAAAGTTACTCTTCCAACAACTTTTCTTTTTAGCACATTTTATTTTCTCATGCATTTTTGAAGTTGAACGATCACCATCATAACTAATTTTTCAACATTCTAATTCTATACTCGCCCATTCATGAAGTTTCATAATAGCATGGTTTATATTTCTTCTGCTCAACAAGTTAAATCCTACCCTCATATCGCAATTCTGATCTAATGACCCAAATCAAATGTATATTTCCAAAAGGAAATGATTGAATTCGATTTGGTATAGCACAATATTTGCAATCAAACTACCGTGTTCAATCTAATCTAACAGTTCCAATGCAATGACTCTTTTAGTTGTTATTTTGAGCCATTGGAAATTTTTTTAAATATTAAATTTCTAATTAAAAATTATGGGGGTGAAAATGTAATGGCTAAATTGGGTATTTGGTAAGTGCTTTTAGTTGTTACAAGATGTTTATAAATAGGAGAAGTTTTTAGCAAAATTTATTAATTTAGAATTTTACAAAATTTCAAAGAAGAATTCTCAAGTCACGACCTTAAAGAAATCAGCAGCCACTGCTAATTGTCGCCTCTTTACACTACACCTCTCTTCAACGAACTCCAAATCTTTTAATTCATCTTCCAATCAGCTAAATTCTCATTTTTTTCTCTTTATAACTGAATAAATTAAAATAATTTTACATTGTTAAAAATTACAATAATAATTGAAATTTATTCGTACAGATTTTTAACATCATTATCTTTCCTCATTCTACCAATTTTATTATTTTTTAAGGCTATTATAGCTTGTTTTATTTTCTTATTATAAGAGTTTAGAATACCTATCATTTGATGAAAGGTTTATATAGTTTTTTTATACCTAATTTTTATTTGGGGTGATTGTACACTTGATTTTAAACCAAACAACCTAAACATTATTTATGTACATGTTTAAATTTTTGTACCTTATTATTTCACAATTTCTAAAGCTTTATTATCAAAATAAAAATTAACACATTTTTAAGATGTTGAAGTTTTTAATTTTTGTAATTCCTCCCTCTTACTATTCAATATTTCAATTGATATCAAAGAAAGCTCCCTTTTAGTGAGAAGAAACTATTTAGGAGATCTATGGGTCAAATTGATGCTTCGACTAGGCTGGGTGAAGATGTTTCTTCCAATAGGTTGCCACTCTTTTATGATGATTATTATCTTTATTGGAAGATTAGGGTGGCCAGTCATTTAAAATTTGTTGATAAAAAAATATGGGAGTTGATGCAAGTTTCATTTGATTTTCCCTTAAAGAAAAACTAATAAAGAACTCTTGCACCTAAAGTTTTTTATGAAATGGTTCATAACAAGAAAATATAAAGTGTAATTAAATAATAGGGTCATTAATATTTTATATTATGCTTTGAAAGCTATAGAATTTAATATAATCATATATTTAGGAACTTCTTATGAGATTTTTTTCATGAATTAGAAGTAACATATGAAAGCACTTCTTTATTAAGGAAAAAAATAAGCATAGTGACACATGACTGAGTCATTTCGGTTTCTTTCAAATGAGTCCATCAAAAGCATGTTTAATAGATATACTAGTGTTGGTAATGCACTTGATAGCTTGGAAAAACCAATTTCTATGAATGAATAGGTAAAGAATATACTACAAATCTTGTTGAAAGAGTATGATCATTTAGCCAACACCAACAAGAGAGCCAAAAATATTTCTATGTTGATAATATATGTATGGGTGAGCTTGTCACAAATGAGCTAGAAATAGAGAGGAGGAAATAAGAAGAAGAACTAATTGAGATGAATAAAATAAAGAAGGAACAATAAATTGTATTGAAGATAGAGGAAGGCATTTTAGATGAGGAATCTAATAATGATGTTGAAAAGATTTAATTTTTAAAGTCTTATTTAAAGTTCTTAATGATGTAGGAAAGTATAGAAATCAAAACTTTAAGATAATGATAATAAGGAAAGAGAAAAATATTGGTCATGAATCTAAAAAACCAAGACATATTAGACTATCATGTCCTACCATACAAGAAAGAGTTGAAAAAGAGAAAAATTAGAAGAAAAAATTATGAAGAAGAATAAAGCATTAAAAATAGCTCAGAGTGATTCAGGAAAAACATATACAAGTGAAGAGGAGAATAATAATGAAAGATTCTTTATATGATGGCTAGAGAAGAAGAGGAAGAAGAAGAGAGTGCATCTTCGAGTGAGGAAAAGGTAAATTATTTAAATGTAAAATTAGCTAAAAAATTTCCTTATTTTGTAAAAAGTATGAAACTTTAAGTAAAAAAATATAAGAAACTTGAGAGAAATACTGTGAATGTGTTGGTCTTTGTGATGAAATAAGAACTACAAATAAGGTTTAGTATAGAACATTAATGTGCATGCTTCCTTAGTTAAAGATTTTAATGATTTTAAATCTTTGTACTTTAGTTGTTAATTTTTAAGAGCAAAGTCAATCAGTAGAGATGTTACACTTCTTGAAAGATTTGATATGCATAAGTTTAATTATAATTCTTTGTCACATGGTTATAATATACTTATATGTAATTATTACATGCATTTAGGTCCCACTTTATATTCTTGTAGAATTAGAAATAATGTTCCCTTAAACTATCTTACTTATGCATGGGTAGTGAAGGTAGATAGTAGTTTAATTACTCTTAAATTTATTGATCCCAAAATGGTTTGGGTTCCTAAACCTAACAATTAATTTGTGAGTGCAAGAATTTCTTCTTTCAAAGGTTAAGGAAATGATGTGGTTCTTAGAAAATGGGTGTTCATGACACATGTTAGGAAACATCAAGCTATTGACCTAACTAAACGCTTATGATAGAGGAAATATTATCATTGGTGATAATTCAAAGAAATTTATCAAAGGAATTGATATTATTGGGTACCTTAAATTTTTAATTACTATAGTTTTATTTGTTCAATGTTTAAAGTTCAATTTACTTAGCCTTAGTCAATTTTGTGAGAGTAGTTTTAGTATTTCGTTTGATACTATTACATGTTAAATTTATAAAAAAGAAAATATAATAATTATTGTACCTAGAAGAAATAGTACTTAATTATTGGATTTAAAAACTATAAATAATTCTCAACTAAAATGTGTTGCATCACATACTAGTGACTCAAATTTAAGGCATAAAAGATTTTGTCATGCTAGTACACATATCTTAAGAAAAATGATTAAGGATAGTAAGAGATTTACATGAATAAACTTTTGTAGATAATTTTTTATGGACTATATAATTTAGAACAAGAAACAAAAGCAAGCTTTCAACCAGGAAAGATGTAACTTCTAAGAAGATTTTGGAACTTGAACATAGACTTTTTTGGAACAATACATCCCATGAGTTTAAGAGATAAGAAATATGGATTAATTATACTAGATGATTATTTTATGTATAAATGGCTTGCTTTCTTAAGAAAAAAGAGTGAGTCATGTAAATAATTTAAATATTGATGACAAAATTACAAAATGAGTTAGGTCATAAGTTAATTGCCAATAGACGTGATAATGGAAGAGAATTTAGAAATGATGAATTCATTGAGTAGTGTAACAATAATGGACTTTTTCACATATTTTGGGCACCAAAAACTTCACAACAAAATGGTATAATGGAAAAAATGATAGTTTATTAGATTTAGCTAGAACTATAACGAATGAGTATGATATAGAAAGATTCTTTTGGGCAAAAGCTATGCATATAGCTTGCTGTGTTCCAAATAGAATAATTTTCTAGGCCCATATTAAATAATTCACCATATGAATTAGTATCTGATAAGAAATCAAAAAGTAATAATTTACATGTATTTGGTTATGAATGCTACATTTTAAATAATAGGAAAAGAGAATTGGAAACTTCAATCTAAAATTAGATGAGAGAATCTTCCTAAAATATTGTTGTAAGGTTAAAATAATCAATCTTCCAACTCTTAAGGCTCCTCCATTCATATTTGAATATTTTATACAATAATAAATTTTTTTTAATGGCTACAAAGTTTCACCCAAAATAATCTTACATTTTGGCTATAAAATAAAATCAAACAACTTTCTAGAATGCTGATTATGAGTGGAAATAGCTACTGTTGTCCAATATAGGTTGATGGAATACGAGTTGCTCACTTAGAATGCTGAATAAAGGGTCTAGATTTAATCCAAGTAGGATTTGATTTAGATCGTTGGATGTCACATGATGGATAGATGTTGATGCGAAAGAGCACTATTGACAATGGTGAAGATAAAATTAGGAGTTTGATTGAGCTTTATGGATGGGCGAGTAGATGTCACAAATGCAATGAAGATTTCAGTCATTTGCTTAATTTTTATGAATGGATGGTAAGATGAAAAGTTCCTATTCCAAATGATGGAGCTAATCTCATCCATTTGATCATGATCGTCTGATGACTAGTTAGATGGAATAAAGAAGGATGTGAACCTGGCTATTCAATTGTAAAAACACATGATCAAAAAATCTGCTTTGCTCTAGTTTGGAAGCAAATAAGACTAATTTTTGTCCCACATCACAAGCTTGTATATGACGTTTGGCATTCATAATGCTTACTCTATGTATAAAGGTCAATCTAATGAGGTTGGTTGGCCCTTCGCACTCTAAGGAAATAATGAGCCAAATCACTTGCATATATATATATATATATATTTATGGGTTTGACCTGATTCAATCCCATTACTTAACACTTCATGAGTCTTTCCTAACTTGTTACACCTAAGCTAATTTAAGAGTTACTTCATAACCTGATTTACTCCTTATGCATAGGAAATTGTGCCATGATCAAGACTCTAGCCTAAAATAATTTGTTTGACCACATTTTTTGACCTATGGCTCCCTAACGTTTACAGCATAATAAAAGTTTGGGCCACATGGACCAAGCCTTTGGGCTTCACCTTGTGCAGGTGGTTTGGCCAAAGTTTTGTGTATTTTAAGCCACCTATTAAATATTAGTTTTTTTTCTTTTAAAGCATTTTTGTAGTTCTAAAAAATAAAATATTTTTGTGATTAATAAAATAATAATGCATAAGAAATTAATGATCATGCAAGCGAATGAATAATGTTATGCAAATTAATTATATAATATGTAAATAAGTGTTAGGATAAATAATCAAATATGTAGATATTTTGGAGATCAACTTCTGATGGTCACCTAAATCACCAAGAGTTTGATCAATGGCTCCTAGATATGTCATTTAAGCCATAATTATCACATGACCAACATCACTACTTGACATTGCTTCACTTATAGAATGCTAATCGTATCCTTTACAACCTAAAAGTCACTTCAATATGAGAAATTCTAATCCATAAATGCGACAAAATGACTTGAAATATACATTGATGCTAATTATGGAGGTTCACTATAGAGAAGAGATCTACTTCAGCATTTTGCACTTTCTTGAGAGGAAATTTGATTATCTAGAGGAAGAATAAATAGAAAGTTATGACTAAATCAAGCACATAGACATAATTTATACCCATGGCATTTGGGGGTAAACAAAATCTTCTGATAGAAAGTTGTCATATGCTATTGGTTTATGTTGATGACATTATTATTAATAAAATAATTAGAATGACAAAATCTTAAAAGAAAACTCAACAAGATAATTTAAGATCATAGGCTTCACGAAGATGAAATACTTCTAAGGCATACAACTTACTCTAAAAACAATGCCTTTTTATCACAAAGAAAATATCTCTTAGATCTTTTAAGAAAATAAAGAAGTTGAATAGGAAGGCTATAAGTTCTCTTATTGATCATAACCATAAAATAAGAGTAAGCTATGTAGGGAGCATTGAGTATAAAAGAATATGTCAAAGGATGATTGATTAATTCTATAGGAGCATAAGATGCATGATCTAAAAAAATACTTAAATGTATTAGAGAAGCTATCAAAATTATTTTATTGTCATCGAACAAGTAGTGCCTTAACTAAAGGTATATTAATCTTCCCTAGTTGGTGATGACAAAACCATTGAAAAATAGTGAAATGAAAAGTTATAAATCATACAAGCATGCATGTGCTCTCCTTACATTCTTGCTTGACCTCAATGTATGAAATTCTAATACTTATGCCACAAACTTGGGATACAATTAATATTTTTTATTTCACACGTATCTCTCCCGTTTTTTTGTCATGCTTCAAAAGATTAAATAAGAATAAAACATGTAAACAAAGGGTAAACACAATAATACTATTTATGCATGATTTTTCTTTAAACAACCAAAGTTATAAGAAATATTTGTAAAAACAAAAAATAACAAAAATATTTGCTTATTAATAAGCATAAACAAAAGCTAATAATCAACCTTTATAATAAAAATATTAACAACCCTATAAAATATAACAATATATTTAGATATCATACATTTTATCCATGTTTAGTTTAATAACATTTATGATTTTGAACTTTGTTACATTCTTTATGTATTTTTTTGGTAATTTATATAAGAATTCAACCTAAATCAATTCCATTAGATTAAACATGCTTGCATGGGATTCTCCCCCTTTAAATTCAAAAAGATAAAATGATACAAGATAGACCATGGATTTGCATCTATAAGTTCTAAGAACTACACTTAATTCCTAATCATTAAACCATTTGTTTTCAATTCCAACTAAAAAGGCTAAGAAAGTTCTCTTATAGAAATTATTTGCAACTTTAACATAATGATAAGGACTAATTAAGGATTTTCATTTTAGTACTCTAAATCTCATTCTTAACATAGCAACAACAACATTGTACTCTTTAAAAATAAATTATTTCTTTAATCTCAATTATTGAATGTTTTAATAAAGAATGACCAAAGGTATAATTAATAGATAAAATTATTAACTTGACCTAAGTTCCAGTACTAATTTCTCCTCCTTTTAGAATCACTCAAATGGGTTAATACTTAAGGGTAATGTGAGCTTATGAAAGGTTTTAATTGATAATAATTTGATACAATGAATCGCAAATTGCTGGATGAAATGAAACATTTCAAAATTAATCTACAATAAAAAAGAATAATATAATAATAATTTGTCAAAATTTTTCAAGTTTTTTCAATATATCTCTTACTTTTACTCACCATTGCTTGTGTCTTTAATTTCCAACAAGTTGTTTAAGAGCTTAACATGTATAACACTATCTATCGAATTAAGCTCCAAGTTTAATTTTTTCGAATTCTATCTCTAGAATTCATAACTTATAGTTTTACAAAAAGCAATTTCACTTACCTCACATGTAATTATTAATTCAATAAAATGGACAAGACTTTAATGAAACACTAAATAGATTCATATTTCTCATATCAATAATTTAATAATCTATGTATAAGACCTTGATTTTGCTTTCTTTTTATCTTGGGTAAGAAACATAACCTATTTTTCATATAAATTCTCTAATTCCTTCAAAGCCTCAAAAGGCATTTTGAAATGAAAAATTATGATTTCAAATTGTTGGGATAAAGATAAATAAAGATAATTCTTTCAATTATCATTAATTTGTCTTAAATTTCTAAATTATTCATCAGAATCATTTAAATCAATAAAAGAATTTTTACATAAAAATAATAAATTAGTACTAATATTTAAAATAAAAATTTTGAATTCATTTTTTCACAAAGCAAAATTTTGACCTTCGAACATAGGTGGATCCATGTTGTTAAAAATATAAATGGCAACTCAGCATACAGAAAAGAAAAAGATGGGATCTTCTGTAAGGAAATTCTTCTCTTGATGCAACCTACTCTTATACCACTTGATATAATCTATATTGAGCCAATTGAAAGGTTGGGGGATGGGTGAATTATGCTTTTTAAAATTTTTTACTTTTAAATTCTTTTCTTGAATGAAACTTTTTTAATTATTAAATTATTCATTTAAGATTTTATCAAATAAAAATGTTAAAAGAAAATGTACATTTTATAATTTTAAAAAATTTTTTCAATAAACTATTTTTTGCTTCATAGAAAATAATTTTTATAAATATATTATGAATATTATTTTTAATTAGTTATTATTAAATAAAAAAAATATCATAAATTATATAATAACAAAGAAAATAAAAATAACAATAGGTTTTTAGGTGGCTCAACCTAGCATGTGTCAACATCTAATCTCAGTTAATCAAACATGGATTTCACTAACAAAGCCACTTTCTTTTGCTATAAGAGGTAGGGGAAACCTTTACAGACCATATCCTTTTGTCATAGTAGGTAAGGGTTCACCATCACAGTCTCAATTATAAATGCTTATAATATTGAAGTATAATAAAAAATTATAATTAACCATAACATTTCATTATTCACTTATAAAAGCATAAATATCATAATTATATGGATTTTGATGTTTGAATATGAATGCATATGATTTATCAATATGTAATATTTTCTAAAAAAAAGAAAAAGGAAAATAAATATTTAATGGTAAAAAAGTCACTAATAAGATATGCAACAAAGAAAATGCAAAGTAAAAAAGAGAAAATGAGTTGCAAATATGGTTCCAATAAAGGCGTTGAAATTAGATTGCAATTTTTGATTTTGTACTTGTTCTTCAAAAAATATTAATGTGGTAAGGTAAACATCAATAATCCTCTAACACAAAAGGTTCCATTATTTATGTTAGAATATTTTAGACTAAAATAAAACCTTTTAGATGAATGGTTAAATGGAATGTACTTTTGTAAAGGTTGACATGATCCTTATCATTCAATTACAAAGTGCAATTGTATGGCACTGATTCACTATAGTTTGAAAGTAAACAAGGCTAATTTTTAATCCATAAATCATGCTTGTATATGTTGTTTAGCATTTATAATACTTCCTCTACTTATAAAAGTTAGCCTAATGGGGTTTGCTATCCCTTGATGCTATTAAGAAGTAATGACCAAGCCACCTATGCATATATTTATAGGTCTGACTTGTCCTATTCCCATTACTTTACACTTCATTAGTCCAACCTAACTTATTATGCCTAAGCGAACTTAGGAGTTAATTCCTAACCTGATTAATCTAGTGTGTGAGCATGTGTGCTTATGCATGCGTGCAATTATACAAGTGTGTGTTCATGTGTATGCTCATGTGTGTGTGTGTGTGTGCATGTTTAAATGCTTGTGCACATGCATGTATTGCTATGTGTGTTTGTGAGTGTATGTTGGGATGGAAATCGATCTATGCTATGTGCGTACATGTATGCGTATGTGTGCATTTGCATATAGGTGTATGCCTGTGAATGCTGGCATGCACATGTGCGTTTACATACATGTGTGCATATGTGTGTGTGTGTGTTCATGTATGTGTGTGTGTGTGTGCATGTGCATGTTTGAGAATGCATATACATTCATTAGTGTGGGTGTGTGTGTGTGCATGTGTAAATGCATGTGTGTGTGCATTTGTTTGTGTGTCAAAGCAAATACATTTGTGTGCACGTATATGTGTGCATGAGTGTGTGTGTTAGTGTGTGTATGCATGCATGTGTGCCTATGTGAGTGTTTATGTACGTGTGTATTTAGGCATGTGTGCATGTTCGTGCACATGTGTGTGGTTGCGTCCATGTTTGCATGCTTGTGTGAGTCTATGTGTGTGTACACATGTATGCTTATGTAGATGTGTGGGTGGATGTGCACTTATTTACATTGTGGATGCATTTGCATTTTCTTATCATGCATGTGACTGTGTATGTGTGTGTGCTTGTATGTGTGTATATAAAAGTATGTAAGTGTGTGTGTGTGTGTGCATGCACATGTGTCTATGTGTATGTGTCAATTTGAGTTCACAGATGAATGTTTGAGTATCTGTGTGTGTTTGTCTATGTATCTGTACTTGTTTGCGTGTTTGCACCTATGCATGTGTGTGATTTTGTGTGTTTGTATGAGTGTGTGTGTGTGCATGTGTGTTTGTGCATCTACTATTACTACTACTACTACTTCTTCTTCTTCTTCTTCATCATCCTCTTCTTCTTCTTTTCCTTCTTCTTCTTTTTTTCTTCTTCTTTTTGTGTGTTCGAGTATGTGTCTATATGTCTGAGTGCATGTGTGTGCATGTATATTTGCCTATGCACATTTGTGTGTGTGCGTTTGTGCACAAGTGTCCATATGTATTGGTCTATTGTCGTGCATGTGTATATGTTCATGTAGAGTGTGTATGTATGCATGTCTCTGTGTGAGTTTGGTTGCATGTGAGTGTGCATGTGAGTTTGCATATACATGGGTAGTTCTGTATGTGTGTGCAGGTGTTTGTGCATGTGCTTGTGCATGCATGTGTGCATGCTTGTGATTGTGTGTATGTGCATCCACATATGAACATGTATCTATGTGTGCATGTGTGTATGGGAATGCATAAGTGTGCATGTATTAATGTATGTATGCATGTGTGTAGTGGTGTGTGTGTGTGTGTGTATGTGCATATTCTTGTGTGCAAGT
Source organism: Vanilla planifolia (assembly GCA_023846275.1). Classification (NCBI taxonomy): domain Eukaryota; kingdom Viridiplantae; phylum Streptophyta; class Magnoliopsida; order Asparagales; family Orchidaceae; genus Vanilla; species Vanilla planifolia. The sequence continues at coordinate 23,675,102 of CM043865.1, forward strand.
GTATGTGTAGCAATATGTATGTTTGTGCATGTTTGTGTGTATTTGTCATCATGGATAACTATGTATGTGAGTGCATGTGTGCATTTGTCAATGTGCATTATGGTGAGCATGTGCATGTGTATGTGTGTTTGTATGTGTGTGTGTGTTTGTATGTGTGTGCATGTGTGCTTATGTCTATGCGTTTATGGCTTTGTCCATGTTTAGTGTAGGTGTATATGCATGTGTGTGTATGTGTCTATGTGTATGAATGTATGTAGGTGTGTTTGTAGGTAAATATACATGTGTGCATGTTTTTGTGTTTGCAAGTGGGTGTGCATTTGAGCACACGTGTATGTGTGGCTTTTTGTGTATGCGACAGTGCATCTGTGTGTGTGTGTATGCATGTATTTGTACATACATGTGTGTTTGTGTATGTGTGTATTTATATGTTTATGTGTGTGTTTGTATATGCATTTCTTCTTGTGTATATTCACATAAGTATGTCCAGGCGTGTGTGTGTTTGAGCATGTGTGTGCTTTTGTTTTCTTGTGTGTGTGTGTGCAACTATTTTTGTTCATGTGTGTATTTGTGCAAGCATGTGTTTGGGTGTGCGTGTCTTATGACTGTGCTTCCACATAGAGATGCAAGTGTTTGTGTAAGTGTGTACATGCACATGTGTGTATTCATGTGAGTTCGTCTGTGTGTGCACATCTGCATATGTATGTATGTGCATGTGTGTGTGTGTACTTATGTGTTTTTGTATGTGCCTATGTGTGCTTTGTGTGCATGGGTGCATGTGTATGCTTTTGTGCATGTACATGCATGTTTGCTTGTATGTGTGCCTGTAGGCATGTGTGCATTCTTATGTGTGTCTATGAATGTCTATGCATATGTGTGCATCCATTCAAATTTATGTATATGTGTGAGAATGTGCATTCATTTGTGTGCATTCATGTGTGTTTATATGCATGTCTACGTGTATGTGCTTATACATGTGTGCATGAGTGTGTGTATTTTCCTATGCACCTATGTGCTTCTTTGCATTTGTGTGTATGTGTATGTGTGCATATGTGCATTTATGTGCATGCATGCATGTGTGTGTGTTTATGCATGTGTGCATCTATGAGTGTTCATGTCTTTCTATATATGTGTGCCCATGCATATGCTTGTGCATGTGTGTGTGCATATGTTTGTGTTTGTGTGTGATTACATATGTATGTGTGTTTGTGTGCATCTGCATATGTTTATGTGGGTGCACATGTTTGTGTGTGTGCATGTGTGTGTGTCTACATGTGTACATGTGTTTGTACATGTATGGATATAGCGTGAGTGTTTGTGGATGTGGGTATGGGTGTGTATCTGTGTGCATATGTATATTTGTGTGCACATGTGAGTGCATATGTATATGTACATATGTTAGTGCATTAGTGTGTGTGTATGTTTATGCATGTGTGTATGTCTATGTGTGCATGCATGCTTGTGTGTGCATTTGTACGTCATATACAAATGTGTTCATGTGTGCTCATGTGTGTGTGTGAGTGCCTGTGCATATTGGTGCATGTACTGGTGCATGCATGTATGCATGCTTATTCAATTATATGTGTTTATGCATGTGTGCATTTGCATGATTGTGTTTGTGTGTGTGTCAATGTGCATGTGTGTGTCTATTTGCATGTGCTTCTATGAATAGATGAGCTTGTTTGAGTGAGTGTGTATGCATGTCTACACAAATGCATATGCATACATGTGCATGTGCATATGTGGGTGCACTTTGGTGTGTGTGCTTCTATGAATGTGTTTAGGGGTGTGTACATGTGTGTGAGTTTGTATGAGTGGGTGTGTGCATGTTTAAGCATGTCTTTATGTGCATGTTTGCATGTGCAAGTGTGCAAGTGCATGCATACCTACATGTATGTGTGTGTAGGTGTGTGCATGTGTGTGTTTGTGTGTGTGTGGTGCATATATGCCTATGTGGGTATATGTTTTTAGGTGTGTGCACATGTGTGCATGTGCCTGTGTATGTGTGCTCATATGTGTGCACATGGTTGTGTGTGTGTACAATTTTGTTTATGTTTGCATGTCTATTTATGCATGTTTGCATGTATTTTTGTGAGCACGCATATGAATGTGTATGCATGTGTATTCATGTACTTATTGGTGTTTATGTAAGTGTTTTTATTATTTTGTGTTTATGTTTATGTGTGTTCATGTGCACATGTATTAGCATGCATGCATGTGTGTGTGTGTCCATGCATGTGTGTGTTTGTGGGAGTATTAGTTTTGGTGTCTGTGTGGATGGGAGTGCATTGGGTATGTGTGTGAGGGTGTGTTTATTTATACATATGTGTGTAGGTGCATGAATGTGTGCTTAAGTGAGTTCATTCGAGTGCATTATTTATGTGTTTGTGTTTTGGCTCATACATATGTGTATATGTGCATATGCGTGTGTGTGCATGTGTCTATTCATGTATGTGTGTGTGCATATATGTGTGTATGAGTGGGCTTTTGTGTGGATGTGTGTGTGCTATGCATGTTCCTATGCATGTGTGTGTCTTTGTGTGAGTGCATGTGATAGTGTATGTGCATCCACACGTGTGTGAATGCATGTGTGTGTTTTTAGGTGCACATATGTGCTTGCAAGATTATTTGCAAGTGAGTGCATGTGTCCATGTGCGTTCCTTTGTATGTGTATAGGTGTGTGCAATCGTGCATACATGTGTGTGTGTTCATCTATGTGCATGTGCATATGCACGGCTATACACATGCATCTGTCTATGTTGATGTGTATGTTTATCTACATGTGTGTAATATGTGTGTGCCTGAGCATGTCTGTGTTCACGTGTATTCGGATTTGTGTTGGTGTGTATTTGTATGTGCGTGCATGCATGTGTGTGTGTGAATGTGTGCATGCATGCATATGTGCACGTGTTGACTACATGTGTTTGTTTCTTCATGTGCCTAAATGTGTGTGTGCATGTATGCGTGTGTGTGTATCCATTTGTGCATGCGTGTTTGTCTCTATATATAAGTGCATGCATCTTTGACTTTGTAGATTTTTGCTTGTGCTTGCATGTGTGCATTTGTACGTGTGTGTACACGTGTATGTTGTTTCATCTATTTATGCATGTACTTTTGCATGCATGTGTGTGTATGAATCTTTTTGATTGTATATGTGTGCGTACATGTGTGAGTGTGTGTGCGCGTGTACATGTGTGTGCATACGCTTGCATGTGTGTGTGTGTGTGTATATGTGGATGCATGGATATACCTATATGTGCACATATGCTTTTGTGTGTGCTTCCATTTGTGTGCTTGCATTTGTGTGCATGCATTTATGCAAATGTGTGCATGTGTATGTGTGAGCGTGTGTTTCTTTGCATGAATGTCTATGAGCGTATTGAACTGTGTTCATGTGTACATTACTATGTATGTGTGTGTGTGTGTGTTTGTGTGCACCTATGTGCATGTAAGCTTGTTTGAGTGCTTTTATGTGTGTGTGTGTGTGTGTGCATGTGTGCATATATGTGTGTGTGCATGTGTGCATGCATGTGTTTCTGCATGTGTTCTTGTTTGACCATAAGTGTGTGTACACTTGAGTGTGTATTTATGTGTTTGGGAGGACATGTTTGTGTGGGTAAGCATGTACCTGTGTGTGTATGTGTTCATTTGTGTATATGTGTCTATTTTTGTATTTGTGTTGATATGCATGTGTGCATTTGTGCATATGAATGTACATACATGTGTTCATGTGTGAGCATGTGTGTGGGCGTGCATGTGCTTATACACACATGCATGTGTGTATGCATGCTTGTTTGTGTGCATGTATTTGCATAAGTATATGTTTACACATTTGTTAGCATGCGTATTTGTGTGTATTTTTCTTTGCATGTGAGTGTGTGTACATATTTGTGTGTGTGTGCATACACATGTGTATGGGTGTGCATGCATGCATATAAGACTGTTTGTGTGCGTGTACATATGTATTTGTTCTTGGGTATGTTGCATGTGTGCATACATGCATGTTTGTGTTTGTGCATGTTTGTATGTGTGCAGGTGAGTGTACTTGTACATATGTATGCTAGTGTATGCATCTATAGTTAAAGGTGTGTGTGTTCATGCATGCGTGTATGCTTGTGCAATAGCATGTGCAAGTGCTCTTTTTTGTGTGCACATGTGCATGTTTGTGTGTGTGTGTTAGTACATGTGTGTTTGCACTAGTGTATAAGTGTGTTTGTGGGTGTGAGTATGCATGTGTGCATGCTTATGTTACTGTGTGCAGGTGTATGTTTGTGAGTGTGCACTTGTGTGTACGTGCATGTGTGTGGGTGTGCATGTGTGCATTATTGTGTGCATGTTTGTGAATGTGTATAAGAGCCTAAGTCTTTCGATATGTGTGTATAAGTATGTGGGAGCTTGTGTATGTGTGTGCATGTGTGTAAGTGTACGAGTGTGTGTGTGCACACATACATGTATGTGTGTATCTTTACATGTGTATTTGATTGTGTGTGCATGTTTGACTTTATGTGTGTGCATGTTTAGGTGTGCAAGCATGTATGTGTGTTTGTGTGCATTTGTACGTGGATGCTTATATATGGTTGCATGTCTTTGCATGTGTGTGTGTCAACATGCATGCATTTTGGTGTTTGCGCATGTGTATTTGTTTATCTATTTGTGTATATTTGTAATGTGTTTGTGTGTGTGTGCATGCATATGCATATGTGTGCTTGTGCACATTCTTGTGTATGTAGATGTGATAATGTGTGTGTTTGTGCTTGCTTGCATAAGTGCATATATGTGTGTGTGTGCATAGTTGAGTGTGTGTTCCTATGCGTGTGTTCCTCTGTGTCTCTATTTATGTGCATTCATAAGTGTGGGTGTGTTTGTGCATGCATTTGTGCATGTGTATGTGCATGCCTATGCTTATGTATGTGTGTTTTGGTGTGTGTGCATGTCTGAGTGCTTATGCATGTGTGACTATGTCTATGCATATGTATGTGTATGTGTCTGCGATCATGCGTATGTACATTTATGCAAATGCATGTGCATGTGTATGTGCTTGTGCACATTTGATTATGTTTATGTGCACAACTTTGTGTGCTTGTGTGCGTGTTCATTTTTGTATGCTTGTCTATATGCATAGGTGCATGCATTTATGACTTTGTATATGTGCATGCATATGTGCATTTGAACATGTGTGTGCACGTGTATGTGGCTTCATCTATGTGCATATACTCTTGTATGCAAGTGTGTGTGTGTGCATCTTTGTGAGTGTATATATGTGCGTACACGTGTGAGTCTGCGTCTGTTTATATTTGTGTGCCTAGGTATGCCTATAGGTGCACATATGCTTTTGTGTGTGCTTGCATTAGTGTGCATGTATTTATGTAAATGCATGTTTGTGTACATGCGAGTTTGTGTTTCTTTGCATAAATGTGTGTGATTGTACTGGTGCGTGTTGATTTTTTCATGTCAATCGAACAACATTTTGTAAATTTACTATTTTCATATTCAAAAAATATACAGATAAAAGGAGAGATTTGTAAAACTAAGGTAATGTAATATAGTCAAATGGGTCATAAAAGTTGAAGAAATTAGATCATTTATAAGAGAAAGTTCTGTTTCCATTATTAAAAAAATTCAAGCATAACATCTCTGATTAACAACCTAGGAAAAACTTAAACATTTGCATTCCTTACCTAAACCTTCAAAAAGAACATATATATAAATATAAAAGTGATTATTTAATTAGATGGAGATCATCAAGACAAGTGTAATAGTGATTTTTTCTCAATCAAACCTCATTTGGAATTACTATGAATAAATGAAAGAAAACAAACAAAAATAAAAATAAATTATTATTTTAATATTGAGTAAATATGCACTAAAGTTGAAATGAATTTAGCTAAAGCAATGTAGAATAACCAAAACAAAATGTTATTAACATGACACGAAAGGAGATTTAGATGTATATGGTAATATATCTAAACAAAGTAAAAAATTTAAAAACATTTGATAAATTGTTAGAAAAGTAATATTCCAAACACATGAAGGGTCAAGTGTAACATCCTCAACTATGAAATATGGTACAAAACAAAACTTCTCATAATGCATACAAAATCTCTACAAAATAAAATATCTAAAATAATTTAAATGACTTTTTAATTAGATACAACTTATTAAGGTGAGTTTAATGATGACTTTTTCATATCAATTGAACCTTATTTTATAAAATTACTATTTTAATATTTAGAAAATGTATGAATTGTATAAGAGATTTGTAAAATTGAAGTAATCTTATCTAGCCAAATGAGGATAAAATTAGAAGAAATGAGATAAATTATAAGGGAAAGTTGCATTTCCATTATACAAATGAGAACGAGATTAACATCCTAGATCAACAATCTGATCAAATGTTAAGCTTTTACATTACTTGCCAAAGCACTCAAAAAGAAAATAATTAGAAATATAAGAAGGACTATTTAACTAGATGGAGCTAAGGGAGACAAGTCTAATAATGTATTTTTACTTAATTGGACATCATTTGTAATTATTATGAATTATGAAAAGAAATAAACATAAATAAAAATAAATTATTAACTTAATGATAAGTAAATAGATAATAAAGCTAAAATGAGCTAAATGAAAGCAATGTAAAATAACCAAATAAATGTGTTATATAAATGGCATGAAATAAAATTTAGATGTATGTGATAATATAGTTAGACAAATGAAAAAATTTGAAGAAATCGGCCAAATTGTAAGACAAAGTTACAGTCGAAGCACAAAAAAGATCAAGTGAAACATCCTTAATTATTAAATATGGTACAAATCAAAATGTCTCATAAAGCATACCAAAACAAAAGAAAATAAAATATCTAAAAATATTTAGATGAGTATTTAATTGAATTTTTCTAGTTAAGTTGAGTCCGACATGATTTTTCATCTCCATTGAGCCTCCTTTTGTATAATTACTATTTTAATATTTAGCAGATATATAAATTAAAGAAGAGATTTGAGAAATTGAAGCAATGTAATATAGTAAAATGAGGCATAAAATTAGAAGAAGTGATATAAATGATAAGAGAAAGTTGCATTTGCATTATGTAAAAAGGTTGAGCATAACATTCATGATCAACAACTTGATCAAACATTAGATGTTCACACTCCTTATCAAACCTTCAGGAATAAAATTTTTAGAAATATAGAATTGATTTTATGTTAGATGGAGCTCATCAAGATGGGTCTAACAATGATTTTTTTCTTAATCCGACCTCCCTTAAAATTACTATGAATTTCAAAAAGAAATAAATGTAAATAATAATAAATTATTATTTTAATGTTTAGTAAATAGATAATAAAGCTAAAATGAGTTTAAATGAAGTAATATAATGCAACTAAATTGAAAAGATGTAAAAGTTCCATGAGTTAAGAAATAGAGATTCTTATAAATATAAACAAATCATAGAGAAAACATTTAAAAATGAGATAAAGTATATTGAATGTTGTACTCCATGGTACTAAGAAAATCGAGTGTAAATCCTCAATCATCAAATCATGCTCTTATCAAAATATCTAATAAAGTGCGCTAAAATGTAATTGAGTTTTTCAAGTTTAGTTGAACAACACTTGTTTTAAAATTATTGATAATTGAAAATTAAGTAACAAAAAATGACAATGGAATATGATTTTAAGATTAAGTAAATATATTTTAAAGAAACATTTTGATAAATTGAAGTATCATAATATGAAAAAATCAAAGTGATGTAAGCATCACATGGGAGGAGAACTACTGGTAGATAAAAATTTAACCAAGCAAAGTAAAAACAAATAAAAAATTGAGATCAATTACTTAGGGTAATTGCATTCAAGTTGCTAAAGAGATTGAGGAAAATTCCCTTGATCGACAAATCAAGTACTATTTGAAAATTGTCATAAACTTATAAAAGAAATATTTATATGGATTTAGGTCAATGAGATTAGTATGATGATGTTTGTTTCATCTCAATCTTGGCTTTTTAGGAATAACTACGAATTACCAAATTAAAAAAAACATAAATAATAATACATTTTTACTTAAATATTAGGTAAGTTTATATTAAAGCAAGAATGAGAAAAATTGAAGCAATATAATATAACAAAATTAAGACAATATAATAGTCACATAAGAGATGTAAAGTAACATAGTAACGTAATAACATTAATGAAAAACATTTTAAAAAATAAAATAAATGACACTACAATGTTGAATTCCAAGATATTACCAAGATCTAGTACAACTTTAACTATCATTTAAAAAAATATAAACAAAATTATCTCATAAAATATGCAAAACAATATCAATTAGATATTTAAAAATATAAAAAAAGAATATATAATTATATATAAGTAGTTAAGATGCATAAATAATGTTTAGTTCTTATCTATCAGTCCTCATTTAGAATTATCATGAAGTGAAAAATTAAATATAAAAAAATAAATTATTTTTTAATATTAAAGCAATATATAACAAACTTAAGATAACACAATTAGAAGTTACGTCATATAACCAAATCTAAGTCAAACAATTAACAAAATGTGATAAATTGTATAAGAAAGCTGCTTTCTAAGATGCATAAGAGATTAAGCATGACATCATTGATTACCAAAAGATGAAGGAATCAAATTATCTCATAAATTGTGTCAATAATTGATAAAGCACATCAGGATAAGTGTAACATCTTTTGTTTCATCTCAAACAATTCTAATTTGAAATTACTACAAATTATAAAATTAAATATGCAAAACAATTAAAAATTATTATTTTAATTTTTAGTAAATATATATTAATGATGAAAATGATAACTTGAAGTAATGAAATATATAAAAAACAAAGGAACATAAATGCCACACAGTAAGAGATTTAGACATACGTTGAAATATAACCAAACATATGAAAAATCTAAAAAATAATGAGATAAATTATATTGAAAAGTCACATTTCAAGATACTAAGGAGTTTGGGTGTAAAATCCTCAATCATTATATATGGTACATATCAGAATGTCTTATAAAAAATGCCAAAACCCTTGTAAGTAAAATATTTAAAATGTTCATATGTATCTTTAATTGGATACAAATTATCGAGACTAGTCCAATGATGTTGTTTCATCTCAATTGAGCATTGTTTGAAATTATTATGAGTTGCCAAAGTCAATAAGAAAAAATAAGATCAAAAATATCTTTTTAATATTAAGTATATGTTAAACCTGTGATGTGGAGAAATCTTAATGTGATGTAATGGACACACGATATTAGATTTATAAGAACATAGTAAAATGACCTAGCAGGGCAAAATATTTGAAGAAAATAAGATAAACTATAAGGAAATGTTGTATTTCAAAAATATAAAGGTGCTAAAGTGTAACATGCATAATTAATAAATTAGTTGCATATAAAAAATGTCTCATATTACATGCCAAAATCGTAAAAAGTAAAATATTTAAAAAATATTACGATAAATATTTTATTGCATTGTGATCATAGAGATGAGCACAACAATGTTTGTTTCCTCTCAATTGGACCATGTTTGGAATTTTTGCAAATTTCCATAACAAAGAATCATAAATAATAATAAATTAATTTTTAAATATTAACTAATTATATATTAAATTTGAAATAAAATAAATATATGTAATGTAATATAACCCAAATAAGAAGAACACAAAGATCAAAAAATAGAACAATTAGAGTATGATAATCATAGAGCCAAATGAAAGAGAACATTTGAAGTGAGATAAATTATATAGGAATCATGTATTAGAAGACATTAAGGAGGTAGAGTGTGATGTCATTAATCATCAAATAATTTGACAATAAAAATATCTTATAATGTGTTACAAAACACTAGAATATAAAATAATTAAAACATAAAAAATGTACATTTTAATTGAATAGAGCTCGTGCAGGCAAGTTGAATGATGTATGTTTTGACTTGCTCAAAAATCATTTGGAATTACTCCAAATAAACAAAATAAATAAGCATTAATAATAAAAAATTATTATTTAATTTTAAATAACTATATGTTAAATCTAAAATTTGATAAATTGAAGAAAGATAATACAACCAAATCAATGCATTCTCAAGATCACATAAGAGTAAACTTAGTATTTCCTAGTAATATAACCAAATAAAAAAGTTTTAAAAAATGTAATAAAGTATACGAGAAATTTGCACTAAAAGATATAAAGGAGATTGAGCATAACATCTTTGATTATTAAAACTAGTACAAATCAAAATATCTTGTGTAACATGGCAAAACACTAGAAAACAAAGCATTTAAAAATATAGAAGTGAATACTTTATTGGATAAAGTCCATTAAGATGACTCTAATGATATTTCTTTGTATCGATTTGACCTACATTGGAATTAATTGAACTACCATAGTGAATAGGCTTCAATAGTAATAAATTATTATTATTTTAATAATAAGTAAATATACATTAAAGCAAAAAAATGACATAAGTTGAAGTAATGAAATATAACCAAATAAAAGTAATGTAAAAGGTCACATAAAATGAGATTTTGAGTTAAATAGTAAAATAACCAAACTAAAGTAAAAGATTTAGAGAAATTAGATAAAATTCATAAGAAAGTTGCATTTTAAGATACTAATGACATTAAGTGTAACATCCTTGGCTATCAAATTAGGTACAAATCTAATATCTTCTAAAGCATGCCAAAGCTATTAAAAAAATAAAATGTTTGAAAATATAGAAATAAAAATTTAATTTGATAGAGCTCATTAGCACATGTCTATTTATGTTGATTGTTTCCATTGGACCTCATATAGAATTACTATAAATTATCAAAATTTATAATTATTAATGATAATAAATTATTAATTTAATATTAGGTAAATATATAATAAAATAATGATAATAAAAATATAATCAAAGAAAAATAATCAAATCAAATTAATATAAATGTCACGTTAGAGTAGACTTAAAGTTATAATGTATTATAGCCAAATAAAATTAAAAACTTTTGAAGAAATGAAAACAATTTTGTGTGAATGTTGTATTCCAAGTTACAAAGGAGATGAAGTGCAATTTCACGATCATCAAATTAGGCATGAAAGGAAATGTCTAGTAAAGCAAGCAAAAACCTCAAAAAATAAAATTTTTAAAGATAAAAAAGTGAGTATGGACTTAAATAGAGCTTATGAGGATAACTCCAATGAAGATAGTCTCAACTCATTTGGACCTTATTTTGAATTGATTGTATTACTATATAATTTTAAATCTCCTTTCGTATGACTGTTATGTTGCTTTGATTTACTAGTGTTACATTACTTCAATTTATCTCATTTCAACTTTATTATATATTTGCTAAATATGAAAAACATATTTCAATATTATTAATACTCATTTACTTTAGTGATTAGTAGTATAGCAAAGAAGGCACAATGAACACAAAACACATCATTGGACTTATCCCAATGAGCTCTATATAATTAAGTATTCATTTTATAATAAAATAATCTTTTTTATGGTTCTATCATTTAGCAATTCATAGTCATTCGAAACAAGGTGTTTTGGAGGCAAAACAAAAATCATTCGTCTCATCACAATGAACTCTATCCAACTAAATATTTTTTTTGTAATTTAAAAATTAGTTTATTGAATTTTGCACAATATTTGGAGATATTTTGATTTATATCTAAATTGAAGATCATGGATATTACAACCAGTCTTCTTAATATCTTTGAATTTAACTTTTCTATAAAATTTATCTCATTTCTTGAAACTTTTTTCTTTGATTAGGTTTGGTTACTACTCAAGTAAAAACCTACTTTGATGAGATCTTTATATTGTTTTTATTTCATAATGTTATATCACTTCAATTTATCTTATTTAAACTTTAATATATTTTTTAATATAAAATAAATAATTTATTATGTTTATATTTATTTACTTTGGTATGTTGTAATAAATCAAATGAGGTCCAAATGAGATGAGACTATCTTCATTGGAGTTATCCCCAAAAGCTCTGTCTAAGTACATACTCACTTTTTCATCTATAAAATTTTATTTTTTTGAGGTTTTTGTTTGCTTTACTAGACATTTCCTTTCATGCCTTATTTGATGATCATGAAATTGCACTTCTCTCCTTTATAACTTGGAATACAACATTCACATAAAATGCTTTTCATTTCTTCAAATTTTTAATTTGATTTGGCTATAATAAATTGTAACTTTAAGTCTGCTTTAAAGTGACATTTATACTAACTCGATTTGATTGTTTTCCGTTGATTATATTTCTCTTATCTTTATTTTATTGTATATTTGCCTAATATTAAATTAATTATTCATTATCATTTATGCTTATTAATTTTGATAATTTATAGTAATCCTATATGAGGTCCAATGGAAACAACCAATATAAATAGGCATGTGTTAACGAGCTCTATCAAATTAAATTTTTGTTTCTATATTTTCAAATATTTTTTAATAGCTTTGGCATGCTTTATAAGACATTAGATTTGTACCTTATTTGATAGCCAAGGATGTTACACTCAATGTCTTTAGTATCTTATAATGCAACTTTCTTATGAATTTTTTTCTAATTTCTCTAAATCTTTTACTTTAGTTTTGTTATTTTACTCTGTAACTGAAAATCTCCTCTCATGTGACCTTTACATTACTTTGATTTGGTTATATTTCATTACTTCAACTTATGTCATTTTAGCTTAATTAAAAAAGATTATTTTATTATTAAGTAAATATATTTTAAAGTTGAATAAAGATGAAATGAAGCAATATTATATAACAAATAAAATGATGTAACCATTAAATGAAGGGAAATTGAGTGTTAAATAGTAATAATAATAATTAAAACTAAAACTTTTAAATATATTTACTTAATAATAAAATAATTTTTTTTATTATATAACCAAATAAAATGATTTAATCATTAAATGAGGGGAAATTTAGTGTTATGTAGTAATAATAATAAATAAAAAAAAACCTTTGATCTAATGAATAAAAATGATTGATAAAACTACATTCCATGATACTGAATGCATCTCAGGATACATTATTGATTACCAAATAATGTTTGAATTGAATTATCTTGTAAATTTTGCTAAAACCCTAGATAGTAAAATGTGTTAAAAACAATATATAAAAAGGTTTATTGAATTTGATAGAACTTATCTGTATAAGTCCAATGACATTTGGTTCATTTTGATGAAAGACCAATGGGAATTACTGCAAATTAAAAAATTCAATAAGCATAAATAATAAAAATAATTATTCTTTAAATTTCAAGTGTGTGTTAAAGTATTAGGTCACATAAGACGAGTGTTAGACTTTCCTAGTAATTTAACCAAATGATAGGAAAAACTTTAAAGAAATGAGATATTTTACAAAAATGTTGTGTTCCATGATACTGTGGACCTCGAGTAAAACATCATTCATTATCCATTCTTCTATAATTTGAAATTCGTTATAGAACATGCAAATAAGAAAATAAAATACTTAAAATATAAAAATTAATTTTAATTAGATAAAGTTTTTGAGATGAGTGCAATGACATTTTTTTTGCATTGATCATAGATCATTTTGAATTACCATAAATTATCAAAGTGATGTTGTAAATATAATAATAACTGATGATTTTAATAAAAAGAAATTATATAATAAGGTTCAAAATAAGATCAGTAGAAGCAATGTAATGTTACCAAATCCAAGTGATGTAAAGGTCATATTAGAGAAGATTTAGAGTTATATACTAATATAACCAATTCAAAGTGAATAACTTGAAGAAATAAGATAATTTGAATAGAAAAGTTGCATTCCAAGATACTTTGAAGATCATTTGAAATATACTGAATAATTTAATATAAAAAAGTTAAAACATCTTGTAATCCTTTCGAAATAAATTAGTGATTAAAATATTTAAAAATATAAATGAGTACTTAATTACATAAAGCTTATGGATATCAGTCCAACGACATTTGTTTCACCTGGTTGTGCCTTGTTTGTTATACTACTAATCACAAAAAGAGTATCAATAATAACAAAATATTTTTTTTCATATTTAACAAATATATAATAAAGCTAGAATGAGATAAATTAAATTAGTGTAATGCTACTAAATCAAAGCATTATAATAGTATCATGAAAGAAGATTTGAAGTTATATACTAATATAAACAATTCACAGTGAAACAATTCTAGAAATAAAATAAATTATGCAAAATGTTGCATTTAAAGATCTTAAGAAGATTGAGTGTAACATTGTGGATCATAAAATCAACTATGAACAAAACTTACTGATAAAATAAGCCAATAGTCGAGAAAAATAAATATTTTGAAAAATAAAATAAATAGTTAATTTGACATATCTCATCTAGACGAGTACAACAAAGTTAATTTCATCTCAATTTCTAATACTGAAAAATTTAGAATGTAAGTAGTCATAAATAAGAATAAATTATTATTTTAAGATTGTAAAATTCACTTAAGAAGAGAATAAAAGTTTAATAATATAATAAGATAAATTGAATGCAACATCTTCAATCATTAAACAAAACATGAATCAAAATATCTAATAAAATATGTCTAAACCTTAACAAATAAAATATTTTAAAAAAAATAAAAATGTATATTTTAAATGGTAGAGCATGTTGAGATAAGTCTAATGTAGTTTCTTTTATCTCGTTTGGACATCGTTTGGAATTACTATGACTTACTATTGTAAATAATTGTAAATAATAATAAAGTAGTATGACCAAATAAGAAAGATGTCATTATCATAGTAAAAGTGATTTGGAGTTATATATTCATATAAACAAATTGAAGTGAAAAGTTGAAGAAATGAGTCAAAATATATAGGAAAGCTGCATTCCAAGTTATAAAATTTATTGAAGATCATATCATTGACTCTTTAATCTAGTTTGAATCAAATAGTCTCCTAAGGTATGCAAAAAGGACTATAAAGTAAAATATGCTAAAAAACAAATATGAAAATGAATATTTAATTCAATAGAACATGTCAAGATGAGTTCAATGATATTTGTTTCATCTTGATTGGACATCATTTAAAATTATTTTGAACTATAAAAGTATGCACACATAAATAATAATAAACTAATATTTTAACATTAAGTATATATATACAAAATCTAAAATGAGGCAAATTATAAAAGTGTAATATAACCAACTTAAATTGATATAAATTTCAAAAGAGAGGAGAGTTAGAGTTTTATAATAATGTAACTAAATCAAACTAAAAATTTAATAATATGAGATAAATTTTGTGAGAAAACTACATTTGAAGTTACATAGTAGATTGAGTAAAGTCATTAATCATCAAATGCGATATGAATCTAAATGTCTTATAAAATATCCAAGGTCTTATGAGAAAAGTGCTTAAAAATATAAAAGATAACATTTTATGAGTTAGAACTCGTCAAAATGAGTCTAACGACATTTGTGATGTCTCATCAGACATTGTTTGAGATTAATATAATTTACCAAGTTAATTATGAATAAGTAGTAATGAATTATTGCTATTTATTATGGCAAAATAAGATAAACTAAAGAAATTTAATATATCAAAATAAAAATGATGTAAAGGTGACATGAAAAAAGAATTAAAGTTATAGAGAAATTTATCCAAATCAAAGAAAAAAATGAAAAAGAGAGATAACTTGTAATTAAAAGTTGCATTCCTAGATACAAATTAGATTGAGGGTAATATCATCAATCATCAATATAAGTAAAAATTGAAGTCATCGTAAAGCATGCTGAATCAATAGAATATAAAATATTCAAAAATATTTTAATAAAAATTTCATTGGATCATGATGTAACGCCAAATAAGATGAGATTTAGGGGCACATATATGCATAACTAAATAAAAGTGAAAAGTTCTATGAAATTAGAGAAGTTTGCATGAAATGTGCATTCTTAAATACTAAAAAGATCAAATGTAACATGCTTGATTATAAAATGAAGGATGAATAAAAATATCTCATAAAATATAGTAAATCATTAGAAGATTTAATATTTAATTAGATAGAGCTTTATGAGTTGAGACCAATGACATTTGCCTCATCTCGATAAGAGTGCATTTTGAATTATTGTGAATTACCAAAGTACATATGGAAAAATTATAACTTTTTTCTATATTAAAGTTCAAAAGATATAAATTGAAGCAATATCTCTTTAAAAGGTCAAGGTGATTCCAAGGTTATATGAAAATAAATTTTCTAGTTACATAGCAATATAACTAAGTTAAAATGAAAAATTTGAAAATGTGAGATAAATTGTAAAGAAACATTGTATTCATAAATATTGAGAAGATACAGTATAACATCCTTGAATGTTAAATATGTATGAATAAAAATATTTTTCAAAGCATTCCAAAACCCCTTAAAGTAAAATATTTTAAAATAAAAAAAATTTGTTATTGGATAGAGTTAATTGAGTTGAGTGCAATCATGTATGTTTCATATCAATCATAACTCATTCAAAGTTATTGCAAATTATGAAAGGAAAGAAGCTTAAATAATAAACAATTTTTTTAATATTTTGTAAATATATATTGCAGCTAAAATAAGATAAATTGAAGTATTGTGTTATAAGAAAACCAAAGTGATGTATTTATTGATCACAAAAGAGGAGATTTAGAGTTGCATAACAAACTAATGAAACAAAAGTAAAACATTAATGAAATGGGATAAATTATATAAGAATGTTACATTCCAAGATACTAAAGAATTTTATTATAATATTCTCGACCCCAAACTAAGGTGCCATTCAAAATATCTCATGTGGGGTAGCAGAATCCTTGAAAATTAAATATTTAAAAATATAAAAATAAATTTTTAATTAGATAGTGGTCTTCTTGAGTTGTCTGATGATGTTATTTGTCTCAATAAGACAATTGGTTGGAATTACTACAAATAACAAAAGTAAACATACATAAATATTAATAAATTATTATATTAATATTAAATAAATTTATTTCAAAGCACAAATAAGAAAATAAATGTAATATAATATATCATAATAAATGTTATGTAAACATCTCATAAGAGGATATTAAATATATTAATATTAATATGACCAAACCAAATTAAAAAATTTGAAGAAATAAAATAAATTATATGAAAAAGTTTCATTCTAATATAATAAAGGGATTGTTTGTGACTTTTTTGATTGCATTCCAAGGGAGTTGAAACTAACTTTATTGGACTCATCTAAACTAGTTGTGTCAATTTCAATAAGTTTTTTTTAATTTTATATTTTTCATTTTGTTTTGTTTTGGTGCACTATATGAGACATTTTCATTTGATTCTACTTTTAAAATAAATGATGTTACAATTGATCTACATAACATCTTAGAATACAAATTTCATTTCTAATTTATCTTTTTTTTTTAAAATATTTCATTTTGATTTTGTTATATTACTTTGTTAATTATAAGAACTTTACATGACTTTGATGTAATAGTAATAAAGTATTTCAAATTATCTAATTTTAACTTTAATAAATATTTACTTAATATTAAAATAATAATTTATTATTATTTATATTTATTGACTTAGGTAATTAATAGTAATTGAAAATAAGCTTTAACATCATAAAATGTTATTTGACTTGTTCCAATGAGCTCTTTTGAATTAATTATTAATTTTTAATATTTTGAAAAACTTTATGTTTTTATTATTTTCCATTATTTTCTAAGTATTTTGATTCATACATGATTTGTTGATTGAGAATACAACACATGAATTCCTTAATATCTTGGAATGCAACTTTTTGTCTAATTTATCTATGATCCTCAAATGTATGTTTTGATTTGTTTATACTATTTCAAAATCAAATTCTTTCCTCATTTTCCCATTATATTGTTTTGATTAGGTTATGTTACAATGTTTCAATTTAACATATTTTAGCTTTAATATATATTTTCATAATAATAAATCAATTGTTATTTTTATTTATGCTTATTTACATTAGTAATTCATAGTAATTCCAAAGGTGGTCGAGTTGAGAGGATGTGAATGTCATTTGAGTCATCTCAAATAGCTTAATTTAATTAAATATTTACTTTTGTATTTTGAAATATTTTCTTTACTAGGGTTCAAGTGTATTTTATAAGCCATTTTGATTTGTACCTAATATGACCATTGAGTATGTTATGCTTTATCATCTTAGTTTATTCGAATGGAAATTTTTTATATAATTAATGTTATTTTTTATAATTTTTTCTTTAACTAATTTATATTACTTTATAACATTAAATGTCTACTCATGTGACTTTCACATCACTTTGATTTGGTTATATTATGATATTTCATTTTACATCATTTCACCTTTAATATATTTATATACTTGATATTATAATCTTATTTTGTCAATATTTATGCTTATTTACTTTGGTAATTTCTTTATAATTCCAGATCACATTCAATTATGACAAAAGCACATTGTTGAAGTCATCTCAATAAGTCATATCCATTTATGTAATTATTTTTATAATTTAAAATATTATATTTTTGGGCTTTGGCATGCTTTACAAAACTGTTTAGTCGTAACTTTTTTCACGACTAAGGATGTTACACTCACTCTCGCTAGTGCCTTAGAGCGCAATAATTTTGTATACTTTATCTCATTTCTTTAAATTTATCCTCTTGATTTAGTTACATTAACTTTTAACTCTAAATCTTTACTTAAGGGAAGTTTTCATTTATTTTATTTGATTATATTACATTGTTTCAATTTATCTTATTTCTTCCTCAATATATATAACATAGCACTAAAATAATAATTTCTAATTATTTATCCTCATTTACTTTGGTAATTTATTGTAATTCAAAGCATTATCTTATTGAGAACAACCAAACATCATTGGACTCGTCCTAACTAGAATTTTTCAATTAAGTATTCATTTTGATATTTTTAGATATCTAATTTTCTAGAATTTGAAATTTTTTTAAAAATTCAATTCATACCTATTTTGATGATCGAGGATGTTGTGCTCATTCCTTTAGTATCATGGAATGTAACTTTAAATTATTTCATATTTCTTAAAATGTTTTTCTTTGATTTTGATATTTTCCTTAATTCTTTAATCATTTCAAATTTAAATTATTTTTATTTGGTTAAACTATATTATTTTATTTATTATATTTCAATTTTAATATATGTTTACTTAATTTTTTAGTAATTACATGTCATTACTTATGCTTTTTATTTTCTAACTTGTAATAATTTTATAGGAGATCTGATCGAGATGACTAAAAAATCATTCAACTCATCACAATGAGCTTTACCCAATAAAAGTGCATTTTGTTATATTTAAGTTATTTATTTTTGAGGTTTTGGCTTATTTTTTGGGCCAATTAAATTAGTATTGACTTGTTAAAAGGGGATGTTATACTCAACTTTCTTTGCATTTTAGAGTTTACTTTTTTGCATCCTTTATCCCATTTTTTCAAATCTTTTGCTTTGGTTTGGTTATATTATTATGATACTCTAATTTTGTTTCCATATGACATTGACAACACTTTGATTTTGTTATATGTTATAACCCTAATTTGTATTATTTAAGCTTTAATATATATATATATATATATATATATATATATATATATATATATATATATATATATATATATATATATATATATATATATTTACTTGATATTTCAATAATTATTTATTGTTATTATTTTTTTAATAACTTTAATAATTTCATCTAATTCCAAACATGGCCATATCGAGACTAAGAAATTCCTTTGGTCCCATCTTGATGAGCTTTATCGAATTTAATATTTGTTTTTTATATTTTTTAAATATCTTATTTTCTAAGGTGTTCCAATGCATGATGAGATATTTCAATTCGTCCTAAATTTTATTACAATCAATTCCCTTAGAGTTTTGGAAGTTAATTAGCTCATAAAATTCATCTTATTTTTTAAAGTTTTTGCATTCACTTTGTCATATTAGTATGTAACTCTAACTTTCTTCTTATGTGATATTTTTTAATTTCGTTATATTACATTGCATCTAATTGTGTTATTTCATCTTTAATTTACAAGAACTTGATATTTTAAAAATAATTTATTATTGCTTATCCTAATTTAATTCTTTAATTTGAAGTAATTCAAAAAAAATTACTATGAAGACGAAACTAACATCATTAGAGACATCTCAATGTGCATTGCCCCATTAAATATGATTTCAATATTGTTTAAAAATTTATTTTTTAATTTTTGGAATAGTTTATGAAATTTATTTTTTTTAATTATTTTTGTATTATTTATGAGATATTTTGAGTTGTTCCTAATTTGAATAATCGAAGATGTTATATTCGATCTCCTTAGTTTCTCATAATGACACTTTCCCAATTAATTTAACACTTTTAATTAAATAATTTACTTTCGATTTAGTGATATCACTATGTAACTCTAAGCTTCCATATGATTTTTGCATGATTTTGTTGTATTACATTGTTTAAATTTACCTTACTTTATATTTTATATTTATTTTGTAAAAAATAAAATGATAAATTATTATTAGTTGTGTTTATTTAATTTGATAATCGAGAATGTTATATTTTACCTACTTATTTTCTTGGAATGGCACTTTTCCACATAATGTATCTCATTTTATTAAATGTTTTATTTTCATTTAGCTATATTACTATGAAACTCTAAGTTTCTTTGTTGAGATTTTTGCATTGCTTTGATTTTGTTGTATTATATTTTAAATTTATCTTATTTTAATATGAAAACAATAATTCATTATTGTTTGTTCTTATTAACTTTTTTTTATTTAATAGTAATTAATGTTGAGGCATCATTTCTGCAAAACAAACATAGTTGAACTTGTTGAGTAAGCACTAATTAATTTAAAATTATTTTTCTATATAATTTTAAAACTTTTTTACTATGTTTTTAGATATTTTAAAATATATTTTCATTTTCACTATTTTGTTGACCATGTTATTGTTGTTTTCCTTAATATCTCTTAATGCAACTATCATATACAATCTATCATATTTTTTGAACTTTCTCATTTTGATTTGTTTAAGTTACTATCGAATATTAAATTTCATTTCATGTGACTTTTACAATGCACTAATCTAGTTATATTATACTACTGAATTCTTATATCATTTTTTCATTGATATGTATTTAGTTAATATTCAAAAAATAATTTAATAATATTGGTGTTATTTTAATTTGGTGATTGATTGTAATTCCAAATGAGGCATGATGTAGGAAAAAATGCCTTTGGGTGCATTTCGAGAAGCTTTATCAAATTGAAAAGTCATTTTTATATTTTTAAAATATTTTATTCGCAAGAAGTTTTACATAGTTTATGACACATTTTTAATCACACCGAATTTGATGATCAAAGATGTTACACTTGATCTTTTAAGAATCTTAGAATACAAGTTTCTCTTTTACTTTATCTTTTTTCTTTGAATCTTTCATTATGATTTGTTTATATTATTATAATATTTCAAATCTCCTCTTGAGTGACCTTTAAGTTTCTTTGGTTTGATTATCTTACATTTCGTCAACTTATCATATTTTAAGCTTTAGGATTTTTCTACTTAATATTAAAATAATGAATTATTTTAATTTATAGTTATTTCTTTTGATAATTCCTATTAATTTGAAATGAGATTCGTTTGAGTCAAAACAAAAGTCATTGGGCTCAACTTGATTACCTCTGCCAAATTAAATATTTGTTTTTAGATTTTAATTTTTTTTATTATCTTTTTGTTTAAAATTTATTTTGATTTGTACCTAGTTTGGTAATCTAGGATGTCAAACTTAATCTTTTAAATATCTTGGAATTCATCTTTCTCACACAATTTATCTGATTTCTTTAACTTTTCTACTTTGTTTTGGTTATATTACTTTGAATTTCTAAATTCTTCTTGTGTGACCTTAACTTCATTATATCATTGATTTAATTTATCTTATTTCAAGTTTAAAATATAATTACAAAACATTAAAATAATAATTTTGTTATTATTTGTTAAAATTCTTTTGTTATTTACAATGATAATTCATCGAAGTTACAAATGAGGTATGATAAAGATAGAACAAATTGTTTCCCCACCTTGATGAACTTTAACCAATTGATTGTCTTAATTATTTTATTTTTGATAGTTTTTGCATACTTTAAAATTTATTTTGATTCATACCTAATTTGATGATAAAGGAAGTTCCATTTGGTTTCCATAATATCTTAGAATGTAGAATTCTCAAATAATTTATCTTATTTCTACAAATATTTTTCTTTGATCAGGTTACATTACTTTGAAGCACTAACTCTCCTTTTTTGTGACATTTCTATCGCTTTGATTTTACCATATTATGTTACTTTAATTCATCTTATTTCAGATTAATGTATACAAATTGAATATTAATATAATAATTTGTTGTTATTTTTTTATTTACTTTGTTCGTTTGTTTTAATTCTATATTTGACATTATGGAGACAAATAAACATTATAAAATTCATCTTGACTAGTTCCATTTAATAAAATATTTTTTTAGATTTTTAAATATTTTATTTTAAGGCTTTTAATGTGCTTAATGAGACTACTAGATTTGAACATAATTTTATGATCGAGGATGTGATAGGTCACCCTTATAATTAATGAGCCAATCCATAAATGTTTAGCATTTTATTATAACAGACTTATTTTAGTGTGAATTAGGCTTAATTGTGATGAAAAAGTCATGCACTTTCCAAGTTTGTCGATTAATGACCTTGAAAATTCCTTGCAGTGTTCATCAAGCTTTAATAATTGAAGACAAGCACATTAGTTTTGAAAAGTTTCTTCTTTTATTATGAAATATAAGTTGAATTGTTTAGTATTAATCATAAAGCACATCTCTCTATTCAAATCCTTTCAAATCTGGATTAAAACTTTCCTTTATTTAAGAATTTTAAGATTTCAACTTTTTAATCATTTAATATTTTAAAATTTTACTTAAACCATTCTTGGATTTGCAGATCATAAAATTTCATTTTTCAATTATTTAATTATATCATTGTTCAAATCCTAGTTATATGTTTTTGTTAAAGTTCATGTTAAACTTTTGTTATATAACAAAACATAATTATATTTAAATTTTCATATCTAAAAATGTTTAAATATCCTTGCCACAATCTAAGCATGTGACCAAGTGCAATACTCTTAGACAGAAAAAGCTTGAGTGCTCACTCTTAAGACTCAAGTTAGAAGACCAACTGAAACCAAGTTAAGTCGTACCTAATTTTTCTTAGGGGGTAATCAAGAAACTTGATTATAATAAGGTAGAGCAAGCATAAGGTTGGGTAGAACTCAAATCAAGTGCATAATGTGTCAGGTTAAGCATATAATCATGTTATATTTGTATGCTTCCAATTGGCTCAGGTTATTAAATACTCAATACACAAAGGCAACAAGCTAGGCTTGATTTTAGCTCGAATTAATGGTTTGCAAAAGATTATACAAATAGGAAATAATTTTGATATTTCATAGTGTAGTGTTAAACTTTTGTCCAAAGTCCAAGCCATATCACCATTACATGAATTCATGCCATCTGATTGTTGGTCAGTTTGATAAGGTTGAAGATATTCTTAGATTTTCTTCAATGGTCGGATCAGACAACCATAGTCTCATCCAAATTACATTGCCTCAATTTATCTTATTTAGCCATCAACTTACTGAAAAATAATTCCAAGAGGTCTAATGATGAATAAATAAAAGTTAGTGCTCATCTTAACATGTGCTACCCAAGTAAATGTTCATTTCAAATTTCTTAAAAATTTTAATTTCCATGGTTTTTGTATTCTTTAAAAGATATTTTGATTCATATATGAAGTGATGGTTCATTATCGTACATGTGATCTCCTTAGTATATCGAAAAGCAACTTTCCCATAAAATTTATCTCATTTAAAAAATGCTTTAGTTTAGGTTGGTTATGACTATGAAATTCTAGTTCTCCTCATATTTAACTTTTACATTACTTTGATTTGCTTAAATAACATTTGTTTCAATTTATCTCATTCAACTTTAATATATATTTTCTTAATATTAAAAATAATAATTTATCATTATTTATGTTATACCCGGTAAAAATTATATGTTTAATCTTCAATAATTAAATTATGGCTTGGATGATTTCAGATCGACAGTAGGATGAGCCAGGAGCTCAATTGGAGGCTGTTGGAATTTCTGAAATTTTCTGGGGATTTTTCGGAGCACCGAGGAAATTTTTAAGAAATTTTCCCTGTTTAATTGGATTTATTGGATTTTTTGGAAATTCGAAAATCTAGTTAAATCGGTTTATTAGATTTTTTTAAACCGGAATTTGGTTTTTATCGCGCGTGAACCGGACCAGAGCGGTTCAGCGAAGGCGGGGGGCGGTTCGCCGAGACCGAGGAGAATCGATTGGTACCGGTTTCGTTCGGCGAGGAGCAGCGGTTGGTCACGTGCGAGCTTCACCGTCGCCGGAGAAGAAAGGTAGGAAATTCAGTTTTAAATTAGTTATTTAGCTAATTAAAAATATGGATTATTTTGCAAATAGCTACCGGAGCATGCGAATTATGGTTTTTGGAATTGATTAATGCAAATTATTGATTTTAGCATTTTTAGGGTTTTCGGAAAATTATACCCGTCGAATTCGGAAATTTTACCAAGCATGCGATGATTCAATTATGTGCTTTATTCATTTTAAGGTAGTAACAAATGCTGGAATTATTTAATTTCGTAAATTGTCAAATTGGGGATCGGATGAAACTCCTTTGGCGGAAATTCTGATTGAACCTTAGGAATCAGTGGCATTATTGAAACATTAGGATAGTATGAACATCGGATTTTGTTTCTTCTTGTTCGCGGTCGCCGGAATTCGGCGGAAGAATTGGATTTGGTCGGCGATTTCGTCGGCTAGGGTTTCGCGGGCGTCGGACCGAGGAAGGAGATGAATTAGGTTAATTATATTTAATTAAGTAATTGTAAATTTAATTTAATGGTATTTATATAATATTTATTAACGAATTATTAATTAATTCGGTTCGGCGGTGTCGCGGTTCAACGCGAAGGCCCGAACCGGTGGCGAGATCCGGTTCAGGGGGATTCGGCGCGGACGAACGGCGCGGCGCGGAGGAGAGAGAAGCGGAAGGGAAAATTCGGAAATTTATTATTAATCCGAATTTTTGGAAATAAAAAAAAAATGCGGAAATTAATTCGGAAATTAATCCGAATTTTTGGGAAAAACAGGATATATGTGGAATTTATTAATCCGAATTTTCGGAAAAAGGATATATGTGGAATTTAAATTTTATTCGGAAATTTATTCCGAATTTCGGAAAATGGATAAAGGGCGGAAGGTGAAATTGGGATTTAAAAACTTCCTGAAGTAGGGAAAATGTTATCAGTGATGACAGTACAGTTGAAAACAGTCAGACAGAGGCATGGTACATGGATGCTACCAAAACAGTCAGTAATTGGTACAATTTGTATTGCTTGGATGACGATGGCATGGATTGAGTCGGTTTACTCAGTGTTGGCATATTTCACGGATTGGCATACTGGACCGGACTACTATAGGCCCTATATGATGTTTTAGGGTAGTTGTGGTAGGTAACTGTGCGGTACAGACTTAGCTTCCACAGTATACATGTGGACTGGTATGCGCCTTGTCGTACCTGGACATATGTTGCCGAATCTTGGAGTTAGAGAATTGACAATGATTGAAGGGGCGTGAGCTTCTATGGAAGTTGTTGGTAGAGGACTCCTTGGGACGGTGGCTGAGTCGATCTCTCCTGGTCCATGTGTGTAGGCCTGCGCGCCTGAGGGTGGCAGGGGTGTCTCGCAGTGGCTAGCCAAGTGTGTAGGCCTGCGCGCCTTAGGGTGGCAAGGGTGTCTCACATTGGCTAGAGATTTTGTGACTGGATCTGTCTATAGTCTCCAGGAGATTGATTGACGAGAGACGCTGCGGTGTCGGGTGCTTAGGCGCCATGCGTGTTTCGAGATGGGCGTTCCCACTGGCACGCTACCTGGAAGCCCAGAGGAGAGCTACTCTGGTGTGACTGGGGGTGACTGTGGTTGGTCGGAGTCTGGGACTGAGAGTGCCTTTCCACCCTACATTGTTATGCTGTATTCCTATACTCTTGCTATTATCCTTCTTTTGCATGTGAGTTTTTACTAGCTGTCTTTCCTACTGGGCGTAGCTCATTCCTTTTTTTATCTATATTTTTCCAGTGGCTCGGCAGACTTGACGCCACCCAGCTTTAGGTGGGATCGTGATCAGTAGGCTAGTGGAGCAGATCTGATCTGTGATTTTTGAGATATTCTGATTAGTTGATTGTTGCTGTTGGATGTATTCAGTGAGACTGTTATTTTTATGTCTTGTATTATGTAAGGGTAATTCTGACTTATGTATCTAGTTGGATGATATTGTATTTGTTGGACTTGGATCTTATTTTTGTGATGTAGTTTTCATTCACTGTTTTACTTTATTATCTTGATGGTATAGTGTGTGGAGTGCTATATTTTATCTGAGGATGTTATGTATTTTATTTTTGATGGTGAGGTCATTACATGACTATGGAACTTAACATTGGGGGTTCAGACTTCTATTAGACCGGTTCTCCTATCGATATGGGTTAGGAGTATTGGGTCTAGTAGGAGTAACATTGCGCGAGTCCATCTGTTAATTCAGGAGTCATGAACCTGATTTGACGGTGTACCCGGGAGATGGGATCCACATTGTTAAGGAAAGTAGGTGTGTAATGATGTGTTATATCCTATGTTTTTCATAGGCTACTCAGGTTGGTATGGGACGATCTGAGCTGTCTATATGCAAAAAAAAAAAAAAAAAATTTATGCCAAAATCAGCTTAGAAAATATGGGGTGTAACAATTTATGTTTAAATAAGTTGGAAATTCATAGTGATTCTTAAAGATGAGCGAAATAGACATAGCAAACATAGTTGGAATCATTTGGATAAGGTCTAACCAATTAATATTCACTTTCATATTTAAAAATACAATATTTTTAAGAGCATTGCCAGTTTCATAAGAATTTTTTATTTGTAACTAATTTGATGATTGATGATGTAAAAGTTAATCATTTGTGTACTTTGGAATATAACTTTCCATAAACCTTATGTTATTTGTTCACGTTTTCCCTTTGACTTGGTTATATTAATTCAAAACTCTAATTCTTCTCTCTTATGACATTTTCAACACTTGATTTAGTTATATAATGTAATTTTAATTGATCTCATTTCAACTTTAATATATATATATATATAGCTAACGTTAAAATATTAAAAATTTATTATTTATTTATTATTAATTACTTTCGTAATTTATAGTATTTGTAATAAAGGATTGATCAATATGAATCAAGTGTCACTGGAATCTTCTAAGCAAGCCCCATCCAACTAATGACACATTTTTTAAATTTTAAATACTATATTTTCTAGGGTTTTCATGCATGTAAAAATACATTTCAATGAGTACCTGATTTGAACACTAAGGATAATACACTTAATGTCCATATTATCATGCAGTCTAACTTTAACATATACTTATCTCATTTTTTAGAAATTTTCCATCATTTTTGCAATATGATTATGTAAATCTGGATCTTTTCTAGTGTGATCTTTAAATCAATTTGTCTTGCTTATAATTATGTTTCTTCAATTTATCCCATTCATCGTAAATATATATCTTTTTTTTTCAAAATAATAATATAGTTTTATTTGTGTTTATATAATTTAGCAATTCCTAGTAATTCTAGATGAGGTTTATTCAAAACGAAATAAAAAACATTTGACTCATTTTGATAAATTCGATCTAATTTAAAATTCCTTTTCATAATTTATTTGATAATTGAGGATGTTAGAAACGCTTACCTTAGTATCTCAGAATGCCATTATATTGGACAAATTATATCATTTTTTCTAATTTTTTTCAATAATTTGGTTATATTATTATGCAACATTAAATATCTTATATTGTGACCTTGACATCACTTTGATTTGGTTATATTATATTGTTTCAATTTTTCTCATCTCATTTGTAACATATATGTAGTGAATATTAAAATAATAGTTTTTTCTATTATTTATGATTGACAACATTTGTGATTCATAGTATCCCAAATGAGATCTAAATGAGATGAAATAAATGTCATTGGAGACATCAAAAAGTCTATTCAAATTAAATAATCATTTTTAGATTTTTAATTATTTTTTATGGGTTTTTGCAATTTTCATTTGACTTTTTTGATTCATAACTAACTTGAGGATTGAGTAAGCTAAACTACATCTTTTAAGTACATTTGAATGTAACATTCAAATATAATCAATTTTATTTCTATAAAAGTTTTGATTTGATTTATTATATTACTATGAAACTTTAGTTATCCTTTATTTTGACTTTTACATAGTTTTCATTTGGTTAAATTATTTTGCATCAATTCATCCTATTTTTATTTTTAATATATGTACTTAATATTAAAATAATAATTTGTTATCATTTTTTTAATGTTATTTTAATAATTCATAATAATGCCAATAGAGGTCCTTTTTAGACAAAACAAATGATGTTGGACTTAACTAGATAATTAGTATCCAATTCGCTATTAATTTTATATTTTAAATATTATATTCTTTTAAGGCTTTATAATTTATGATGAGACATTTTGATTTGTACTTGGTATGATGAATGAGAATGCTACACCAAATCACTTATGCATGTTAATAACACTTTAATATACAATTTATTTACTTTGTCTTAAAATGTTTTTACTTGTGTTGGTTATATTATAATGTAACATAAAATCTACTCACATCTCACCTTTACATTTCTTGTATTTAATGAAAATTACATTACTTTAATTTATTATATTTTTAGTTTAATATATATCTATTTAATTTTAAAAGATAATGCATTTTTATTTGTGCTTATTTACTTTGATAATTTACCATAATCCCAAAGAGGGTCCTATGTTGACTAAATCAATGTTATTGGAATCATTTTGGTGACCTCAATCTAATTAAATATTCTTTTTCATATTTCTAAAAATATTTTATATTCTAAAATTTGTGCATTCTTTATGAGACATTTTCTTGTACCTAACTTGACAATCGATGATGTTACAATCTATTTTCCTAGTATCTCTAATTATAATTTTCCTATATAATTACCTAATTTCTTGAAATTGTATGCTTTCGTTTTGTTTTATTATATGAAACCCTAAATCTCAACTAGTTTGACCTTTCATCACTTTGGTTTGGTTATGTTATATTGGTTCAATTAATCTTATTTCTATTATTATTTATATTTACTTAACAACATAATAATTTCTTATCATTTATTTTTATTAAATTTGATAATTCACAATAATTATAAACAAGATGTGATGGATAAAAGAAAATGTCATAAGACTTGCCTTGACAAGGTCTATTGTATTATGAATTTAAAATGTTTTATTTTATAAGAGATTTTTTATTTAATGTCATATTTTATTTTGTACTTAAATAGACGATTTTGGAGACACACTCAATCTCTTCAGTATCCAAGAATGCAACGTTCTCATAAATTTATCTCATTTGTTCAAATTATTTGTCTTGATTTTCTAATATTATTATGAAATTTTGAATCACATCTTGTGTGACATTTACATGAATTTGAAATAATAATTTATTGTCATTTATACTCATTTATTTTGATAATTCATAAATTTTAGGTGAGGTCTGATAGAGACGAAACAAATCTCATTAGACTTAACATGATATGCTATTTCTTCTTAACTATTTATTTGTATATTTTTAAATACTTTAGGTTCATGGGATTTTGCATACTTTTTAAGACATTTAAAATTAGTCTTAAGTTGGCAACTCAAAATTTTGAAGTCGATATCCTTAGTTTCCTAGTTTGTAATATTCATATATAATTTATCTTTTTAAACTTTAATATACTTTTAATTGATATTAAAAAAACCATTTAAAATTATTTATCTTTATTTACCTTGACAATTCATAGAGTTCCAATGAGGTCCAATCAAGAAACAATAAATGTAATTTTGCCACCATTTTGGAAACATTTTCATTTGTATTGAATTTGATGATTACGGGTCCTATAATTGATTTTTTTAGAGTCTTTAAATGCTATGTTTCACAATAATTTATCTTATTTATTCAAAATATTTTACTTTTATTTGGTTTTATTACTATGTTACTCTAATCCTCCTTTCTGTCACATTTCCATTACTTTACTTTTATTTTATTATATTACTTTGATTTATCTTATTTTATTATTATTATATATCAACTAGATAATAAAATATTATTTTCTTATTATTTAAGTTTATTTACTATCATATTTGTATAAATTCTAAATAAAGTTTAATAGAGATAAGATAAATGTCATCTGTCACATCTTGATGAGTTGTATTGCATTAAATATTTTTTTTCTAAATATTTTATTTTGTTTACTTTCGAGTCTCATTTTTACGCATTTTTATTTCTACTTAATTCAATAGTCATGGATGCTAGACTTAATCTCCTTCATATCATGAAATGAAATTTTTCTACATAATGTACCTCATATATTCAAGTTCTTTTCACTTTGATTTGGTTTTATTATTATATTTCTCAAAATCTTCTTTCATGTGACCTTTCCATCACTTTGATTTTCTTGTTTACATTTTTTTCGTTTACATCATTTTAGCTTTAATATATATTTATTGAGTTTTAAAATAATGTTTTCTTATTATTTATTCTTAATTTTCTAATTCATATTTATTCCAAATAAGGATAAAATAAGATTAAAAAATATATAATTAGATGCATTAGATAAGCTTAAATCCATTAAATACTCAATTTTTAATTCTAAATATTTAATTTTGTCTATTTTTTTTACTTTTTGTGAGGCATTTTAATTTGTAGCTATTTTGTTGATCATGGATGTTTTGCTCAATGTGCTTAGTATCGTGGAATGCAACTTTTCTACATGTTTTATTTAATTTGTTTACGATTTTCACATTTATTTATTTTATTTATGATGTAATTCTTAATCTTCATTCATGTTACATTTATATTTCTTTGAGTTGGTTATATTACATTCTCTTAGTTTCACTAATTTTAATTTTTAAAAAATTAAATAATATAAAAATAAAATTTATTCTTATTTGTGCTCATATATTTTAATAATTGAACATAAAACTTATGTCGATAAGCTTTATCCATTAAATATTTTTTTTTCTAAATATTTTATTTTTTTTACTTTCGAGTCTCATTTTAAGGCATTTTTATTTCTACTTAATTCAATAGTCATGGATGCTAGACTTAATCTCCTTCATATCATGAAATGAAATTTTTCTACATAATGTACCTCATATATTCAAGTTCTTTTCACTTTGATTTGGTTTTATTATTATATTTCTCAAAATCTTCTTTCATGCGACCTTTCCATCACTTTGATTTTCTTGTTTACATTTTTTTCGTTTACATCATTTTAGTTTTAACATATATTTATTGAGTTTTAAAATAATGTTTTCTTATTATTTATTCTTAATTTTCTAATTCATATTTATTCCAAATAAGGATAAAATAAGATGAAAAATATATAATTAGATGCATTAGATAAGCTTTATTCTATTAAATACTCAATTTTTAATTCTAAATTTTTAATTTTGTTTATTTTTTTTACTTTTTGTGAGGCATTTTAATTTGTAGCTATTTTGTTGATCATGGATGTTTTGCTCAATGTGCTTAGTATCGTGGATTGCAACTTTTCTACATGTTTTATTTTATTTGTTTATGATTTTCATTTTTATTTATTTTATTTATGATGTAATTCTTAATGTTCATTCATGTTACATTTATATTTCTTTGAGTTGGTTATATTACATTCTCTTAGTTTCAGTAATTTTAATTTTTAAAAAATTAAATAATATAAAAATAAAATTTATTCTTATTTGTGCTCATATATTTTAATAATTGAACATAAAACTTATGTCGATAAGCCTTATCCATTTAATATTTTTTTCTAAATATTTTATTTTGTTTACTTTCGAGTCTCATTTTAAGGAATTATTATTTCTACTTAATTCAATAGTCATGGATGCCAGACTTAATCTCCTTCATATCATGAAATGAAATTTTTCTACATAATGTACCTCATATATTCAAGTTCTTTTCACTTTGATTTGGTTTTATTATTATATTTCTCAAAACCTTCTTTCATGCGACCTTTCCATCACTTTGATTTTCTTGTTTACATTTTTTTCGTTTACATCATTTTAGCTTTAATATATATTTATTGAGTTTTAAAATAATGTTTTCTTATTATTTATTCTTAATTTTCTAATTCATATTTATTCCAAATAAGGATAAAATAAGATAAAAAAATATATAATTAGATGCATTAGATAAGCTTAAATCCATTAAATACTCAATTTTTAATTCTAAATATTTAATTTTGTCTATTTTTTTTACTTTTTGTGAGGCATTTTAATTTGTAGCTATTTTGTTGATCATGGATGTTTTGCTCAATGTGCTTAGTATCGTGGAATGCAACTTTTCTACATGTTTTATTTAATTTGTTTACGATTTTCACATTTATTTATTTTATTTATGATGTAAATCTTAATCTTCATTCATGTTACATTTATATTTCTTTGAGTTGGTTATATTACATTCTCTTAGTTTCACTAATTTTAATTGTTAAAAAATTAAATAATATAAAAATAAAATTTATTCTTATTTGTGCTCATATATTTTAATAATTGAACATAAAACATATGTCGATAAGCTTTATCCATTAAATTATTTTTTCTAAATATTTTATTTTGTTTACTTTCGAGTCTCATTTTAAGGCATTTTTATTTCTACTTAATTCAATAGTCATGGATGCTAGACTTAATCTCCTTCATATCATGAAATGCAATTTTTCTACATAATGTACCTCATATATTCAAGTTCTTTTCACTTTGATTTGGTTTTATTATTATATTTCTCAAAATCTTCTTTCATGCGACCTTTCCATCACTTTG
Source organism: Vanilla planifolia (assembly GCA_023846275.1). Classification (NCBI taxonomy): domain Eukaryota; kingdom Viridiplantae; phylum Streptophyta; class Magnoliopsida; order Asparagales; family Orchidaceae; genus Vanilla; species Vanilla planifolia. The sequence goes on from CM043865.1 coordinate 23,708,160, forward strand.
ATTTTCTTGTTTACATTTTTTTCGTTTACATCATTTTAGTTTTAATATATATTTATTGAGTTTAAAATAATGTTTTCTTATTATTTATTCTTAATTTTCTAATTCATATTTATTCCAAATAAGGATAAAATAAGATAAAAAATATATAATTAGATGCATTAGATAAGCTTTATTCTATTAAATACTCAATTTTTAATTCTAAATATTTAATTTTTTTAATTTTTTTTTACTTTTTGTGAGGCATTTTAATTTGTAGCTATTTTGTTGATCATGGATGTTTTGCTCAATGTGCTTAGTATTGTGGAATGCAACTTTTCTACATGTTTTATTTAATTTGTTTACGATTTTCACTTTTATTTATTTTATTTATGATGTAATTCTTAATTTTCATTCATGTTACATTTATATTTCTTTGAGTTGGTTATATTACATTCTCTTAACTTCACTAATTTTAATTTTTTAAAAATTAAATAATGTAAAAATAAAATTTATTCTTATTTGTGCTCATATATTTTAATAATTGAACATAAACTTATGTCGATAAGCTTTATCTATTAAAAAAATTATTTTTATATTTATAAATATTTCATTTTCTATGTCTATGGCATGTTTTATGAGACATATCAATTGGTGCATGAATGAAATAGCGATGTTGCGACAATCTATTTTCTTAAAATTTTAGAATGCAAAATTTTTATATAATTTATATTCCATTTTTTAAAAAACTTTATTTTATTTGGCAATATTAATTTAATTTATCTCATTTTTAGCTTTATTATATTTTTTCTTAATATTAAATTAATAATTTATTTATTATTTAAGTTTATTTACATTATTGATTCATAATAATTACGAATGTGTATTGGTGGAGAAGAAAAAACTTGGTTATACTCATCTTTACAAATTCTATCATATTTATTATTTATTTTATATTTTTTCTCAAATTTTTTTACATATTATGAGATATTTTTTATTCATATGTAATTTGATGATCAAAGATGTAAACTTGATATCTTAGAATGTCAAGTCCCTAAATAATTTGTTTAGCTTATGTTAAAGTTTTGTTTTATTTGGTTAGATTACTATTTAACCCTGAACATTTTGTTTTTTAACCTTTACTTCATCATGATTTAGCTATATTATATTTCATTGAATTATCTTATTTTAGCTTTATTATATATTTAAATAATTTTAAATAATACTTTTTTTATTTAATTTAGTAATCTAAAAAACTTCTAAGTGATATATACAATCGAGATCAAACAAATGTCATTACACTTCTCTTGACGGGCTATATCCCATTAAATATTTATTTTATATATTCTAATAAATTTTATTTTCTTTGATTTTTTGACCTTTTATGAGTTATTTTTATTCATACCTAATTTAAGAATCAAAGATATTACATTCAATGTACTTAATATCTTATAATAGAACATTAATTTTATTATACTATAATATATATCTAAATCTCCTATCAAGTGATATTTACTTTGCTTTGATTTGTCTATTTTGCATTATTTCAATTTATCTCATATAAATTATAAAATATATTAACCTAAATTTAAAAAATAATTTATTGTTACTTATGGAAATTTATTTCTTTAATTATTAATATTTCAAAAACTTAAGTTGAAGATGAAATGTACTGGATTGATCTAGTCTTGAAATACTTTATCCATTAAAATATATGATTTTATGATTTTAAATATTTTACTTTTCAAGATATTTGCACACTTTAGATAATATTTTTATTTGTATATGATTTGATTATTAAGGTTCTTACCCTTGATCTCTTTAGTATCTTTGATTATAGCTTTGTGATACTATTTATTTCATTTCTTCAATTTTTTTAATTGATTTTATTATATCATTATGAACACTTTTCTTCTTTCATGTGACCATCACATTACTTTGATTTGGTTATATCATATTTTTTCAAATTATCTCATTTTAGTTTTATTATATGTTTATCAAATATTAAAATAATAATTTAAAAATTCCTTCTTACTTATTGTGATAATTTGTAGTTATTCCAAAAAAGAACTAATTGAGATACAATAGAAGTTGTTGGGCTCTTCTTAATGAGCTCTTTCAAAGTAAACATTCATTTTTAGGCTCTTAAGTATTTCATTTTACAGGTTTTAGTATTTTTTATGATAACCTTTAATTCACAACTCATTTGATGATCAATGATGTTGTAAACCATGTTCTTATTATCTTAGATTGCATCTTCTTTTTCATTATTTAGCTCATTTCATTAAATGTTTTTTCTTTGATTGACCATAAAATTTTGAAAGGCTTAGTCTTCTCTTGTTTGACCTTTACATCATTTTGTTTTAGTTATATTATGTTTCTTCATTTTATCTCTTTTCAATAATAAAATATACTTAATATTAAAATAAAAACTTATTATTATTTTATTTAATGTAGTAATTTGTTATAATTCGAAATGAGGCTTGATCGAGATGAAATTGACATCATTGAATACATCTCAATAAGCTCAATATAAATCAATATTTGTTTGTACATTTTCAAATATTTCTCGAGGGTTTGGTATGTTTTACAAGATATTTTAATTCCTATTAGATTTGATGATCGAGGATGTTGCACTCAATCTTCATAGTTTCTTGGAATGTAGCTCATGTATATAATTGATCTCTTTTGCTTATATTTCTTTTATTTCATTTACTTATGTTACTATGTACTCTAATTCTCCTCTCACGTGACCTTACCTCACTTCAAATTTTTTAAATTACATTGCTTCAATTCTACTTAATTGGACTTTTTTATATATTTACTTAACATTAAAATAATTATTTTTTTCATATGCAAATTTATTTTCAAAATTTGTAGTAATTCAAAATGAGGTTAGTTTCAAACTAAATGAGCAAAGGACTCATCCAGACAAGGTTCATCACAATAAATATCCATTTTTTTAATTTTTAGGCATTTTATTTTAGAGTTTAACATGCTTTACAAGTTATTTAATTTTCACATGATTTAACAATAAATGATTTTACAATGTTTTTTTAGTATCTTAGAGTATAACTTTCTAGTAGTATTTGCCTAATTTTTTAAAATTTATTTTCTTTTATTTAATTATATTGCTATACTACTCTTACTCTTCCCTTATGTAACCTCTATATTTCTTTGGTTTGGTTATATTACAATACTTCATTTAATCTTATTTTAAATTTAATATATATTTACTTAATATTAAAATAATAATTTATTATTATTTATATTTGTCTATTTAATTAACTAGCCATAATTCTAAATGAGGTTCAATTGAGATGAATAAGACATTATTGGATTCATCTCAACAAACTTTATTAAATAAATTATTCATTACTTCATTTTAAATAAATTTTCACAATCGATCTCCATAATATCCTAGAATGCAATAATTGTACTTAATTTATCTCTTTTTTTAATTTTTTTTCTTTAATTTTTTATGTTATTATCTAACTTTATATCTTCTCTTCTATGACTTTTACATCGTATTGATTTGATTATATTATATTATTTCAATTTATCTTAGTTCAATTTTTACATATATTTTCTTAATATTATAATATTATTTTTTATTTATGCCTATTTACTTTACTAATTCATAGTAATGTTTGAGGAGGTTACCTTGAGATGAAACAAACATCATCTTGATCAAACAATTTTTTTGTTATACTTACTTTTTTGTTAGTTATACTTATTTATCTCATTTCCTCAAATTTGTTGTTTCAATTGATTTGACATGCATTACCAAGTATCATAATTTAATGTTAATTTGATAATGAAGATGTTGCCCTCAATCTCTTAAATATCTTCAAATGTAACTTTTCAATATAATTTATCTCCTTTTAGCTTTATTATATATTTACCTAGTATTAAAATTATACAATTTATCATTATTTATTTTTGTAATTGCTAAAATTGCAAACAAGGTCAAACTGAGAAGAGGATAGATGATTTTAGTTCTCTTAATGGTCTCTATCCATTAAATATTCATATTTATATTTTTTGTATTTTATGTTTTCTGATTTTAACATATTTTTCATGATATTTTGATTAATAAATAATTTGATGATGAAGGTGGTATCACTCAACCTCCTTTATAACTACAATGTAACATTCTTATAAATGTTATATCATTTATTCAAATTTTTGCTTTGATTTGGTTAAATTACCTTGTAGAACTAAACTGCATCTCATGTGATACCTAAAACTCTTTCATTATATTATATTATACTTTTTCAAGTTTTTTTATTTCAACTTTAATATATATCCATTTAATATTAAAATAAAAATCTATCAATATTTATATTCATTTAATTTTGTATTTCACAAAAATTAAATATGAGGTTCAGTGAAGAAGAATTAAGGAATGATGCACTCATCTCAACAAACTCTACCCAATTAAATGTTTATTTTTATATTTTAGAAAATTTAATAAATCCTTTTCAAGATATTTTGATTTGTGCTTATTATGATGAGTGAGGATGTAGTACTTGGTCTGTTAAATATTTTAAAATGCAAATTTATTGTTCAATTAATCTCCTTAATTAAAAATATTTCTCTTTGATTTGGTCATATTATTATGTAACTCTAAATGTCTCTTACTATGACTTTATAATGCTTTTATTTGATGACATAACATTACTTAAATTTATCTAATATATATATATATATATAAATATATTACTTAATATAGAATTAAATTTTTTTTTGCTTATTTATATTGGTAATGTTTGGTAATTCCAAATGAGATTTGATGGAGATTGGAACAATATCATTGGGATAGTCTCGAGGAGCTCTATAAAATTAAATTTTCATTATCATATTTTTCAAATATGTTTCTTTACAAGATATTCTGTGTTTTACATAATTTGACAATGGAGTGTATCACATTCGATCTCCTTGGTATCTTATGTTTAGTCTTTTTGTACAACTTAGGTCATTTCCTTAAATGCTTTGTTGTGATTTATTTTATTACTATGTAACTTTAAATGACTTTCTCTATGGCCTTTACATTGTTTTGATTTCATTATATTGTATTAAGTCAATTTTTTTAACTTTAATATTTATGTATTAAATAGTGAAATTATAAATAATTTTTTGATTTTTTACTTATTTAATTTGCAAATTCATTGAAATTGCAAAACTTGCATTATCAAAATGAAAAATGTCATTAGACTTGTCATGATGAGCTTTGTTTAACAAATTAGTGAATTTAACATTTTCAAATATTTAATTTTCTTTAATTTTTGTAAGATTTATGAGATATTTTTTTTAATATCAGATTTAATGTTCATTCATGTTTGTCTTAATATTATAACATCTTATAGTTTAAATTTCATGTGTAATTTTCCTCATTTCTTGAAATTTTTTGTCATTGATTTAGTGATATTAAAAAGTTACCATAAATCTCCTCCTATGTGACCTTTAATTTTTTTGATTTTGTCAAAATACAATCCTTCAATTTAACATTTTTTTAGCTTTATTATGTACTTGATTATTATTAAAATAATAATTTGATATTGTTATTGCTTATTTAATTTAGTATTTCGTAGAAATTCCAAGCAACATTCATTCGAGATGAAGTAAATGTCATTTAACAAACCTCGGTGAGCTTTATCCATTTTATTTTTTTAATATTTTTGATATTATTTTTGGGTATTGGCTTGCTTTGCAAGATAAGTCGACTTTTACTGTTTTTGACAATTAAAGATTTCACTCTTGATCTCCTTGGTAGGTTGGAATGCAAAATTCCTATGTAATTTATCTTATTTCTTCAAATGTTTTTCTTTTATTTGGTTATTTTATTATGTAACTATAAATCTTCTATCATGTGACCATCACTTAACTTTTTTTTATTATATTATATGAATTTATTTAATCTTATATCTATCTTAAAAAATTTTCTCTTAATATTAAAATAATAAAATTTTATAATTTTTGCTTAGTTACTTTTTAATTCGTTCTGATTCCTAACAAGGTTAGATCGAGAAAAAATAAATGTCATTAGACTAATTATAATGGACACAATCCAATTAAATATTCATTTTTATACTTTATTTTTATTTATTATTTTTAATTTTTTAATTTATAGTATTTCCAAACATGGTTTAATCGAGGTAAAACAAAGTTTGTTGTGCACCTTTTGATGTGTTTTATCCAATTAAATATTTATGTTTACATTTTTAAAATAATTTTTACTCAATAGTTTCACTACTCTTTATGAGATATTTTAATTCATGCCTAATTTGATGATCAAAGATGTTATCTTTGATGTACTTAGTATGTTGGAATTCAACTTTCTCAAGAAATTTATCTAATTTTAGCTTAAATATTTATTTATTAAAAAATAAAATAATAATTCTTGATTACTGATGTTTATTTATTTATCTAATTATGACTAATTCCAAACAACTGATTATTAATGCATAACAAACGTCATTAAACTCATCTTAACAACACTTATGTTAATAAATGTTCATTTTTATTTTTTAAGTATTCTATTTTTTAAGATTTTGCATGATTTATGAGATAATTTGATTAGTATGTCATTTTATGGTCAATGATGTTACTCTCAATCTCTTTGGCTCTTGGATAACATATTTCCCTCATAATGCATCTTAATTTTTAAAATTTTTTAGTTCAATTTCATTATATTATTATGTGGCTTTAGTTACCCTCTTATGTGTCATTATATTACATTGATTTAGTTGCATTACATTACTTCAATCTATCTCATTTATCTTCAATTTTTTTATTTACTACTAAAATAATAATTTATTATCATTCATGGGAAGTAAATTTTGTAATTCGTAGTAGTTCTAAACTAGTTTAAATCAAGACAAAACAAATATCATTAGACAAGTCAAGTAGGATTATCATTTTAAATTTTATTTGTTATATTTCTAAATATTTTAGTTTTCATGAATTTTGCAAAAATTATGAGTCTTTTTTTACTCCTACCACATTTGCTGAATGAGGATTTACATGACATTCCTTAGTGTCTTAGAATGCAAATTTCCTAAACAATTTATCCCTTTTCTCTAATTTTTTTCATTGAATTGGTTATATTATAGTGTCACTCTAACCCACCACTTATGTGACCTTTAGATGTAATTTATTTGGTTATATTACATTACTTAAATTTATCTCCTATCTTTTTTAACATATTATTTCTTACTATTGAAATCATAGTTTATTTTTTAGTTTTGCTTATTTATTTTTGTAATTCATAGTAAATCTTAACAAAGCCTAATTGAGTCCAAACAAATGTTGCTTGGCTCTTCTTGAAGGGATCTGTCCAATTAAATATATAATTTAATATATTTATATATTTTAATTTATATGACTTTGGTGTGTTTTATGGGAGTTTTTGAATCATAACTAATATAGTGGTCGAGTATATTACACTCAATGTCCTTAGAATCTTGGGATAGAACTTTCTATATAATTTATCTCGCTTTTTTATAAGTTTTCTCTTCAACATAGTTGTATTTCACAACTTCAATTTATCCCTTTTTTTATTATATACTCACATAATATTAAAGAAAATTTATTTTTATTATTTGTTTTTATTTGTGTTGGTAGTTCATTATAATTCCAATAGAGCTCCAATCAATATAAAATAAAAGTCATTACACTAGTCATGATGTGCACTATCAAATAAAGTATACTTTTTTGTATTTTTAAATGTTTTATTTTCTATTCTATTGGCATGTTTTAGTGGCATTTAAATTCATGCAATATTTGATGATCAAAAAAGCTACACTCAATCAACAAAGTATCTTGTAATAAATATTTTCCTTTGAATTTATCTCATTTATTTAAAAAATTTTCTTCCATTTCATTATATAACTATATGATTGTTAGTGTCATGTTGTGTGCTATTTACATCACTTTGATTTTATTATATTGCATTGCTTTGATTTTTTTTCTCATTTTAGATTTATTGTATATCTACATAATTTTAAATTAAAAACTTTTTATTGCTTATATTTACTTACTTTTGTATTTTACAAAAATTTAAAATGTGCTCTACTCAAGGACAAAAAAACATGGATTAACTTATCTCAATAAGTTGTATCTAATTAAATATTTATTTTATTTTAAAAAATTTAATTTTCAATACCTTCACAATGTTTTACTATATTTTTTTATTCATTCCTAAATTGATGATTGGGGATGTTATACTCAATCTCTAAAGTATCTTAGAATGCTCCTTTCTTAAGCAAATATATCTTATTTATTCAAACTTTTTTCTTTGATTTGGTTATATTACTAAGTAACTTTAAACCTTAACTCATCTAACCACTACAATACTTTGATTGGTGATTGTACACTTCTTCAATTTTTCTCAATTCAACTTTAACATGCATTCAATTAATATTAAGATAACAACTTATTATAATTGTTACTTATTTAATTTGGTTTGATTTAGATGAAATAAATATAATTTCAGTCATCTTAAAGAGCTCTACTAATTTTAATATTTATTTTTATATTTTTTAAATATTTGGTTTTTATGTTTTAACATACTTTATGAGATTTTTTCTATACTAGATTTAATAAATTAAAGATGTTATACTGAATCTTCTTAGTATCTTTGAATATAAGTCTCTTTTAAAATTTATCTCATTTTTTATATTATTTTATTTAATTTGTTTATATTAGTATATAACTCTAAATCTTCTCTAATGTGACTTTTCCATTACTTCAATTTAACATTTTCTAATTCATTATTTCATTAATTAATATTAAATTTATAATTTTTGTATTACATTCAATTAAATATTAATTTCTATATTTTTCAAACTCTTTATTTTCTTTAGTTTTAGCATGTTTTACAAGACATTTCCATTGGTACTTAATTTAATGATTGTGCGTGTTTCACCTTTTGATTGGGTTGATTTGTTTAATTATAGTCTTACTTTTATCTCATAGCTTCAATACATATTTATTTAATATTACAATAATAATTTTTTTTGTTATTTTTACTCATTTTATTGTCTAATTCTCAAAAATTTCACATGACATCCAATCAAGATTAAACTAATGATGTTTGATCATCTTGATGATCTTTATCTATTTAAATATTCACCTTTATACTTTTAGATAATTTATTCTTTAGGGTATTGGAATGCTTTATGACACATTTTGATTTATAATAGATTTGAATATCGAGGTTGTCTCAATCAAACTCCTTAATACATTAGAATGTAAGAGTCTCATTCAATTTATCTCATTTCTTCAAATCTTTTGCTTTGATTTTGTTATATTCCAATGTAACTCTTAAATTCATGTCGTTTGAAATTTACATCATTTTCACTTTATTTTATTAAATTACTTAAATTTATCTTATTTTTAGTTTTAAAAAATATTTTCTAAATATTAAAAAAATAATTCTTATTTATTTATGATTTTTTTATTTTTATTATTCATCATAATTCTAGAGGTTCTATTGGGATGTAGCTAATCTCATTGGACTCATCTTGATGAGTTCTATCCAATTAAATACTCTTTCCTAATTATTTTCTTAATAATTTATTTCTATTATTTTTGCATGTTTATTTGATATTATGCTTCATTCTTACTTTGACGATCCTGAATTTACAGTCGATCTCCTTAATACCTCTGAACACAACTTTCTTACATAATTTATTTTATTTTTAAATTAGTTTTTCTTTGATTTAGATATTTATTATGAAACTCTATGTATTGTCTGATTTGACAGTTACATTACTTTGATTTTAATAAATTGCATTGCTTCAATTAATCTCTTATTAGCATTAATTAATCTTTATTTGATATCAAAATGATTTTTTATTTATTTTTTTATTTGTTCTGATAATTCATAGTCAACCACTATGAGGTTTGGTCAAGACAAAAAAATTTTTGGGCTCATCTTGATGAGTTCAATCCAATTAAATATTTATTTCATCATTTTTTAATATTATGTATTTAGTGAATCTTGCATTTATAATGAGGCATTTCAACTCAATCTTAACTTAATGATTGAGAATGTTTTACATGATCTCCTAAGTATCTTTGAATGTATATTTGCTTTGTAACAAATCTTATTTTATCTTTAATATATATGTATGTTACTTAATATAAAATAATAATTTATTAGTATTTGACATTATTTACTTTTGTAAATCAGAGTAATTCTGAACAGGGTTAGATTGAGACAAATAAAATCTAGATTAGTTGTATCCACTAAATATCAATTTTTATATTTTTTTAGTATTTTATGTTTTAAGGTTTTTGCACATTTTTATAAAAAAATTTGATTCATACGTAATATGGTTATTCAGGATGTTACACAAACTACATTTATAATTTGTAATAATTTGAAGCAAGGTTCGATTAAGATGATACAAACTTTGTTAGAACACTTCTTGTCAAGTTCTATCCAATTGAATATTTAATTTTATATTTTTAGGTATTTGTTATTCTATAGTTTCGCCATGCTTCACTAGATATTTTAATTTGTTCCTAACGTAACAATCAAAGATGTCACCTTTCATCTCCTTTGTACATTGGAATACAACTTTCTCATTCAATTTATCAAATTTTAGCTTCAATATATGTTTATTTAAAATTAAAATAATTATATGTGTTTATTTAGTATTATTTACTTTGATAATTCTAGGAAATTTGAAACATTGTCTAATTAAGATGAAACAAGATTGAGAATATAACTCTCGATCTCCTAACATCTTTGAGAGCAACTTTCCAATAAATTTATAACATTACCTCAAATATTTTGCCTTAATTTTGTTATATTATGATATAACTCTAAATACTCTCTCTTATGCCTCTATGTTGTCTTAATTTTTTATATTATATTACATCAATTTATCTCATTTTTAGGTTTGATATATATATTTATTTAATTTAAAAAGAATGAATAATTATTTTTCATACTTATTTACTTTTGTGATTCATAGTAATTCCAAACGATGCCCAATCAATAGAAAAGAAATGTTATTCGAAGTGTCTTAAGAAGTATTACCAGTCAATAATTATTTCTTATATTTTTAAATAATTTATTTTCCACATTTTTTGCAAAATTTATGAAACCTTTTGATGCATAACTATTTTGATGATTGAGAATTTACACATGATCTCCTAAGTATTTTAGAAATTAACTTTCTTGAACAATTTGTCTTTTTTCTCAAAACATTTGTCTATGAATTAGTCATATTACAATGTGACACTAAACCCCTATGCATTTGATCTCAACATATCTCTCCTTCGATTATATTACATTACTTAAATTTTTATCTTTGTACCTTTAATATGTCTTTTCTTAATATTTACATAACAATTTATTATTTTTTAAGATTATTTATATTTGTAATTCATAGCAATTTCAAAAATGCTTTCGTTAAGTTGAAATAAATGTCGTTAGAGTTATCATGATAAGCTATATCTATTAAAATATTTAGTTTTATATTTTTAAATATTTTTATAGTTTTTTTGACATATTATGTATCATTTTTAATTTTTTTTCTTATTTGATGATCGAGGATGCTATGTTCTATCTCCTTAGTCCCTTCGAACTCAATTTTCCCATACTATTTATCCCATTTTATTCAATTTTATTGATTAATTAGTTTATATTACATAGCTTCAATTTGTATTATTTTTTATTTATTATATATTTACTTAATATTAGTGCAATTTATTGTCATTTTTTTATTTATTTATTTGGATAGTACAATATAATTCCAAATAAGATCTATTGATATGAAAAATGTCATTATACTCATCTTGATGAGTACTATCAAATGCAATATAAATATTTTTTTATTTTTAAGTATTTTTTTATAATATTTTAATGCTTTAAGTGATATTGAAACTATAACTTGAATAATTAATCGAACAAGTTACACTTGATCTTCTTAGTACCTTTAAATGGAATTTTCTCTTACAATTTATCACATTTATTCAAATTATTAGGTTTTATTTTATTATGTTTCTTTATCACTTGACATCTGACATTTATATATTATTCATATATGTGCATTACATTGCTCCAATTTACCTAATTTCTACGATAATAATTAATTCATATTAAGATAATTATGTTTTATTAATTGTATTAATTTTCATTAGTAATTCTTAATAATTCAAAGCCAATTCTAATCAATATGAAATAAACAAATTTGAACACATCTCATCATCCTTTATCAAATTAATTTTTAATTTATATATTGTTAAATGTTTTATCTTTAATGTTTTCCATTATTTTTTGGACATTTTATGCTATACATGTTGGGCAATCAATGATCATAAACTAGATCTTCTCAGTGCCATGTAATGTAAATTTCTATTATCATTTATCTCAAATTTTCTTATTTTTTAGTTTGATTTGGTTGTATTACTTTGCAACTCTTAATCTCATCTTATATAGTCTTTTTATTGATTTTATTTTGTTATATTATGTAAACTAAATTTATCTCTTTTTCAAAATTCAACATAAAGTTACTTAATATTAAAATAATAAATTTCTAATATTTATGCTCATTTACATAATAATTTGAAATAATTTTAAATGAGATTCAATCTAGATGAAACAAGCAATGTTGTACTCATCTTGACATGCTCTATACCATTAAAAATTAATTTTATATATTACTAAAAATTTTGTTTTCTTGGGTTTTGGAACCTTTATAAGATATTTTTATTCATAACTAGTTTAATGATCAAGTTTTTTACACTTATACTTATTGTCATAGAATTTAATTTTCAAATATAAATTATCACTTTTTTTTTCAAAGTTTTTTCTTTTATTTGATTATTTATAGTGAGACTCTAACTCCTCTTTTGTGTGACATTTACTTCTCTTTCATTTTTTTATATACATTACTTTAATTTATCTAAATTTAGCTTCAGTATATATTTTTGTAATACTAAAATAAAAATTTGTTACTTTTTATGATAATTTAGCTTTGCAAATCATATTAATTAAAAAGGACGTTAGTGCTGGATAAAACAAACTTCATCGGACTAGTGCCAAAGTACTTTATCAAATTAAATATGTATTTTTATACTTTTAAATATTTTATATTCATAAGCTTTAATACATTTTATGATTCATTTTGATTGGCACATAATTTGACTATTAAGGTTGTTAGACTCAATTTCCTTTGTATCTTGGATTACAACTTTCTTTTATTATTTATCTCATTTCTTAAAACTTTTTAGTTTGATTTTTTTATGATACCATGTTGTCTATTACTCTTCTCATATGACGTTTTCATAGCTTTGATTTGGTTGTATTTTGATTCATTCAATTTATCTAATTTTAGATTTACTATATATTTATTTAAGATTAAAATAGATATTTAATATTATTTATTTTTATTTATTTGCTTATTCATAGCAATTCGAAATGAGACTTGTTCGAGATAAAACAAAAGTCGTTAGACTTATCCTGACAAACTATATTAAAAAAATATTTAATTTTATATTTTTAAATGTTTTATTTTGTTATATTTTAACATATTTTACGTCATATTTTGATTCCCAATAGATTTGATGATTATCAATGTTGAAATCCTTCTCCTTAGTGTCTTATTAATGCAATTTTTTTGGATAATTTAGCTAATTCTATAATGTTTTTGCTTGGATTAACATTTTTATTGAACACTTATTTTCCACTGATATGGCTTTTACACGAATTTTATTTGAATATATTACATGGCTTCAATTGATCATATTTAAACACTAAAATATATTTAATTTATATTAAAATAAAAATTTATTATTATATTTTTATTTATTTTAGTAATTTATATCAATACAAAATTAGTTGAGATCAAGAGTAAACTAGTGTGGTTAGGCACAACTCAAAAAGCTATACCTAATTAAACATTAAGGATTTGGCATGTTTCATAAGATATTTTGACTCATAACTTATTTGTTACTTGATGATATTACAATAGATCTCTTTAGTATTTTAGTATGCAACTTTCCTATACAACTGATTTCTTTTCTTCAAATTTTTTATTTTATTTAATTTTTTTACTACGAGTTATAATTCTCTTCTCATGTGACTTTTATATCAATTTTATTTCAATGAATTACTTTCTTCAATTTAACTCATTAAACTTTATTATACATTTTCTAAATGTGAGAATAATAATTTATTATTTTTATGCTAATTTATTTTGATGTTTTGTAATTATTGAAAAAGTGCCTAGTTTGAGATTAAACGAACTTCGATAAAGTCATTTCCAATTCAATATCAAATTAAATATATATTTTTTTATTTTAGATATTTAATTTTTTTATGCTTGGAAATGCTTTATGAGATTTTTTAATTTTAAATGATTTAAAAATCAATGATGTTATAATCAATTTCTTTAGTATTTTAGAATGAAACTTTCCCAAACAATCTATCTAATTTCTTCAAATTTTTTGCTTTCATTTGTTTAATTACAATGAAACTATAATTCTTCTTTTTTGTAACCTCTAAATCACTTTGATCTGATTATATTACATTTCTTTAATTAATCTTATTTCAAATTTAAAATTATTTACTTAATATTAAAATAATAATTAATGTTTATTGATTTTGGTAATTCATAGTAATTTGAAGCAAGGTGAGATTAATATGAATCGAACAACATTTGACTCATCTTGAGAAACTTTATTAAATAAAAATTTCATTGTCCAATTTTTTTTGGATATTTATTTTCTGAGGTATTGGCATAGTTTATGAGTTTTTTTTTGTTTGATTTGATGAGTAAGGATGTTACACTCGATCACCTTAACATCATGTAATATTTCCTATACAATTTATCTACTTTCTTCAAATTTTTTAAATTTGTTTAGCCACATTACTTGAGTCGTTATTTTCCTCTTATGTGTCCTTTACATAGCTTTTATTTTGTTAGATTACATTTCTTTACTTTATCTCACTTTAGCTTTATTATATATGAAGTTAATATAAAAATAATTAATTATTATTTATTTATTTTTACTTTGGAAATTCGTAGCAATTACAATTGATGTCTAATCAAGATTAAAACAAATGTTATTGTACTCATCTTGATGAGCTCTAACAACTTAGAAATTCATTTTAATTATTATACGTATTTTATTTTTAAGTATTTTAGTAAGTTATATAAATAATTTTTATTTGGGCATTACCTTACGATCAACAACGTTACATTTGGTTCCCTTTGCTTCAAGGAATGCTACTTTCCTATAAAATTTATACCATTTCCTCAACTATTTTGCATTAATTTGCATCTATTACTATTTAACTCTATATCTACTCATGTTTGGCCTTAACATTGCTTTGATTAAGTTTTATTATAATGCTTCAATTTTTCTTTTTTAGGCATTCTTTATTAGGAGTCGTCTCAATGAGTATTTTTTAATTAAATATTTATTTTTTGAATTGTTGTTAAAATGTTTCATTATCTAGGTTTTTGGTAGCTTCTTGAGATATTTTCGTTCCTACCACATTTGATGACCAAGATTTCACAATTAATGTCCTTATTATCCTAGAAAGTAACATTCCTTGAGAAATTATCTCATTTCTTCAAATTTTTTGCTTTGATTTTTTCATATTACTATGTAATGCTATGTCTCGTCTTGTTTGACCTCTACATAGTTTTAATTTAATTATTTTATATTGATTCAATTTAACATATGTCATTTTTAACATATATTTTCTTATTATTAAAATAATTATTTTCACTATTTATGCTATTTCTTTTCGTAATTCGTAGTAATTAAGAAGGATGTTTGATCAAGATATAAGAAATGTCAATCGACTCATCTTGATGAGCTTTATGTAATTAACTAATTTATTTATAGTTTTAAATATGTTTTTTTAGGATTTTGGTATGCTTTATGAGATATATTGATTCACACATGATTTAAAAATTAAGGATGTTATACTCAGTCTTCTTAATATCTTGAAATACAACTTTCTTATATAATTTCTCATTTCTTCAAATTTCTTTAATTTGATTTAGTTTTAATAATATACAACTCTTATTCTTCTCTCATGTGAACTTAACATTTCTTTGATTTGGTCATATTAATTTGATTTAATTAATCAAATTGATTATTAATAAATATTTACTTAATATTAAAAAAATTATTATTATTTATAGTGATTTATTTTGGTAATTCTTAATAATGTGTTACAAGGCATGATCAAGATGACAGCATAGTTATTGAGCTCAACTTTATGAGCTCTATCTACTTAAATACTTATGTAAAGTTTAAAAGCCATTTTAGTTTGTTTCAATTTTAATAATTGAGGATGTTATACTTTATTTTCTATGTTAATTGTAAATCAATATTTCTATATTATTTATCTCATTTTTTTAAAGTTTTTTCTTTGATTTGTTCTATTACTTTTATTTTTTTTCAAAACTTTAATATTTTAATGTTTCATTACTTCAATTTTTTATATTACAAATGAGGTTTGAGTAGCAAAAAATTTTGATAGAGTCATCTTAATAAGGTCTAATGAATTAAATATTTATTTTTTTTTCTTAAATTTTATTTTTAATAACTTTATAGTTCCTTGATTATTTGATTCATGTCAAATTTTATGAATAAGGATGTTATATTTGATCTACTAAGCACTTTCATAAAACTCTCTCATTTAATATATCTCAATTATTCAAATTTTTACTTTGATTTGTTTATATTATTCCAAAACCCTAAACCATTACTATTACAATCATTACATCAGTTTAAGTTAGTTATATTACATTACTTCAATTTAACTCATTTTAACTCTAATAAATATATGTTTAATATTAAATAATAATTTATTTTTATTTATTCTTATTTACTTTTTTGATTCACACTTATTCCAAATGTGGTCCAATCAAGAGGAAACAAGAATCCTTGTACTCACCTCAAAGAGCATTATCAAGTTCAATATTCCTTTTTAAGTTTTAAATATTTTATTTTTTTTAGATTTTAGTATGCTATATGAGATATTTTATTTTTTTCTAAATTTGATGATCAAGGATATTGCCCTTAATTTCTATAATATCTTGAAATAAAACTTTTCCATACAATTTATCTTATTTCTTGAAATATTTTCTTCTTATTTGGTTATGTTATTAATTATCTCAAAATCATTTCACAAATTGCATTTACATTATTTTTATTTTGTTGTACTATATTGCTTCAATTTTTCTTATTTGATATTTAAAATTTATTTACTTAATGTTAAAATCATAATTATTTTAATACGCTTTTTTTTGTAACTGACAACATTTCTAAAATAGTTCTAATTGAGATAAAAAAATATTGTTGAATTTGTTACTATAAGCTCTACTAAGCTAAATATTGGATGTATATTTTAAATATTTTGTTTTCATTAAATTTTGTAATTTTATCAGACAGTTTGTTTTTTACCTACTTTAATGATTGGGAATTTTTTACATGATCTTTTGGAATTCAACTTTTATATGTAATTTTTCTCATTTCTTAAAAGTTCTTAAATTGATTTGGCTATATTATATTTTACTCTAAATGTTCTCTCAAGTAACCTTTTGATCATTTAAATTTGGTTATCACAAAATCAATCCATTAATTACATTTTAGCTTTAATATAAAAATGTAATATTAAAACAATCATGCATTTTTTTTTTCAATTTTTTGGTACTTCAAAGAATTTTTGAACAATTTTAGATTGTGGTAAAATAAAACTTATTTGATAATTGTGTAAATTCTTATGTTTACTTGGGGAATGAAATCAGAGCCACTCTATTGGGAGAAGTTCCTTATTCATTAACAAAATTGCCATATTGTGTAGTCCATAAAGGGCAATATGGGGTGCGGTATGATCCACTATGAAGTCGAAGTTGTATGTGTGCACAACAACTAGTTTGCATGCACTTTGTGGCTTCTTAAGGGCATCTTATGTGTGTGTTTAGTGGGGCCAACAATGTGCAATCATTTTTTAAGATTTTTTGTGCCTTGACTTTCTGGCACTTGGATAAGGTGACGAATTATTAAAAGAGACTTTAATTATTCCTCAGTGAAATTGTAACAAAATGCTATCTATAGGTGGCAATATGTGATATAGCATAACTTGCGATGAAATGGATGTTGGATACTGCAATATGCATTAAGGTTTGTGCATGTTGGACTACAACTCTAGGCACACACTACTGTACCTGCATGCACGATATGTGACTATGGACATGCACGACAAGGGTCTTTAATTATGCCATGGTTTGTGAATGATTTGTGGAGACCTTAAAGTGTAACTCATTTGGCATATTTAACACTACGTGTTATTGGCACATGGATAAGGTGAAGCACAATTGGGTGACATATTCGTTCATGATTGAATTGACATAATATTCAATCCATAGGGGGCAATGTGCAGGGTAGTGTGACTTGTAGTAAAGCAGAAGTTGATTGATGTAGTATGTGTTAAGGTCTATGCATGAAAAGCTACACCCTTAATCACACACTATACAAAACTACATGTCTTATAACACTATGTCCACTTCTAAAGGATAGTTCATATGTGCCCAACATCATTCTAGCTTCAGGCTACTAAAGCAACATGTGTGGTAGAGCAATGGGCACATTACAGCACTATTAGTGCACAATTCACACATGCAACAGCAAATATGGATAGTCCATTTATATCCAATGCATGTGTTTATTGGGGCCTACAAAGTGCAACTTCTTTTTGGATGTTTTTGTGATGGACTACTGGCACATTGATAAGATGATGTCCTATTAGAAGACTTGTCTTCAACATTGATGAAATTATCAAAGCATGCAAGTTGGAAGTGTTTATGTTTAGCACGATGTAGCTTATGATGAAGAAAAAGTTTGATGGTGCAATATACATTAGGGTTTGTGCATATTGTGCTACATCTTTAATCATGCGTGATAGTCCATTATTCTAAAGAGTGCCTTGTGCCATCCTAAACGAGTGACTTGTGATGAAATATTTTTGGCAATTTTAGCAGTACGATGTGTTTGTACATGTATAAGATGATGTCTTATTGCGAGATCTGTCTTTGTGTAGGTAGAAAATGTCACTTTTTCTCTATGTGGCCATTATGAGATTTAGTTTTGCTCATTTTGTAGTGAAAGCCTGACGATGCCATGTGCTCTTAGTAATGACTCTCTCATCCATGCTCTTAACCTCTGGTATGACACATGAAAACATCCCCATGTCCTGTGCGTTGGAATTCTACAAGTGCAACATTTTTCCCTAAAACATGTGGCTCTTTCTAACTGTTATCTTTTCTTAGGATAATTGAAGCCAGAATGAGGTGTTTGTCTAATGGGGACTTGACATGGTGCAATGTGAAATTTTGATACTTTCTAACAACTCAAGGCTTCTTTTGGTGTGATATTTTGTTATGTCATAGTGAAACATCTATGGTGCAAATTGCACTCGTGCATGTGTTGGTTAAGTATGTTGTTTCTTTACAAAAGTATGGGGCATGGTGGCAAGCCTTACCCTCATGCAATGTCTTCATATGCTTGCAGCTTGGTAGAGCACCACAAGCGTGACTTATCAGTTGTGTAATTATAACTTTTTTTTGTGAATAACATGGTGCTTCTTCATGGTTGGCCAAGTTTGGAGCATGTAATGTTCTTGCTCTAATTGTCATATATCTTGGACAAAACATTTTATAGTTATATTAGTAGTGTTCAACCTCCTTGATTTGGTAGGTGGAATACTTTTCAGCCATTTTAATGATTGTTTGATTGGTGTAGGTCATAATGGATTATTTGTATACCTGTGCCATTTTTCTAAGGTTTGTTGGTTGACATGCCACATGAGTTCTAGCTAAGTCCTTCGATCTAGAATTAAACCCTTTTTGCTTCTTTTTATAAATCTTTAAATATCCTTAGACTAATGGGATTAGATTGGAAAGAGATCATTTTTGCATAAGAGATGTTTTCTATGGTCCAGCTTCTTATGGCTTGGCTACCTCTTGGTCTGGTTGGTTATTATGTGTAGGGCTTTGTCATGTAATCAAACCTTACAAAGAAGGAAGTTTATATGTTTCTTACTTTTCTATGTTCTCATTTGATTATCTTGTTGATGCAACAGTTCTTTTGCATTGGAACTATTGACATTTTGTAATGCTATTGAACAAGTAATCTTCCCTATTTTCATGTTGGCATAATCTTGGGAATCACTAATTTTGTTCTTCATTCTCTACCAAGGAGGTTTGTCATCAAAGAATGTTGTTATTAAGCGTCAACATTTCAAAACTTGATGGATAATATCCAAACAAGGTAGCATTCGCTCTTCCTTTGTGGAGTGTCATAAACATGGTGAACATGTAAACTATGACCTGAGGAGATGCCTAAAGCTTTACCTTTGTGTTTCTATGTGGCTGATCTTACCAGTAGTCATATGCTTGTCTCAATGGTTAGTCAATGCAAGTGTAGTTATGAATATTTTCAAACTATGAAATAGTGAATGACTCAAAAAAATAGTTCTAGTTAATTGTATGCCCATGCTACTAAAAAATCCATAACAATTTAAGAGCTAACACGTTCATCATATTTTAACTTTATTAGGGGATGTATTTATTAGGCAAAATTTTAATGTGGGCTTTCACCCAGTTCCTTAAATTTTTATGATAACTTTTCATATCACATGATGTTAGGGTAGGTGATGCATCACTCAAATTTTTATCATATCAACTTTTGATGGTAGTAAAGAGGCTTAACATGGCTATGATGGGTGATAGAAAATTATGGTTTGATTTTAAAGAGATAGCTTGAGAATGGCTACAACATATAAGAATGGTGGCAAACATGCAAATTGCTCAATCTTGATGTGGAGAGGTATTGATAGTTGATAACAACACCTAGTTCCATGAGTTCTATAATTAGAATGAGCACAATCTAAATCTCTTAATGATGATCCTTTGGACAGTAAGCCTTTTTTTTAGCAGCCACAATAATTCTATCTTCAACAGCATATGTTTAAGTTATTATAGCTAAAAAGCTCTCAGTTACACCATTATTTTGGTCAGTATACACTGCTTGCCATAATATTTTTTTAAATGATGTAGTTTGTCTTTATCTTGCCATGTATTTCCTGTAGCATCATTACTTTGAAGAAACTAAAGTGTTCAAAAAATGACCACGCTCTAGATACGTTACCATGGATAAACATCAAAAGATTTTGATCCTATTTTAGTGGCCTTTAAAATAAAAGAAAAGGTTTAGAGAAATAATTTTGCCATGCATATATCACAGTCGAAGTTAAAATTGTTGGATCTATGAAAGAAAAACCATTACAAGAGTATTAGGGGCTCGAAGATGATTAGATACCGTCCTAGTCTTGCTCATAAATGATGCTAACCAGGGATTACTTGATGTTTCTCTTTATAAAATCCTTTAACACCTTATAAGAAATCAAAGACTTTACAATCCTTGATAATGTAATGATAGAATCCTATAATATATTCTCTTTAAGAATTTTCATTCTTAAAATAAATAGAAAGATATTGTTAAAGATGTTTGGGTGGTGCATTACCTAGTCTCAAATAAAATCATACAAAAATACATGATGAGAAACCTAATGTATTGAATATTGGCCTTCATACATTATGGGGGATAGGAACTACTATAAAAATTATTATTTTGTGTTGATAAAATGCAACTAATTAACTATAGTAATGGCTATAATTTAATCTGATTCAATCATTATTGCATAGAAATTAGCAATGGCTGTAATAGATCAAACTATATCATTCTATGTAGCAATCCTAATTCAAGCGTTGAAGCCATTATGAATAACAATATCACAACTAAATTTAATCCAACCTATTGGAGGAGTAGTCTAACAAGAGATAACAAACAACCAATCAAGACCACCTGAGCTTCCAGTGGACATGAACAGAGAGTGTTAGCAAGCAACAACTATAATGCAATAGCTCCTTTGATGTGAAGGTAAATTGAATAAAGTGTTCACTTATGCCTATAAATTATTATTATGCTAAAGGGTCAATAAAGTTAGAGAATCACATGTCACTACTTAATAAGTCATAGCCATCTACATATTCATAGATGTCCAATTAAGGAACATAAAAATAGAAGTGATCTCCTTACAGTTAATTTCATCATGCATGAATGAATCATTTACAAAGCTATTAGTCAAGAGTTATTTCATGATATAGCACTCCTAGAAACAATGTTTCACATCTTCATTAGTAGTGCATCACTAAGGACAAAGTTTAGACATCTCAACTCTCTTGAATGAAGCAAAGTGTATGCAGGAAGCATATTTAATGCTAATCTCCAAAGGAAAATGCTTACTCCATGTTGCATCTACACTTTCGAAGCCTCTCTTAATGGATTATGGCCTATATACAAGTTGTTGCATATAATCTTTTAGTCCAACACCATATCCTCACTTAATTTGAAGCACAACACATTCATTTTATTTGACTTAAATGAAGGAGAATATCAAAACTAAAATACAAAATCAGACATGGACAACTTTTGAATCATTTTGTGATCCTACACCTTATGCTCCTTGATTAGCTCTACTACAAAAGTTAGATGCACCACATCCATGTTAAGATTGGTTGTCTATGTAACAATAGGAAAGTTGAAGGAAAGTATCAATAAAAAAAGAAACAAAAATTTCTTGCAATAATTCACTAAAATCATAATGGTTGTGGTCCAGGGCTCTAATATTGAGTAACTTGCATGTATAAGATGAACCACAAGACATATGTAGAGCAATATTTGTCATAAAATATTTTGATTTAATGGATTAAACAAATGAATAGTCTTTTTGAGAAATTCTACTCCTACCATGTTTTGTAGTTAACCTTGACTACTATGTTAGCATACTATGAAATCAAAGTCTGTGACATTCCTTAAGAGGAGTTGTATTTCTCAATAAGCATAATAGTTTGCACTACTATCATTTAAACTACTTCATAATTCATGATGTAACATTTTTTATTCTACAATAGTTTAGCTTGGAATTACAATGTAAGCTAAGTAAAAAAGTATGATTAACAGTTAAAATCATGTTAATCATGGCATTTTTCCCACCATTAAGAGTGATTTGATCATACATCTTGACAAAATTTTTTACATTATTAACAACATAATCGAGGTCTTTTTCTAAAGTTTTGTTGATATAATTGATTTCCTAGATATTTCAATTATGTCTATGAAAATTTCAATAAGTCAACTTTTCGTACTTGTACTCCATCCCTTTACTATATAACAATCTAAATTTGTTTAGATTCATCACTAACTTGAGTGATGCCTGTACTACTCTATAATATCCTAAATGCTCTTCATTATAACATAACATCTAGGTGCATAAATCATCATCTGGTCAGTATATAGAGGTCTATAATCATTTAAGAAGAAGGGCCAATTGTAAAACCAATTGTAATAGCAAGATCAAGTTGATACTAATAAGTAATAAGAGATACTAAGACATAATAGTATAGTATGGAGAGAAAGGACATCTCTATCTAAGGACCCTAGTTGATTTGATCAATTATAGATAAATACCATTAAACATAATTCTAAATGTTGGTGTAGCAATATAAGCCTTATTCGAACACAAATTTCTTATTTCTTAACCATAAGCTTTGTCTATATCTAATTTTATTACCATCAAACCTTCTATGAAAGTAGACAGGTGCTAACAAGTTTTGATTTCTTATGCCAAAAAAAATTATTAGATATAACATGGCCTAACACAAAAGCAACTTGCTCCCTAACAATGATTTGAGGAAGCATTACCTTTAGTCTAACCACAGAAAATTTGGTCACTACTTTGTAAATGTTAATACAATGGCTTATGAGCCCAAATTGCTTAAGTTTTGATGCTCCTTCAAGTTTAGGAATGACTATGGCCAGCATGGCTTTTGAACTTTTTGGCCTAAAGCAATCTTTTAAGAATTATTTTGCTGTTATAACAATGTCTATCTATATGATCTTCCAAAAACCATGCACAAACTTAGTTGAGAATCCATCCATAACACGGGATTTATTTGTTTTGTTGGACATCATCATAAATTCAATCCTATCATCAATGATGTGAGTCATAAGTGTAGTATTATATTCGTCATGAGTAATTATCAAATGCTAGAACGGTGAAAAGGTTCATACTGTAGATGGCTACACCATTTCTTACAAAAAATGAAAAAAAAGATGTTTTAAATATCAGTTAAGGAGGCTATTAGATTCTCAATATCATTTTTATGTTGATAGATATAGTTGCTCTAGAAAGTAAAGGTATCTATTTCCAACAAGAATTGTGTTTAATTCCCAAGGGTCACTTTATTAGCTCAGTTAAGCCACCCATTGATTCCATATGTTGAAGCTCCTAGATTCCCTATTCTAATTGGTAGAGATTTTTATGGATGTTATCAAGCTTTGTTATGCTCCATTTCTTTAATGTTGATAAAGGTTTATAAAATTTAGTGACAAACTATCCATTGGGTTTCCTCTAATAGACATTCTATATTAAATACATTAATTTATTAGGGAAAACATAATCAAATGTTTTAAAAATGGGTTCTCCATTTAGTTTTTCCCATAATTATTGTCTAAACTATAATAGTAATGGGAGTCGCTTGAGGTCCTGCGAGGGAAAAGTGTTGCTTAGGAAGGCTTGCATACCATAAATATTGATAAAAGCTATACATAATATTTAATAGATATAGGTATTCCCCTCTTTGTTATTACACCAAGTAAACAAATTTCCAATGAAACCTTGGATATTTAGATCCAAATTATGAATTGAGTTAGAGAATTCATATTAAGCTTGGCCAATGCTAAACTGTTTCCTATATTTTCTCTTACTATGCATCTAAGTCATTGAAGTGCCCTACCATAAGTAATAGTCCATAAAACATATTAGCATCTCTAATTTAGTCCCAAGCTAATTAGTAGTTTACATAGTATTTTGATGCATACACTACACAACACCTCCAAATTTCATTGTTATAACATCTGAATTGATAGTAACCACTTATGAAGAGTGATTCATAGTCTTAGGCATGCCAAATTCTACCATAGTGCTACAGTTCCCCCAAGTAGCCTGGTCGAAAGTCAAATAATGTAGTCCAAGTTTTTGACAAAAAGTTGAACCTCCTCATAATAATTAAATGTCTCCACATGAGTTTCTAAAAGACAAACCATGAAGACCTGATTCTTCCTTATTAAATGTTACAAGTAGCCATGAGATTTAGCATCCTTAATCCCAGAGATATACACACAACAAATTAGATCATAATTTATTATAAAAATACTATTACCATTAGAAATATTGGTTTCATTTGTTACAAATTGTATCTATGTGAAGTCCACTTTTTATAGGCACAACAATTCCATAACAACACATAGTACTAAGACAATTCATGAAATTGATCATACAATTTGGATAAAGGAAGCATTCTGAATCTATGTTCTTGAAATTTTTTGTTAGTAGAATAATAACTCCACATAATATGTGCACCACCCACATCATTATAACATTAATCAAGTAGTACATTGAAAACCAGGTGATGTAGTAGCCACCAATAGCCATAACCTAATAATGATATATACAAACTTATTATACAATAGGACTGCACCAAAAAGGAATGATGAAGTGCCTAGTTTTCCCTTTTGTAGGAATATCGCTATAACTTTTATGATTATCTTCTACAAAATTTACTTGATATTTACAGTTGTTCCTATCCATGTATCTAACTACATAATAGTCCAAATCCTCACTTGGAACAAAATTTTAATTCTAGGCCCCAGCCATGTAATAATATTGAAGAAAGTAATTGACTTTCTTATGCAATAGTAAGTTCAATTGGAGCAAAAGAGAGTTTCCAACACAACAATCATAACAAAACATTAATAAACTTGGCCTCTAGACAAAATGACTAACACATAGATTTCCATAACATCAATGGGTCACCCTTTGCAATAAATAGAAATGCAATAATAATTTTTTGCACATAGGTGGTGACAAGCCTATGGGCCCCTCATTTCTAGAAACAACTTGGCTGATAGCCCCTACATCTTTGCTAAAATAATTTTATTCCTCCTATATAGCAATTTAGGGTAGCTAATTGATTCAATAATTATTTGAGGCTCCTAATAACTAATAGTAAGAAAACAAAGTATTTATTTCAAAAACATTAGTCCTTATAGCTACCAAAAAAATAAAGTGACATCTTCCCAATAGTAATATTAGCATACTTCAATGAGGTCCCCTTTACCAAATCATTCTGCACACCCTATAATTCATATTATAGTAGGCCTCCATTTGAACCTATCACTCAAAGCTAAAAGCCAACACTTTTAGCTTGCACTAGCTATAGCAAACTAACACAAGAAAATGCCTTTCTATAGCTAAGGATAAAAAAGGGAAAGTAGCTTTACCAAACCAAAAGTTGTCTTACCATCAAGCCACTAACCATTTATTTATGCCATTAGAGGATCTACCATAGTACTATGCATAATAATTCTTCCAATTATGTTTTTTTTCTATGGCTTCAAAGGCTTATTAGCATTATTGCAACCATAAGATCATTTATAGTAGTATATGTAATAGCACTATAGAAAGAGAGCAAAACTTTCCTTGATAATTATTTTGGCAACCTTGAGATACACAATGACTTATAATTTCTCAATCCATTAACCATCAAGTACAACCCAATGAATTTTACTTCCCCCCTTTTGCTTGGATCAAAAGTGTCTCTACTCCAAATGAAGTAAATATTTGCTAAGTTGTTAATAATCATGACTAATACAAAAGCTATCTTGCTTCACCCTCTTGATAGAAGTAGAAATATTCTATCATAGTACAATCATTATCCATCAAAATAGACCAAACACAAGATATCTAATACACCTAGATTTTGTGACAAGTAAGCTTCATGTGACAAGCTCATATGTAATGGTGCAAATAATCACTCTATCCTTGCTAGCCCTAGTCATAGTAACCTCTTTTCACATCAAGATAAAACCATGAGAAATCTACAATATGCTTTCCAAATAATCCCAAAAAAAGCCTCGATGAATGGGTCTCCTCTAAACTTTTTAGAAAATTGAAACCATCACTCAATTCTTTACCAAACTTATATTATTATTCCTTGCAACAATTATTTACTTTTTTTATTTTCCAAATTAACCAGGAGCTCCCCTGCCTTTCTTCATTTTTGTTTTCATTATCTTAACAAAATTAGTTCCACATAACTTTGTACTTTCTTTAAATAATAAATGAAACATAATTCTTTGGGATTGTTGATAAGGTAATGGTGAAGCTTACATCATCTCTCCTTAATTAGGTTCATACATAAAATTAATAAAAAGATAAAGGTAAAGTAGATTGGGAAGTGGTATTGCTAGTCCTAAACAAAGTAATACATATGTTCTTCATGAATAACCTGTTCTATAACACCATTGCCTTGGTACTTTATGTAGAACAATTTGAAGGACTTCATTCCGTATGCAATAACACTGTGATAGGAACCATTGTTTCTTAAACAAAAGCAACTAGTTCACTACAATAATGGTTATAGTAGAATCTAATTCAATCACCACTGGTTAGATATTTGTTGTAGTCTTAAAAGAAGTTGCATTACTTCAAGAATAGAAATAGTGTCCATGATCACAGCTTAACCTAAAACCACATTTTCTTCTACAATAGTAACATTTATGCCCATGTCATTATGTACAACAATACCAATTGTGGCAATAAAGTTATCATTCATAGTTGCATCACAATTGAATTTAATCCAACCCATTGGAGGAGGAATCTAACAAGAATGCAGCCTATCAAGGATGATTTTGGAGAGTTGAAGCAAGCAGTAGCAACACTTGAAATGTTTCTTTGAAGTGCATCTAAATTGAGTACATTATCTACTTGTACATATTAATTCCTATCAAGAAAAAGTTGGAATAATGACAAAGATGCAAATTTCGCTATCTAAGAAGTTGTAGCCACACAAATATTCATTGGCACCTATTAAAAAAGCTCAAAACATAAAGTGACTTCCCTTCATTTAATCCTGCTAAGGGTAAAGTAATACTTTACAAAGTTACTAGACCTTATTACTCATAATATTACACTCCAAAAAATGGTTCACCTATAATAGAAATAGGTATATCCATGTCATCCTGAATAACAATACCAATTCAAACACTATGATCTTCTTGCACAGCTACATCATAATTGAGGTTAACCTATCTCACTGGAGTAGGTTTAATAATAGAAAACAAGTAAGCCATCAAAGTCGTTCGAGCTCTTTGGAGTGTTGTTGAGTTGAGAGACATTCTAACATGTGCTTGCATATTTTTTTAAGACAAAGACTAAATAATGCAAAAGTTATGAAATTGATTGTATGAGACACAATGCACCAACTTATTGACAAAATTCTAATTGAAAGATTGATTAATGAAGTAATTTCCCTATGGTTCACAACACATAAAATTCTTATTTATAAAGTTGTCAAACCAAAATTCTTTTTCATTATGGTGCACCTACAATTTCATTTACACACCTTTAGTCACATTACAATCCCATGGAAAAATGTTCAGCAACTTAATCCCTTTTGTATGAAGCTAAGAACATGTCAAAAGTAGATTTAGCATAAAGTTCTATAAGAGTATGCTAACTTGAGGCTATATTTGCACTTTTTGAACCCATGCAACATCTGTTCTAGTAAATTCTAGCACATATACTTGCCAATGTATATAATATTTATGACTAGCATTGTATCCTCACTTTATTTGAAGGAAAACACATCACTTTCATTTTATTTTGACCAAGGAGAATATATAAATTGGAGCTACCATATCAGGTGCAAATAGGTTTTATCTGAACATTGTGCTCCATAACTAGCTCATTACAAGTGTTAGATGGTTCACTTCCATGATAAGAATGGTTGGCCACATTGAAATTTAAAATATGCCAAGGAAATTGTCCAAAGGGAATGAAACAAAATTATCCACAATAATCCACCAAGTTATATTATTTATTATCCAAGGAGTTGTACTACTAAGTAACTAGTACATAGGAATAGTAGTTAATATTGAGTTGATCGTGATAATATGGCCCACCATTGGTAATAACCTAATCATCCATCATGACACACAACTTTCAACTTGATTAATGGAAAAATTGTAGCATTAGTTTCTAGTTTAGTTACTATAATTCATATACCAAGTTATTTCAATTAAATAGCTTGTGGTATATATAATTTTCTTACTATCATCCTTCTACACTTGTAATCTTTTGCTTTACAAAATAATACACTAGATTTGTTATGATTTACCACTTAACCTGACTATTGCCTATGCAACTCCATAATATCTCAAATGATCGTCATTACAACATACATCATTGGTGTATAAATCATGCTGTCATCGGGATATAGAAGGTGTGTAATGTGTAATTATTAAAAAAAAGTGTTAGTCCTAAATTGTATCTAGCTAGTATGCTCAAACTTGTACTATATAAGCCGTGAGAGATACTTAGAAATAATAGTAAAAAGATACAGTGAGAGTAGAAATCCTTATGATCTGTACTTACTTCAATCTACAATCGATAGACACCATTAAACATAATCTAAATTCTCAATGTAGTGATATAGGCCTCAATCAAAAATCTTTTAGTTCCAAGTGGACCACAGTCATAAGGATGAAACTTAAAGGAACTGATGGAAGAGCATTACCAATTTTGTGGCCTACAGCTTAATTTCACTAAACATGGGGAGGTTTACAAAGTTCATACATCCTAAAGATTAACAAATTGAGAACTCTTTCTTTATGTATTGATGATAGTTTATGACCATTCTTAGTTGATGGAGCAATTCCTCTAGTTAATTTTGTTAATAGATAAGACCTTTAGTTGCTAACTAGCTATGTGAATAGAAAGTCATGTGATAAGCTTCTTAAAGAGACTATTATCACTTATGTAATGAATGTTTAAGTCAATAACAAGACTATGATACCCTTAGATGTTATGGTTTGCACATGTACTACACTATTATTTTCAATGAGCCCATTGCCTATGTCAAAAGGCCTTGATAGTCTTTTGTAAAATAGATCATGATTAGGAAGATCATTACAATTGTTCATCTTTAACAAAGAATTCTTAGCAAGCACATGTCATCAACACAAGCTGACAATGTCCTTGGTCTTTGTATGCACCACCAGTTCCCCCTACCAATTGAATGGTCCAAATAAGTGTTTAGATAGTGGTGATGTGGGCAGTTTTCCATGTGTTACTTAGCAAGAAGTCCATTGAATATTATCATTTATTGGATGGAGAAGACATAATATGTTTTTCATAGGTGAACATATGGATGGATCATTGACAAGAGCTACAAATTATCAAGTGATATGTGCAACCTATTGGTGTGTGATGACTATTTGATGTCATGTTCTTTCATCAAGTGTGCTTTTGCTTCAATATGAAGCTCAATTCTATAGAAGATAACAAATGGCCTATGGACATGGTCGAGCACCAAGGGAGAGCTAATGATAACCTGGCAATGTGTCTTATGTCCATCACTAGGTCTAATGAGGCATGGTAATAAAACATCTTATAACTATCTACATTCAATATCTTGACTCTTGCATCGATGAAGAACACAATGAAATAGACTAAGTTGTGAATGATAGAATTCCTTATACCATCATTTTAAAGCAGAATTTGTGCCCAAGGATGAAAGCTAAGGGTATGCATGCAAGGGTTTCATGTGACCTATCACTCCTTATGGAGGCTAAGAATCCCAACTTTGGGCCTTATCCTCTATTTGAAGGCTATCAATAGCATTTGTACAATGGCATGACATGAAACATTGGGTGAGTGTCAACTATTGATGCTATAAGAGGTGGATTGCAATAAGGGTTTTGTTGTTGATCAATAGGAATTGATGTTGCAACATGGCAAGAAGATGTCTCCGACAAATTGACACCATGCTCCACAAAATGGAATCGTGACTCATGTTAGGTGAACCTACCCATTAAATTTAAGCATATGAGTAAGAGGTGAAGTAACTTACATGGTTTCCCTTTGTAACAGTAAGCAAAATTTGACTAGCCAAAGGTAAAAATTGGGCTTTCTAAAGCACTAATTATTGTAACGAGTGCCATCACCAATAATGGACCAAGATTAAGTCCTTTGAAGCAAACACCAGAGAGGATGGGAGCCTCATTCAACTAATACTTTGCTATTACACAAAGGTGTTATAAAAGGTTAGGTGGTTTTGAAATACAACCCAAATTTTGTGGAAAATTTTATCCAAGGAAAAATAATTGCAAAGGACTAATAACTAACAAGTACTGTGAGTGAAAGATGAGAAGCACTTTGAAAAATGAGTGAAAGAGTTCTTCAAATTGTATAATAAGATGCAGATGATGTCTAGCAATGTGCCTCAACTAGATGCAAAATGTCATCAAATATTTTGTTTCATGGCTCAATGATGGGAGTATCTTGAGCCTTTGTAGTGTTGAGAGAATGGTCGAACATCTGCCATGGAGAAATAATAATCAATGTCAATCATGATGCCCACCCCATCAAGGCATGCCATGATAACACAATGTGCATTGGCAATGGCTTACAAGCTCAACACTGAACATGTATGGAAAAACTTACAAAGGAGTTTGAGATGCTATTGGGTCAATGGATTTGCAAGCCTTGAAGGTGCAATGAAGTTAATTCATGGTATCCTTGTTGTATGGGTGAGCTGCTAACTAACCAAAATCTTCTGCAAAGACTTCAAGTGAGAGCATGGAAGTGGCACTCTAAAGATGGTGAACTTTGCCTAAGTTGGATGAAGCTAGAGAAAACTAATGTAGAGGCACATAATGATTCCAATGCATAATTCATTCATCTAACTTTGTTATATAGGCAAATGACTAATCGAAGCATCTTGTAGTTAGTTCACTTCAATGTTTCCCTTATGTTACTTAGAGCCACATTGGAACTTGTTTTGGGTTAAATGAATTATTAGAGGCATCGGGGGAACAATGCCCTTAAATGTTTCTCAAACTTTAAATAGGTAGGAAGGCCATACTACATTGATGAGTTGAGCTAAGGAATCTAAGGTAAAAGTAGGACATTTTTGGTTAGTAGAACTATTGATGTGAGATGAACTGAAAGCTAGGCTATAATGTCCTACTACACACTAACCTAGAGCTAACAATGGGTGTTGGTCGATTAAGATAGTAAGAAGGTGGTTATGGAAGGTTAAATCTCCTAAGGAGTGTGTGAAATATCACCTACAAAATTAACTTTTCTTGAAAATGGATTACATTTATATGTATACACACACTTGGTCGTCAGTACAATTCAATAACTGGTTGAGTTGGAGGGTGCAAAGATCACTATTAAATGTAGGGTGTGAGCCTACATGGAGCACCTACTAGTGTATTTTGTGGCAATAGCAAATATTGAAATGAGAATTTTGAAGGCAAAAGGTGGGAAGGTTCCATGTGAAGGACACTTATGCATGGGTTAGTACATCTTAAAAGTTGTTGGAAACCCACTCAAGGGTTGCATTTGGCCTGAGTTCAAAGGGTTAAAAGTTTTGATTCTAGATGTTAAATTCAATGGCAACATCAAGTAGTCTAAAGAAATTAATAGGTGACTCAAGTAGAGCTACATTTTATGCTTAATATCCTATTATCCTTAAAAAAGCTTAAGGAAAGGTAGGATGAAGTGTTTGAAAATGCACTGCATGTTATGTAGTGTTAGATTATCGTTGATTTCAATTTAAAATCTAGATGGTTGAGTGCCTTCTACACCCAGTAATACTCATAACCATATGAAATCTCCAAGGTGAATAACCTCTAGTTGATGTAGTAATGTTGGTAAGGTAAGTTGGTAAAATTGTTCCATAATTTTGAGAAAATGATTAGCTCTAAAGGGCTTTCATACGGGTCCCAGTTCCTCAACAATCAACTATTAATGTACTACTCAAGTTGGTGGTGTGGTAAGAGTGGGTCGATTAGTGTTGGCTATGGAATGAATTATGGGAGGCCCCCATAGGGGCCTTCACCAAAAGTTGAACAATTACTCAGAACAAGCACAAACTTTGGGATTTTGACTATTCAATCAAATCAAAGAATTATGATTGTCGTTAAGGATGCTTATGGGATGTGATTTTTACCTAGTGGACAAACTGACAGAGTCAGGAAATTCAACCAAGTGTGGGTAAATAATGGGAGTAACTAAAACACTCTTAAATTGGCTAGATGTCTTATTATCTATATAGTGTTGCACATGAATGGATTAATGAGATTCCTACTATTTCTTTCTGTTATCCAATGAAACCACAATTAAGGAATTGCACTTGGCAAAATCGATAAGGAAAGAAGTCCCTATTGAGCTCGACTCTCTTCTGACTTTATGAAATGACATAATAGTTGTAACATTAGTGGGAGTCATCATATCGACAGCATTGAAATACCACTACTTTTAATGTTATTTTACTAATTCTATGGGAAAGAGGTGGGGACCAACTCCTCTTTTTGGCTGCATATGTTGCCTCAATTGGTTGATCATGGTGGAAGACATTATTAGGTAAAGAGCTTGGTAAGGGTGGCGTAGTTGTTGAAAGATAACATAGGTATCTTAGGTTGAGCTTAATAAGAAATGAATTCTTTTGAGGAACAAAAGAGCAAAACGTTGTTTGAATTTTATTTTTAATGTAAATACAAACGATGAAAGTTTGGCTTATCAAAATTTAAGCTTTCAAAATCGGTGGCTAGAGGTGTCACAAAAATTACCAGAGGGATAACATGTTTGTAGCAAGAAGGAATTGATTGTGGCATTACTTTTAGATCCATTAATGTAATATCTTCTTGTCAATATGAAGCACAATTCACCAAGTGTTAGATTATCACACACTAATATGGAATATAAGATGGGTTTAGGCCATCATAAGAAATATTTGTTTTGCCCAACTAATGAATGTGTCATGATAATAATTCAACCTAGTAAGTGATGAACCAATGATTCACACATTTTGTCATCACGCTTGGTAGAAAAGCTAATGGTGTAAAGCTATCAAGTGCAAGATTATGATTGAACGACTTTAAGTTAGAATCCATGCTAAGATGTGATGCTTATGTGCATTGTTTCTTCTTGGTCGATAATAGGAGATTTTACCCCCAAGGGCACACAATCATGAGCTCACTTAATGTTGTAGAAAGTTGGATGGCATAGAAACTATAAAAAGTGGAATTAATTGTGAAGAATGGGTAGAATTATTTAAAAATGACTTAAATTGGTGATGTGGCATTATAAATGGCAAGATGGCCTTGCTACGATGATCAATTAAGGTCCAACCTTATGTCATAAAACTTCTATGTTATAGATGTCATAAAAGTTTCAATAGACCCCTTGGCCATTTCTTAGCTTTCTTAACATGCTTAGCATGCTCCACTTGCTTTACTAATTCTAACATCTATTGTGATAGTTTGTTATACTTATTATGATGCTTATTACAATAATTATTGTGGTACTTGTTGTGGTACTTATTCCTTGTGTGGTACATTGTAAGGTACTATGCAATTCATGTTGTGCCCTTTGGAGACTTGCCAGGGTTTAAGGTGGAAATGCCTAACATTAATCGTCATGAATGTTGGAAGGTGCATTGTGGGAATTATAGTAGTTTTGATTTCTCTATAAATTGTCATGATCCAATAGGATTCAGCCCTATGATGTAGCTTATCAATCCCCAAAAAACAATAAATTTCAAGTAGGTTTCAAAAATCTCACACACTTGTTTGCATCCATTATTGAAGGGACAGTCATAGTTGTTTTATAGCATGGCAAAAAGTGTCATGTTTTTATTGTATTTGTCACTTATGAATTCTTGGGCACAAATATGGAGTTTCCTTATTAAGAGACTTGCCTTCCTCTTGAACAAAATTATCGTAATATGTAATTCATAAGAAAAATGTGCCACATATCATTGGCCATGGTGAAGTAGAAGTTGGATGGTGTAATATACTTTAAGGTTTCTACTTACTGGGTTGTGGCTTTAGCCATGCATCACAATAGCTAAACATGTAGTAGTGCACTATGTTCCCATGTGGTAATACAATATGTGTGCACACAATAGGCAATTTGTGCATGCTCCATGGCATCCTGTGCATGCAACAAGTGGAACCCACAAAGTGAAAGTTTTTTTGGTATTTTTAATCATATTGCTTTTTGTCCTTTGATAACATGCTGACCAATTGGAAGACTTGGATTATTCTTCTAGGGAATTATCACTATATGTAATCTTGAAAATGCAATGTGTGGTATGATATTACACTTTGCTACAACTATGCACACAGTGGAGAAGTTGGCATAGTTCAACATGATTCTCAAATGGCAATGCATTATGCAACACATGGAAACCAGTGCACTTGTGCCATGGGACATCACATGTGATTGGTGGGAGGGGCTTACAATGTGTAACTCTTTTGGTCCTTTTGGCACTATGGTTTGCTGGCACTTGGATATGATGAGGCATTGTGATTGTTTAAAGTGCCTAACTTTGACTTTTGCATGAGGCATTTTGAGGTGTAGTTTTTCTCATATTGTATTGAAAGTATAGCAGTGCCATGTGCACTTAGAAATTTCCTTTTTGTCTATGCTCCTACCATTCATGGTGACATGTGTGGTGTTATGCACCTTATTCTTGTGGTGGATTCTTAAGGTGTAGCATTTTGTGCCCAAAACATGTTACTCTTTTTTTGCAAATCTCATTACTTTGGACTACTTAAACAAGAATGTGTTGCAATTCCAATGGAGACGTCACTTGGTGCAATGCATATTTTTTTCACTTTGCTTACTGCTTTGGAATATTTTTGGTGTAGTATTTTCTCATGTTATAGTAAAATTTTGATAGTGCAAATTGCACTAAACTATATATTGGTTGAGAATGTTGTTACATTTGCATGAAGCAGTGCATGGTGTCATGGCTCACATGAATAGTGCTAATCATCTTCCATGGAGCCTTAACATCTTATGATGAAACAACAAACTAAAAGTGCACTCTAGTGAGCCTCATTCTATTAGAGTAGCACTCATTAATAAATTTCTCATAAAAATTTACAAATCTATTTCAAGGAATCTCATATTAAATTTAGGATGCACACTTGAGAGGCCCTATTTGTCCTAAGTAACACCCTTGAGTCATTTTTATATATGATTTGTTTTCTTTGTGAGGAATCTCATAAAAATTCTTTTATAATTTCATGGTTATTTTAATGATGATGTCTCAATTGTTTATAAATATAACTCACATAATACCAAAACATATGAAACATCCCATAATAGTTTTAAGCATGTCAATACTAATGCGTGAAATAAAACATGATAATCTCAACTATGACTAACAAACATGGTTTACATCCAAGCAAATAGTCACCCATGAAACAATTTCCTTAAACATGAATATATTTTATGAACATGTCACTAATTGTAATATGATCATACATGTAATGCATGTGCAACTATGTGAACAAATAATCTTTTTCTTTTTTAAATCCAAACTAAAAGTAATAAAACAATATCCACCAATACATCATAATAATGCACCTACGATACGCAACATTGGTGACTAAGTTTTTGATAGTCACACCAAACAATTTAATTTGTATTCATGAAGCCTTCACCAACTTAATTCATTATCTTCCTTGATTGACTAGTTGCTACCGGATTTTTTTCAAAATCCTCCCCTTTATCCATGTAATTGATTTATCTCTCTTTCTTCCTTTCTCTCTCTTGTATGATAGCATCAGAAATATTTATTTTTTACTTTTACTTTGCTTTTGGCTAGGCTCCTCAATTTTTTTCTCAAACATTTTCACAAAATTCCCTTTTTCTCCACTCCCCACCAAAATTTCTCACAATGTCTCTCTTTTTTCCAAAAACTTTGTTATAGTACTTCACAATCTTCTCTCTCTTTCTCTCCTCTATTTTTTCCTTTCTCATTTTTTCCTTTTGGTCAACACTCGTCCTTGCTTTTATATGCTCCTAATGCATACATGTTATTATGTTTCCTTTTCTCTCTCTCTTATTCCATTTGCTTAAATGTCTCTCTTTTTTTGGTTTCACTTGATGCTTCCCCCTTCCTCTCTCATAGTCTCTTCTCTTCTAATGGAGACCCTCCTAATAGTTCCCTTCTCTTTACTCCTCTTTCTCACTTGATGATCTTTCTCTTCCCTCTTGGCTTCTCCATAAGTAGCAGGGCCTTCCTTTCTGTAATAAGCTTCATTATAGTTTCGAAGATATTATTTATGATAGATTTATAATATTTGAAATTTTATGTTTGATTAAAATAAATTTGTAGAGAGTAGAATCATAAATAATAAAAAGTAAATTATCCTAAGCTAGATTTATAATTTTAAGAATTTTAGTATAATTATAATTAGCTTGATAAAAGATAGAATTATAGATAATAAAATATTGGAATGATAAAATATTATTTTCTGTGGTTATAGTTTTCTTCTGGCTTCTTATTACAATTGGCATAGTGGTAGATGTGCATTTCAATGATAATTATTTTGTTGAAATAGATGTGACATAATTAATTAAATAAAAGAATTATTTTTTTATTTTACATGCACTTAATCAAATCACCTACATGTTTTTCCTTAATCAAATAAATTATGAAAATAATAATGATGTCCTTTAACACACTAATAAAATCTGATGAAAGAGAATTTGGGTTGTAGTCTTAATGAGTGAAGGTGACTGAGAACTTGAGTGTGTGAAGGTTATCAAAGAGCTGAGTAGCATCATCAAGAACCATTGGAAGGAGGTGACCAATAGAGTTTAAAAATTTGAGAAGGGAATCGTTACTGTGCTGTAATTTTCATTTAGCAAAGGAGAAAGAGTGAAGAAGACACTTGGGTATACAGAGAAAATTATAAGAAAGGAGAAGTTGTGAAACTTTTGAAAAAAGCCTGGTTTTAGGTCGAGGAAGAGATATAAAATAAGTGGAGTAGAAGAAAGACTACAAAAAGAAAATAACAACAGAAAATAAGTAACTAAGAAGAGTTTTAATATTTAAATAAATTTTTTTATTAAATTTACTTTGATTTATGCAAATAAAAATAATAATATTGGTTGTGTAAGAACTTGGTTTAAATTGATTATGATTTAGTATGAAATAAATTGACGGTGATTTGAAGTGAACTCAAGAGATAAAGGATAAGAGATATTGGTTATTAATGTGTATTGTATGTATGTTGATCTACATTATATGATATGATTCGTTTAAAATCATAAATAATAAGGCATCAAAATGCTATAATGAAAGATGGCATGAGACAATCATATTAAAAAAGATTTGGAGTTGTATTAGTATGAGAAGAATTTAAGTTATAGGTTGGGATATCGAGTTCATCACATAAGGACGATATGAATGTTGTACTTGTGTAATTTGTTAAGTTGCGAGGTTCACTATAAGAAGGCAATATGGGTATTGGCTTTGTATGATGTAATTAAGGTAAAATATATGATTGTATTGATATAATTATAATGACTGTATTAGATGATCCTCCAAGTTAAAGGTCAAGTATTAAGAATCATATAAGTATGATGCTTCGAATCATATTGGATGAAAAAATAGTGATTTAATTGAAGCATGAGACAAGTTGGTTAGAAGTACTGTGTAAAGCATTTTAGATGAAATCTCATAAAATATGACTGAGTTGATCATACTGGATGTTCGTCAGAGCTATTGACAAAATAGTTAATTCTTGAGAGAGAAGAGACTATAGTCAAACTTGTATGTTGTGTATCATTATAAGTTATGAATTATTAGGATGGATTGATAGTAGAAACGTATGGTATGCTCAAGGGATCATATTGTCTGAAAAGAGGAACAATGAGTTGTTCATACTTTACAGTGGGTGCATCATAGTAATATGAATGATTAACAAGCTAGTAGGACAAAAAGAGAGAGAGAGTAAAAATCATATAGTACAATGTTATGAGAAGTATTGTGTGTTTAATGGGAAATATGAATTATGTTAAAATAGGGTATCATTGTATAATATGATCCTAGTGATCAAAGTGCATGTTGAAAAATGACATGAATAATAGAGTGCTAATTTTGGGAATTAGATGATATAATTGAGAGTCTATAAAAGTTCAATATAATTCAAAATGTTTATTTTTTTATAGATCTTATGATATAATAAAGAAACCATATAAGTACATTCCAAGACAGCAACTTAAGTGTTTATAAGAAATTAATATGATTTTAGTTGTTTGCCAAACATACTACATATATGATATGTGTTGATCAATACATATACATGACATTATAGAAAATTAGGAAAAGGATAAGATTAGAAAAGGAAATCAATTCATCGATTTAAGTAGATAAACTTGATAACTATGATACAAATACAATCGTAAATTAATTTATAATTTATCTATAAAATGATATAATTTTTTATATGTTTTATTAGGGATTATAAGTATTGAAATTTTTTTATTTCATTTTTTATACATTATTTATGGCAAGTAAATCTTAAAACTGCAATATAAATACACTAGTAAACCATTTTATGTTATTTAAAAAATGAAATATTTTCATGTTATCTTTTCGAAAAGCATCAATGTCTTAGGTGCGTCTAATATTAGCTCACAAACATACACCCATTAGTATCACACCAATTTCATAAGCTTATCAATCTAAAATTTTGTTGAAATTTTCTTAAAAATAACTTAAAATTAAATTTTTTTGTTGATTTTGTTGCCTTTTGCGATTTGCCACCATCACCCCCACTATCGCTGCATAAGCCAACCCGAAACCCATGTGACCCAAATTGACTAAAGAACACTAGGTGTTATGCTTGACTAATGTCAACCTACACCAACCCACCAGTTCTTGCCAAACAGTTTAGTTCTTCATGATCTACGCCAACCCAAAAATTTGACTAGTAGCTTTGTCTGTGCTTCTTGCCCCATCATTTTTTTGCTTGTCATTATTGTCACCCAAAATGCATGGATAGTTGGAAAACTATTTAATTTATTTAATTTTTTGTTAAATATTTTATTTTTTATTTTTTAAAAAATTATTGATGAACCTTTGAGATCCTTATAAATAAGGATATTCATTATGTTGAAAAGAAACAATGATGGAATTAAATTTCTTTTATTTGTATACTTTAACATTTGTGAGCAAAAGGTGCACACATAATTCTAGTTAGAGAGATTTCAACTTTCCTTGTGAGAGGCAATGATCAAATGTGAGAGAAATTTCATTAGGAGAGCCGACAACCAAACCCTTATAAGGACTATGATCGAATATAAAAGAACTTCCATCAGAATAGTTGATAACCTAACAAATTCTTATTTCCATCAACACCCACATCATCATAAAAAGGTACATTTCGTTGGTCACTTTTATTTTCCAGATAATAATTTAAAGTTTCAATTATTATTTTCTATTAAAATACTTCATGTAGAGTTTATCTTAAATTCTCTATTTTATATGTATGAAATTGAATGTAATAAAAATGATCTTATAATATTTTATGCTTAACACTTAAAATATTACCACTTACTGAACTTAATAATCAACGTTACAACTTTGAAATAGTAATCTTTAAACAATTTTAAAATATCATGCACATCATCTAATCCTAATTAATTTATAGTATTTTTTCATATTTCTTAATGATTTATTAAGCATGTCTAATATTATAGACTTCAAATTAAACCATGATAAAAATCTAAATCTATTATACATCATTAAACATATTATAATATGTTTTATAAAAAATCTAGTAATTATGTAATTATTTTTTTAAGTTATCATATTTTTTTAATATGTTGCTATATGACATATTATTCATATGTTATTCTTTTATAACATTATATAATAAAAAAAGTCTATAAATTAATGGATAAAAAATGATTTAGATGTAAATATTTGACATGCTTTATTATCAAATAAGAAAATGAAGTAAAATGAGTGAAATACCTCCTAAATATATTATCCTGAAATATTCATGTACTATATTATGACCTCACATGTAATAAATATACATCATATAAGATAATGATGATTCATTTATATCTATACAAATTCTACTTCACATGATAATAAATAAGAATAACATGTGGTGATGATAACTTATCTATATCTATAAAATTATATTATATATAATATAGGGCATGAATAGCCAATTTAAATCTACATTTGTCTACTATAAACGACATAAGGTGAGTTTAGATCATCTATATCTACATAATTTTATTTTATATGATATGAAGTGATGATATCATATCTATATCAACATGATTCTAATATAAATGATATAGAAGGATGAAAGCTTATTATGGTGAGGATATTCTATTATGACATCTATATTATTGGCATTGTTTTTAGAGAATAATGATATAAAGTGAGTGGAATTTGGGATATGTCTAAATGTATTAGAAATGAAAGGAATGAAGAAATAATGAACTTATATTTAAGTGTTACAAAATGTAGTAATAAGAAATATGAAAATAAAAAAAATATACATATACATGTTCATATTTTTTGTTAAATTTATTACCTTTTCTATATAATAACATTTTGTTATGGGTATAATTTTTAATTATTATGAAAAAATTATACCTTTTTATTATATCATTATTTTTATATGTTATTATTTTATTTTTTTACTTACTAAACTCTTTAAAGTCTTACTAGTCTTTATATCATAAGTAATATATCAATTATATTATGAGATTTAAATTTGGATGTTATAGATAAGAATTTTACTTATTAGCTAGTACAATGATTCTCTTAAGCATTTACATAAAATTAGTATAGTATTTATTTTAGAATGGGTGCTTATATATATTTTTGTAATTGATCGCTTATTTATATTGATATTTATTTAGTCCATCTAGTTAAAGGATTAGCATTTTGGGAATTATATATATATATATATATATAGATATATATTAAGAGCATTTTCTTATATTATCTTTATCACCCAGTGTGATGAACAATATAAAGGATTAAGGAATTTTCAAGAAGCTCATTGGGGAACAAAGGCGAATGTGTAGCTAATGTTTTGGAAAGGAAAGTTGGGAAGTAACTTTAGGAGTTAAATAGCTGTCATTCTAGTTTAACTAGAGAGGAATTTCAACTCGATTGGAAAATTAGAGTTCTACTGTTATTTCTCACTTGAGATTTAGTTTTCTTCTCAATTTTTATATTAAAATTCTTTTTTAATAATTACTCAAAATGATACTTACACAATAATATAGGTGGGATTTGACAATGTTAAGGGTTGGATGTGAATCACAA
The DNA here is from genome assembly GCA_023846275.1 of Vanilla planifolia. Taxonomy (NCBI): domain Eukaryota; kingdom Viridiplantae; phylum Streptophyta; class Magnoliopsida; order Asparagales; family Orchidaceae; genus Vanilla; species Vanilla planifolia. The sequence goes on from CM043865.1 coordinate 23,750,477, forward strand.
AACTGTAGACATCATCGACAATAAGGTAAGATCCTTCAATAATAATGATATTGACGTTTAGGCATCTATTCTAATATGCAAGATTTTCAGATATTATAATTGATATTGTTATTTTTTACATTATGTATAGTATATACTACTCATCATGTAAGCTTTATGCCAATGTCGTATGGAAGAAGGTAGCAGGGAATGCTGAACGGAATGAAACAATACGAATTGGCCTGTAGGGAAAGCTGAACGGAAACTAAGTGATCTTTGTTGAGGAAGGGGGAGACAACCTCAGACAGGTCGAGAGTCATACAAACCAAAAAGATAATAGAGAGTAATGACAACATAATTTGGGCAATATAGGACTAACGTCTCATCCAATTGTCAAAGAAAGCGGAAGAGTAGGCACGATCGGGTGGATGAGGTTAAGGAAGGCAGAAGGGCAGGCATGATTCGAAGGGCTTAGGTTAATCAAGGTAAAATGCTGCAAGTTATCACAGTAAAATGCTAAACAAGAGGTTTGAACCCGAGCTAGATCCACTGTAGTGAGTTTCTAATTCAAGTTGTTTCTTGACACACTATTTTAATGCAGGTAGCAAAACCTACGTGCGATCTAAAGGCCTAGATCAAGGCCACCTAGAGCCAATGGCCAGGATTGATCTCGAATGGTTAAATCGGGATTCAATCAGAAACGTTCATTTCAGGATCCAAACCAAACGGTGAATGCTATGTGTATGTTTTTGACATAAAATTATTTTGAGATATTTTCCCAAACTTTTGAAAAAAAAATTAATTTATTTTAATAAATGATTTTATAAAAAACTAAACCTTTAATCTTAATAATTTATTTTCCTCTTACTGAACCACATCTCATATACACTATAAAAAATACATAGTAATATCATAAATAAACTTTGATAAAATAAAGTGAATCTTGTTGAATACTTTTCAAAAAAAATTTAAATGAACATTATTCATCTTATCACCTCAATCAATAAATTTAAATTTTTATATTATTTGAAAAAGTAAAGCAACATATACAAAAAGAACTACATATTATTGTAGTGAATATCAATTCTTGATGAAAAAATTTCTAAAAAAATTGTTTCCTTAACATAGCTTATATTGAACCCTTATTTTCAAGTTTGAATTATTTACTATAGACTCCTTATGTCTTCTGTACAAATGTTGCTAATCTTTAGTGTGCACATTTTCATGCTTCCTTTTATGTGTATATAAAGATTTTAAATCTTTATAATATTTTAAAAAATGTTCAACTCTTTGTGTATGTATGTGTCATATATATATATATATATATATGTTTATTATTAGATATGTAAAATCTTACTGATGTAAAAATTAAAATTGAAGGATAGTCATTATCAAAATTCAAAGAAAAATAATATAATCTTAAACAAGGCTTAAGTAAATAAATTTATAAAATTTATGATGGAAATCTTTTAGAAAGCAAAAAAGTATGCTTAAAATTGGTCAAAGAAAAACTTTCACTACAACATAGTTTAACATCTATTGAATGTATCCAAAACAAAAATACTTTGTTTGTATGCTTATTTTTGTATTCTTATATCTTTCACAAAAATAAACACATTAATGTTTTAGTAATAAATAATCTAACCTTCCTTTTAAGGTACACATGTGACTAATATTTATTGTTCACATCTACATCCTCCCATTTATGTTTATATATGGCTTTTAAATCATAATTATATTTTAAAAAAATTCAACTCTTCTTTTGTGTGTCTGTGTGTGTATATATATATACACAATATTAAATTGTGCACGAGTATATATGTACACACACATATTTGTTTATAATTAAATGTGTAAAATCTTATTGATATGATAAATAAAATTGAGAGGTGATCATTATCAAAATGCAAAGAATAATAAGATAATCTTAAACATGACATAAGTAAATAAAATTATGATATTTATAATGAAAATCTTTTAGAAAGTGAAAACTAATGCTTAAGATAGATAAAAGAAAAACTTCCACTACAACATAATTTTATGACAAGTATTAAATGTGTCAAATACAAAAATCTTTTTTTATGTTTCTTTTTGTATTCTTATATCTTTCACCAATATCTATATCATCTCATTAAATTTTTATCATTTATGTTGCAAAGAAATTTCTTCTAGAGGTTGTTAAACCTCAAAAAGCATGCCAATCCGCTCTGCTTTCACTTTTTAAAATTCCTTCTCAGAATGCTCAATTTTTACTTCCATGCAAAGCCTCAAAAAGAGCCCTATTAAAATACAAATGAACCATGTTGCACATCCCAATAGTTTGTTATTCAATTTATTAAATATTCTCTACTTTATAGTTTGTTATTTTAATCTTAAAAAAACCAAGAAAAGATGGGGTCGTATTAAAAGGGAAAGCAACGGCTCTTTTATGGAAGCCATAACCTTTGTATTTTCTATATGGTAGTAACCCCATTTGGCTTTTCTTCACATGGGAAGTCGTGGTGAAATACACATGTCAAATTCTTAATACTACTCGATTGGCGTTCTGCAAAATTCTCACATTTAGTCTTTTTGCTAGACGAGCGGATGCTAAACATTGAAACAAAATTAGTTAATAGTAAAAGTTATTAAGATAAAACTTTACATTTAGTTAGGTGTAAATTGAAAATTACGAGATGATTTGGCACCTTGCTGACATTGCTTTGATATGGGGACCATTTGATGTGACGTTCTGAGGTCGATTTAGTTTTTTTGACATGTAGTGGTTGTTCACATGATAAGCACAACTTCTGCCCCTGCTTTTTATTTAACAAAAAAGACCACGTGTCCTGAAATGAATGCATGTATGTAGCCAAATGGAAAAAATATATTATTTTTTCAATTATTGCTTTTAAAAAAAATCTTTTTATAGTTTATTTTGAAAACTAAAGTAAAACATTGTACCCAAATGATAAACAGAGAAAAAAAATTATTACTATATGAGATTTTTAAATACTTTATAAGAAAATGAAATTAGCTAACAAAAAAACTCATGAGACAAGCATTGTTTTGTTAGAGTTGGGAAACTTGATCATGGTTTGATACGTGTTATTTCTTTGATTGGTCAAAAGCATTCAAATATTATTATGAAAATAAAAAATTATATTTTAATTTATCATATGATTTTTTATTATTTGTATGTCTATGATGAAAAATGAAGGATTATTTGACTAGCTTATCATATGACATGTCAAAAAATATGCATATTCACATATATATAATGGTGTTGATGGGTTGATGATTCATCTTGCTCTTTTTCTAAGTGCAATCCTCAAGTGAGAGCTATTCAAATTTGACATTACCATTGTCTTGTATACTCAAAAAAAGCAAGTTCTCTACTAGGGCCTTGGATAAGATACTTGAAAGTGAAAAATACTCAACTTGGTTTTCTCTTAAACCATTCATAATGAGCACACCATTAACCTTCCTTTAAAGGATGACCTCGATAGTTATTAAGAGTCATCAGATCCCATAATGTTCCTTAGGTGATGACTCCAAAATTTGTTGCATAGCAAGTTGTAGTTGAATCCACATCTCAAGTGGTTCGAATGAAAAGGTGGCTACTTCTCCAATGTCCATATTTGTATTTTTTGAAGATCAACTAAGTTGGTAGCAAAACAAAAATCATGGCCCTGTATAATGTTGGGCTTATGAAGAGAGAGGTTTGTTGATATTCCTATTAGAGTTGACCTTGACATGTTGAACGAACATGGGGCCTTTTTTCTCAAAGCCAATATAAGGAGAAAACATGTCTAAAAAAAAGTTAGAGTGCTATTATGGCTGAAGATGAAGAGGATCCAAAGAAGCCAAATGTACCTATTTTGGAACCAATTGTGCTCACTAAATGGGATACAAATAAAAATAGTGTTATTATGGTCTACATTGCAAGTTACTAATTATTTAGGTAATTTTTTTTATCAAAGATTATTATTAATCATTTGGAGCAAAAGCGAAAAAACAAATTATCCATTTGTTAAATCTATTGCTTAGAAGAAGAGAATTTAGTCATTGGGTTCCACTCTTGAGAAATGGAAGGAACTTGGACTAAGTCAAAGACTAATGTCCAAAGCCAAAATGTCAAACTCTTTACTCGTTGTAAGTGGTTGAGTAATGTCACCTCTCATTTTATTTTTTTGAAGTGTCAACCCATATTTTCCATTTATGTCAGTTAAAATAAGTTTTGTTCTGAAAAAAATTTATATTTTAAAATAATAGCCTTGTATATATAACTAGAATCATTCTCATTGCTTTTATTGTAAGCCTATTCATAAATATATGCCACTTTACCATGATGCTTGCCAGAGGATGTTTCTTGTCCAATGATTTTAATCTTAAGATATTGTCTTATGATCACTACCTACTTTCTTTAGTCTTGGATATTATGAGGTAACAAATTTTTACTTAGTTTATCATAAAAGTACGTTGCATCATGGTCATAACCTGAATTTATTATGCTAATGAATTAATCATCTTTGGTCATCATTCATAAATCAAAGTAGATTTTCTAAAATTCATTTTTACAACTTAAAATTATGATTTTAGATATATAAAACAAATATTTTTCTCCTTTTTCTTATGTGATCATTGATCCTTACATTCCTCAATCTTTAATTATAACATTACACTGCTTGTGGCATGCACTACTCGATTTAATATTAATTACAGGTATTAATATACTCCAAAATACCAAATTATTGAGTAAATAAATAAAGTAAGGAAAAAAACCTTGAGGGCATCATGTAAAATAGAGATGATGAAAAACATTACAAATTAAAATATTAAATTAAATTAAATAATTGTATAAATAATTATGCTCATTTCTTAAAGCTATTATTCAAAAATAAAAGCTGAAATAGATTTTTTATACAATATATGTCATACATATGAAACACCTCATAGAGTTCTCAAAAGAAAGCATCTCCTCACATAAAGGATCTAATGTTATAACTTCTAGGAATCCTAAATTCTATAAATATCTCATTCTTAATCCATAATATAAGTATGTATAAGTAAAATATATATAAAAAATAAACAATTAAATTTAAGTAGTAAAGTAGTGTTAAATCGTGATATAAAGCATACAAATAAATATGAAGCAATAAATAACAATGTATGATAAAAAAAATATTAAATATCTTGAATATTTGCATATAAGCTTTTATGTTCTATAATCAAGTATGTATATAATTATCATATAATACAAATATTATATAGTAGTAATATTATCTCTTTTTTTTCTTATTTTTAATTTAAGTTTTTTCATATTTTTATTTTTATTCTTTTCTTTCTTTATTAAGGCATTTTTTTATATGACTACAATCCTTCATAAGATTCTATATTATGTTATATCTATGTGGTATCAATCACATCACATGACCTCTATCAATAATTGGCCAAGCCATCAAAGCATATCTCCTATCAGTATTGTCCATTGAAATACTAATAGAAATAGGTCTTTAGTCTTTGTTACCTAGCATTGAAGTGCTCACAACAAAAAAAATGAGGTCAAATATCAATTCTAACATGGAATCACCCTTTAGCATTGTTATGTATAAAGTACTGATGATAGTGAGATCTCTGTCTATAATTCCCCTCATTTTAAGTACCGATAATAACAAGAGATAAAGTCATATTGATCAATTATTAGATAAATTCATAGATAAAATTTTACCTTCTAATTTTCACATTTCAATTATGCTTGTCATTTTAAGTACCAATAATAACAAGAGATAAAGTCATAGATAAAGTCATATTGATCAATTATGAGATAAAGTCATAGATAAAATTTTATCTTCTAATTTTCACATTTCAATTATGACCCTCATTTTAAGTATCAATAATAATAAGAGATAATGTCATAGATAAAGTTATATTGATCAATTATGAGATAAAGTCATAGATAAAATTTTATCTTCTAATTTTCACATTTCTCATGATGATATATATCATTAAGCTTATCGAGTCTATCATTATCTTTCATTTTTTTAATCTATATATTTCTTGTTTTGTGTTCTAAAACTCAAAACACATTTATAAAATTGAAAATAATAAAATGTAGGTGGGGTAGAATATTAATTTTCATGATTATGATTTTTGTTGGCTTCTTATGACCATTTTGTGTGGTACTAGAAGTGTATTTAAATGATAATTTTTTTTCAAAATAAATATAATACAAATAATTGAATAGAAGAAATGTTTTTTAATATACATGCATTTCATATGATTGCACATCAATTGTTCCCTAATCTTATCAATTATAAATTAATAAAGATGTTTTTATTACACTTATAAAATTTGATGAGAGTGAATTGAGGTTTGAGTCTATAAATGAAAAGATGTTTGAAAGATCAATGTGTGAAGCTTGGTGCAAATTTGAGTAGTGTTGTTAACAACCACCAAGAAGGAGTGAGTCAAGGAGGTTGTTGAGTAAGGCATCATTACTATGCTATGATTTTTGCAAGCAAAGAAGAGAGAGTGAACGTGAAGCTCTATTATAGAGAGAAAACTTAAGAATGAAGAACCTTTGAGAAAACATTGTTGTAGCTGGAGGGAAGATCAAAAGCAAGAAGATGAGAGACTATCATAAGCAAATAGTGAACGAAATTGACTAGTACTTATCAAAGAAAAGGTAGACATTTAAATTGATTCTTTTTTAAATTTAATTTAGTTTTACATAAATAAAAAATATGATTATGTTATAAGTTAAGAACTAGATTTAAATTAATTTAGATGTGGTATGGAGTGAATGGATGCTAATTTGAATTGAACCCAAGACATATAGAACGAGAGATACTAGATATTATTAATATGTATCATTCAAATAATTTGGTCTACATCATATGGTGCGATCAATTTAATCTTGTAAGGAATGCTATGATGAAACATGGTATAAGATAATCACATTAGAAAACTTTTGGGGTTATAATAGTCAAGGAAGAATTTAAGTTATAGGTTGAGGTGCCGAGTTCATCGCATTAGAACAATTTATGTGTCATATTTGTATAATGTGTTGAGTTGTGAGGTTCATCATATGAAGGCAGTTGTAATTACCAACACAAATCACATAATTTTAAGAAATATGATTGTAAAAGAATATTGTAGAAATTCTTAGTTGAAATATTATCTAGTGTGACTAAGTCGATCGTACTAAATAGTTAGTTAAAGCAATGGGTAAATGATTAAGTCTTGAGAGAGAAGAGACTACATTAGAGTTGTACATCATGTGTCATTATAAGGTATGATATTTTGGTGGTGGATTAACAATGGAAACGTATGATTTGATTAAGAAGATTGTATTATGTAAAGTGAGAAATAGAGAATTGATCATACTTTATGATGGGAGTATCATAATAGTATGAATGATTGACAAGGTAACAAAATTAAGAGAGAATAAAAATCATACAATACAATGTTAGGGATCATACTATATGTTCAGAAATGATATAAATAAAAAAAACTGGTTTTGAAAATTATATAGTTTGATATAATTCAAAATGCTTATTTTTTATGCAACATATGGTACTATGAGAGAATTACATAAGTACGATCTAAGGCAATAACTTAAAGGCTTATTAGAAATTAATATGATTTAAATTCCAAAATAAACATGCCACATAAAAAACATATGTTGAGCATTAAATATACATGATAATGTAAAAAATCAAGAAAAGATTTAGATTAAAAAAAGAAGTTAACTTTTATATTTAGATAAATAAATTTGATAATTATGATATAAATATATTAATAAATTGATTTATATTTTTTTTACAAAGTGATAAATTTTTTGATGTTATTATCTTTTAATAAACTTTATGAGCCTTAGAATATTTTTTATTTTATTTTTTATGCATTATGGACAATAGATAAACTTAGTAACTATGATGTGAATATGCTGATAAAATATTTTTATATTATTTATAAAATCACATTCTTTTTATGTTATCTTTTTATAAAATTCATAGATATTAGAAAATTTTTATTTAAATGTAATAATTATGTAAACATTTTCTTGGGTTATCATTATTTTTCTTGTATTTAATTCACGAGTTATTAATTTACGGTATTATATGATAAGGATATTGACATGCAATATAATATAAACCTTTATAAGTTAATAAATAAAAACTAATTTGGAATATAGATATTTGGTATGCTTGATTATCAATTAAGAAAATAAAATCATTAATATACCTCTAAATATATTATCCTCAAATAATCTTATACCATATTATAACCTCACACACCACAAATATATATGATACAGGATGATAATAGCTCATCTATATTTATACAAATTTTATTAGACATGATATAATAAGTGGACAACCAAGAAAAGAATATCACTTTCCATATCTATAGTGTTCTACTATACTTATATAGATCTACTATAACGATAAATAATGAGTATAACCCATCAGGGTGAGAATACTTTATTGTAAGAGATGAGTAATGAATGACAAAAATAAAAAATATCATAAAATAAGATGAGTATAATCATATAAGTATGATCATGTTAACAGGAATATCATTGATTATGACATAAGCAAATGTGCATTAAAAGGTAGCATACAAGTATGATTATAAAATTGTATAAGATTAATTAGTACAATTAATAATAGACAAAGTTGAATATCATAATTTGTATGATATGAAATGAATGGATTGTATAGTACGACACCACATAACTGAAAACATATTAATCCTAAAATAGCAAACGACAAAATAAATCATTATGGAGAGAGGATAATTGATGAGAAACCATTAGAGTTATGAAGGCATGGAGGTGAGAATACATTTAAATGAAAGAACATAGCTGTTGGAGCAAGTGGAACTAATGAGAATGTGAAGGAACATTGGCTATGTATGACAAAAATGAGGGGTCAAGCTTGGACAAAATTTTCTAAGAAAAATCAAAGAGATTAGCTCAACCAAGTGCATTAGACTGAAGAAAAAAGTGAAAGAAAGCACTCCAAGAACCAAATGATCTAGTCACAGGTATTGTAGCACCTACGAGATGAAAGTGAACTTGTGCTAAATTTTGATTCTTGGCGATACTATTGCATAGAAATTAAGAGGTAAAAAATCTCACACTATATGTATATATTTTGATGTAATGTGTATTATAGACTATAAGATTTATTCACTGAGAAATAACTTGTTGATGATGCTTGTATAAATAACTTGCATATAAGTGAATATGTTTGATGTATGTTAGAAGACAAGAGTTCCCTTAAATGATGATTTGAAAAGGTAAATTGAGATTGTGGTGTAGATATGCTTATTGGTTGTATCGTTGATCAAAAGTAATAACTTCATAGTGAAAAAAGAATTTAATCATTCAACTTGAGTTTGATATTTTGTTCATTTATTTGTTATGTTGTCAATTTGCCTATGGATTCCTTATTATTTTTAATTGAAATGAAATTGATACCTTAATTGAATAAAAAGAATAATTGAGAAATTGAAAGAAAAATCTTAAAATTATGTTTATGCTTGTTAGAAGTGTAAAACCCTTAAGAGATGGTTTAAAAGAAAATTATTGAGGATGATAAATTCTTTATAAAAAGCAATTTTTTCACATGTTTATTTACATATATTACTTGAGTATGAAATATTGTATTGCTTTATTTATTTACATATTATTTGGTAAGTTTTATAAAAATGGAAAAGAAACAAAAGAAAACAAAATAAGAAAACAAAAGAATAAAAATATTACTTGTGATAATAGACACCAAATAAAAATTAAAAAATAAATGCGAAAAAGAAAAAAGAAAAAATTTTGGCAAACAAAGGATAGTGTTAAAAAAATGAAAAAGCTAATTGTTATCCAAACTGGTGACAACTACTTTGGAATGATAATTCTAGAAATGAGCCAAATGAGCCTTCATTTGATTTAATTATATTTTGAATGTCGTGTTTCAAAATATGTCTGATTTGTTTATAAATTGCCATATTTTTAAGCCGAACCATAAATGGATGTAAAAGATGGCAACAATTAAAAGTAACAAGCTAATGCATAAAGATAACAAAAGATAAAAATGGTAAAGGTGCTATAAGTTTTAGTTTCGTAATTGATTTTATTTTTGTAGCTCATACATGTGCTCACATGCTCTTTTAATATATTATATTGTTTACAATTGGCCTTGCAATTTGCTACCCAATTATTACATATTTAACGTATATGTACATATATTGGCACTAAGAGAGTGACAGTTGGCTCAATCTATTTTTGACCGAACACGTTTAGATCAAAATGTGAAACACCATGGGAATATCGAGAAAAAGTGAGATCTAGAATGTAATGATTTGAAATATATTACATTGTCATAGAAGTGTTGTTATGGATTTATTAGGATTATTTGATCAAAATGATATGCATTATAATATCATTAAGTAGTGATGGATGAAATTTGTGATTTTAAAAGGTGTGAAAACTTGTAATTCCTAGAATTGAATGGATTGTTGGTTTTATTCACTTTTGCAAATCATTTAAAATGATTCCATTAAAATTTTTGAATTTTTTTGTTACTTGATTTTTAAAGATTTAAAAGGGTGAAAATCTTTCATGGTTTTGAAATGAGTAAAACAAATAAGTAAAGAAAATTAATACTACTCAAATCCAAAAAAGGTTGAGTGAAAGAAAAAGGGTCATCACAATGAGTCCTATTTTTGTACTTCTTATTTTATTTCTACTTCACTTATTATTGTATGAACTTGAATATTAAAATATAATAAAGCATTTTATTTATTTTAATTAGAATTTGAAACTAAATCATGTAATTAGATTTAAGACAAAAAATAGTTTGAACATATTGGTGACACTAAAGTAGGCATCTCAACTTTGGGAAGGACATGGATCATATTTTTATTTGAATGATGAAAGTGGCATAGAACAAATAAAAAAGAGGTGAAACCTATTTTATTATGAGAAACACATGGATCAAAGTATATGATGCATCTAAGGATAACAAAAATGTATCATGATACAACATTTTTTTGAATAAATATTAGGTTTGTTGGTGAAATCTTTATCGCAAGATCCCCTTATCATTCTTCTTTCAAGATTTTATCTTTTAGTCCGACGTAATGAAAAGCATGACATGATTTATTTATAAACTCTATATGTAATAAGGTTTAGGTTCTTATGTTTAGCAAATTTTGAATAATATAATGAGTTTTAGAATTAGTCATTTAATACAAATCTATTGATGAGTTAAATTCAACTTGGTGAACTTTGAATTAGCTCTTGAGAGGGTGAAAATTATGACACAAATGGAGAGTCTTTGTTATTATCAAATTTCATTGTAGTTCATCCTTTGATAACCTTTTTTATATTTTTTCAATTTTTCTCCAATCTATTATTCTTCATTATTTTTGTTTAATAGTTTCCAATTTAAATTTGGCCACGCCTCACTTCTAAACCCTAAATTGTCAACTCTTAATCCAATTTCTCACTTTTACCAACTACTTTGTTGGCTAACTTTCTCACATTCCCTAACACCTCATTACCCTCAGCTCCCTTGGTGACATCGACAACCTATCCCAAAGTTGTCCAAATCAACTAAAAACAACATCCTACTTTCTGATTGCCTAACCACGATTGGCCCTCATAAATTTTGTCCCTCTAATACTAATGCTTTTGGTCTTCACATATTCTACCTTCACCCACATTACTCATCCTAACAACTACAAACATCACCTACCACTTCTTCGTTTTGCAACTCTTGATGCTAGCTACCTCTTTGTGTCGTCAAGGCCTTCCGACCATTAGATCTTCCCATGAATTGCCTTATTTCCAATCTTCAACACAATGTTTGGGGATTTACCTTATATAAGTTTGAATTCTTGGTAATTACAAAACTTTATGAAGCTTTATGTGATGTTAGTCTCAATTAACCACTCATGTTCAGCCAAAAGTTTGCTGTTGTATGATACTTTTCTATGAGATCACTTGTGTTTATCCCCATGTTCACTGACGTATGACCTTTTTCATTATTTCCATTCTATACATCTTATATAATTTTTAATAGTTTAGTATTTTTCCATATACATAAGTTATGTGAAATCAAATTCTCCAATTTGTGTGAATGAATGTATGCATTGAAAAGGTTTTTAAATTAGTGGTAGTCTTATTCTTTGATTTCCTATGTGCATTTTAGAGTGAGTTTAGGCTTAATTGAGTCTTTATATTCTATGGTATTTAAAAAAACTCATATTAGGAGTCCTTTAGGCATTAGCAACTTGCACCAACAAGATTGCCCTATCCTAAGAAAAATGTAGAGTTGCAGGCTTGGCATCATACTCTACTTAGCCAAAAATGCAGTGCAAGATAATGGATATATGTCCAAAGGGTCAACATGGGCAATGCTTACAGAACCTTCAATAAGAGAATTCCTGAGAAACTTGGAGAAATTGTCCACAACAAGTTTCCTTTAATCTAATTGAGAAAAAACTTCTTTGTTAGGTCTAGGAGCTAATAGGCTTCAATAGTTTCCTCATAGGTAGATCAAGCTTATCAATTGATCTAACTTGATGGTAGATGCTTGGACTAAACTTTAGCATAAGGCTCTTGTTGAGCTTCCAAAAGATTTAACAAGCTACAAAGAATGGCCAAGGTTGTTTCATTGGTTAAAGCTGGTAAAGTCAAGCAACCTGATCTAAGCATGAAGCCTACTTAGAATGAGCTTTACATTTTCATTTTTTGTGTCTAAAGGGATGGAGAAGGGTGGAGGTGAAGGGAGTGCATTACTCATTTTGCATGGTTGTCATTTCGGACAGAAGGGAATAGGACATTGTAGTGGTGTCCACACAGTCAAGGGACTTCGGGTAAACTAGATTGAATTTACGTTGTTATTTTTTGAATAAAAGTTAGGTTGTCTATTACATCAATGAACAATATTTCTTAAAATCATACTTTTTTTTATCAATACTTAAGAGTGCACAAAATGAACATTTTAACTCATTTGGACTATTACATATCCCTTTTTGCACTCAATGGATCATCCACATAAAGTGTAACCGCCAAAGTGTATCCTTTGGCATTAGCCACCTAAGGCATTGCTCTATGTCAAATTGTTTTGGGCCATCTCGAGGAGTAGCTGATCTCCTATTCAATCTCTTCATAAGGGGGAGCAACCTTATTCGACTTGATGTTTGTGCTTTACATAAACCCCTTCTTGTCCTAATAACTTAAACAATGTGGGTAGACATTGCCATACCAAAGTGTAAACTAAGCTGGATGGACAATGATTGAGAATCTATAATCTATTGAGCTTGGTGCGTTGTAGCAATTTGATATAAAAAATTTAAAAGGCAAATGCTAAGACAAGTCGAAGACATTAAACTCCAATGGTAGGGTTCAACAGTTATATGAACACAAGGGCAACCCTTTGGATTAAGAAGCCATCTGAGCAAGTTAAGGAGGCCTCTAACTCACCCAACAACTAATGATCTAAAGCCTAACGAAGGGCGATGGCTCCTTTTGAATAGAAGTGGAGCACAAGAAAGAGCATATTTAAAAGCATTTACTTCTTAAAATAATTTATTATTCGAGTTTAATATTATTTAAAAGCATTTAAATATATTCAAATTAAGATTTGTATTCTTATTGATATTGGTCAAGTGTCATAGATGTTTTTAAAAAATTACAATGTAACCTCTTCATTACATTTCTCAAAAAACATTCTAAATAAATATTATGATATTTCTAGAAACTTTATTAGGTAATGACTAAATAATTTAATTTAAACTAGAATAAATGTGTCACAAAATGAAGAATAAATAAACTTTTAGATTAAAAAAATATATCTAATGAACAATATAAAGTGAGATATCCATCATTAAAAAGAGCTTAAGAGTAATACAAATTTAATCTATGTTTTAAAACTAAAATTTAATTCAAAAAATCACTATTGCATAGATAACAATTTTTACATTACCTGTGCAGAATAATTTTGACCCCACAAATTAAAAAAAGAAAAGTAAAATTTCATTTAAAAAAATACTATTATTTTCACAAAAATTCAATTTTCATTATATAATTTAATCATAAAAGATAATTCATAAGTACTTGTCTGTTTACAATAGATTATCATCAATCTCAATTTGACTTAATTCTAATCTAAGATCATCATAAAAATGTTCAATTCAAACTTTGAACTTCGTTTGAGCAATAAATGTGTTTTTGAAATTCTTTATGCTTAAAGTAAGCCCACAAGAAGGGGGTGAATTGTGGTAAATAAAATTTTGAGATTTTCTTTCAATTTTTGGTGTAAATTAAAACTTAAATCTTTTAAGCAAGAATAAGAAAGAGTAGTAAAATAGTATACAAGATTTTTAAGATGGTTCGACTCAAAATCGAGACTACATCCACCAACTGGTGTTGGGAAAAAGCTACTAAAATCATCAATTACAAGCAAGGTTTTTCTTACTGCTCACCTCAAACCTACTTGAGTTTTTACCTATGGCTAATCCTGAACCTACTTGAGTTTTTTTTGGTCTCAACTCGAACCTCAGGCTTTTGCATAATTGCCGCGATGCCCTTACCGCAAGGAAACAAATGCAAAAATTGGCAACAAAGTATAAACTTAAGACAATTTAAAAGAAGTATAAGGCAAACTCAATACATTAAAAATTCCAAGGAAAAACTAAAAAGAGGGAGAAATAGAAATTGAAAATGGTTGAAGGAAAACCTGCAATTTCGGGTTTCTTCTTGTAACTTTCACTTTCTGATTTTATAAGCACCGTATACACTTGAGATAGCTTGAAATTGTGATTTGAAAGCTTTGAGAACTTAGAAATGGTAACATCTTGGAGTTCTTCATCCTTTCCTATTTATAGAGCTTAAATTTGAGCTCTAAATCCACTTCCAGCGACTCTAAAATGAAATAAATGTTTGGGTAATGGACACATAGTAGTCACCATTCTATTTGAATCCTGAAATGGTTGTTTTTTATTGAATCCCGATTTTACCATTCGAGATCAATTCTAGATGTTGGATCTAGGTGGCCTTGAATTAGAAACTTACTGTAGTGGTTTCGTGTTCCGCATTGTCTTGCAAATCTACCTCATGTTCAAAGCTCTTATCATTTTACTGTTTTCTTGCAGTATTTTGCCTTGCCTAACCTAAGCCGTCGGATCGCACTTGCCCTTCCACCTTCTTTAACAATCAGATGGGAATTTAATCCTATATTGCCTAAATTATGTTGTCATTGCTCTATATAAGGATTTCGATTCGCATGTCTCCAGAGTTGTTTGGGGTTGGCTCCCCCTTCCTCGACCAAGATTTGATCACTTGGTCTTGGTTGAGTTTATTTCGCACTATTCTGTTCAGCTCTCCCTGCAAACTGATTTCGTGCTATTTCGTTCAGATTCCGCTGCGGCCTTCTTCCTTCACCTTCGAGGCACGCTCGCCCCTTACGGGTCTATTGAATTATTTTTATTTTATTTTTTTAAATCCCTAAAGCCTGGACGAACCCACGGTAGAGTCAGGTTGACCCGCCCAAATGCTATAGTGAAAAATACTGAGACGAAAGTGCTTTTATAATGTTTTGTGAGAATTTTTGTGCCAAAAGTTTGAACATAGGTGTACCAAAATAATTTTATATTATGATAGTGTTACAAGTGTCCTAAGTGAATATGATAAGAAATTCATGAAAAATAGTTTCAAAATAATTTTTTAAAATCAAATACCAATATCTATACTTTTCATCAATAATGCTTGTCCCAAAAATCAAAATTCAACAATTATTAAACTTATAACATTTTCAAATATTAATACTAGTAGTGTGTCGCATCATCTCAAAATTTGGACATATCAAGTTCAAGAAAAATAATGAGAAATTCAAGTATAAAAACTTTTAGCCCATGTCTTTAATTTCCTTGAAACTTGTCATGGCTCCAAGACCTTGAAGATAACTATTTTAGACATTTAAACTTTATGGTTTGACTTAATTGAATATTAACACACTTAAAGTAAGACCATATGAGATATTTATAAAAATTTATGCTTGACTCATCAAACACAAGGGTGTAATAGAGGATAAGTTTAAGAGGACAATTGGTTTAGATGGTTTAGAAAAGTTAAATGTAATCACATAATATTTGAATAGGAAGTGGCTAATTATAGAAACTCCATATTTTGATAGAGGAGAAGAAAAAAACCAAAAATATAAGGTATTGAGAAGGACTTAAGGTGCTACAATCTTAATGAAGATGTGTTAAGTACATAGAGTGTAATAGTATCAAAAAGTTTTATCTAGTAGACATCATTTGGTGGGGTTACTGACTATTCTTAATAGTAAAGCTGATTAATTAATTTTTTTTATGTGATAAGGTAGTTTATTATTGAGGTTGTACAAGTGTATGTATGTTTGTATTTTTAATGGTTATTTGATATTTTTTATTTTTGAAGTATATGAATATGTATGAAAATTCCTTTTACTTATCTTTCATGCTAGTGAATGCATATACTTGATGTAAAAAATGTTCACAAACACTAGGACTTAGCTACATTTCAGGGGTTGTGTGCCATTGTAGGTCATGCACTGCACATCTTAAAAAATTATAAAATTTTCTTTGTTTTTTGTCTTCACTTTATTTGTCCTTTTAAAATTAAAGGATAATTTTATTTTCATATATGGTTGTTTCTTTCTAAGAATGCTTTATCCTTCTTATTTATCAAATGTTGTCACATTTAAAAAACATATTTTGCCAACACTTTTCAACAATGCATTTCTAGTGTAATAGATATACTTAATAGATGATTTAAATGTGTTTGGCATAAACTATGAATTTTGTTTCTTATGACAATAGTTATTAGATTTTTGTTATTATAAATAGAAGCCAAAAATTGTGTGATCGTACTGAACTAGTGATCTTCACAGATTGGATTAACATTTGTTGTATATGATTACCTCGTTTTGTGCTTCTCTAGGCTTTGTGAAGGAAAGTTAAAATTGAATTAATCTTATGTACTAAATCTAAGAGCTGTTTGGTGCCTATTTTGAAAGTTGACATTATGTTTTTCTCTTCCTCTTGTGGGTTAATCAATACACTTGACTTATGCAAACGCAACACCAAACAAATGGTATTATCTATACGTGCAATTCATCATTTGCCTTCCATTATGAAGTGGGGTTATGTTGTCATCACAACTCCTAATGGAATATTGGACCACGAGGAAGCTATGAGGCAAAATTTTGGTGGTTAGGTTCTTGTCTTTTTCCACAAAGAGTTGTTTTTTCTTGTGTGTGTTAATGGCCATCAGGAAGGTAAAATCTAGTAATGATGTCATGCTTCATTTAGGTTGTTGTGTTCTACTTATAAATGAAATGCATGAACTAATTCTTGATTTATTCATCAAAACTGTGTAACACCAAAATATTGCAATTTATGTGGTTATTATCATTGGTGTGAGATAAATTATTATGTATATGTCATAAAAGAAAGGTAATGTATTTAAATAAAGCAGTTTTACCTGCGAATATTTTGAATAGAAGTGGAGTACAAGAAAGTGCTAATTAAAAAGCATTTAAATTTTAAAATAATATAATTATTCAATTGAATACTATTTAAAAACATTCAAATATTATTCAAATTAAGATTTGTATTCTTATTCATATATATCAAGTACCATAGATGTATTTAAAAAATGACAATGTACCACCTTGATTACATTTCTCAAAAAACATTCTAAATAAATATTATGATATTTTATGAAACTTTATCAAGTAATGACTAAATAATTTAATTTAAACTAAAATAAATGTGTTGTAGAATCAAGAATAAATGAACTTTCATATTAAAAATATATCTAATGAACAATTTAAAATAAGATTATCATCATTAAAAATAATTCAAGAGTAATTTAACCCCACACTAAAATAAATATACCAAGTGAACAACACTTGTGCAGAATAATTTTAACCCCACAATTAGAAAACAACCAAAGAAAAATTTCATATAAAAAAATACTATTATTTTTGACAAAAAGTCAATTATCATTATATAATTTAATGAAAAAAGATATTCCATAACTAATTGATTGTTTTCAATAGATATTGTGTGGATTTAGTAAATCTAAAAAATAGAAACTAAAATAAGTTAAATCAATCATCACATATTTTATTAGTAAAACTTAATAATAAAAATAAAAAGGAGATATTATTAGTCTTAAAAGATAAAAATAGCAAATATCGATATCATGTAAAAACAATAACTAATAATAAATGTCCTATCATAGAATATGAAACTAAAAAAATTTCATTAGAGTTAAGTGGGTTTTTTTTCAAAAATATCTCAATATTTTAATATCATAGTATCTAATATATATATATATATATATATATTAAGAACTTCTTTTAATAATTAATATGAGACAATTCATTTCTAAATTCTTAGAGACTTGTTAACAAAAATAATAATATTGCTTTCTCAATTCACTCATCTCCCTCATCAAGTGTTATATTATATTGAAGGCTTTCGATGCTCTTTCATTTCTCATGGAACCTCTTCTTCAAAAGATGATCCATTGTTATAAATGCTAATGAAATTTAATAATTAATGATATAAATTTTTGTAATGAAACCTAACAATTTCTTTCAGATCAAGTGATTAAGTGCTTTACAATCTAGCACGAGAACCAACTTTTATTCTTCTCCGTGGCATAAAAAGGATTAGACAACACTCTTAAGTAACATGGCTTTTATTATATATTTTGTAATTAGTAGGATTGATAAAATATAATTAATTATTTGCATAAAATATTTATTCACCTTCCTTTTAATATGAGGCACAACAACAAAAGTTTCCCATTATTTGAGTGGTAGTAGTTATTTAAAATAATTGATTTTACAAATTACACATTTTATTACAACCTAAGTCATATATTTATTTCATTAACCTATCATATCTTTTAGAGACACAATCTTAATAAAAACATATTAATTATTATAGTGTTATTATAATATGCATTGATGAATAATCTTTATCATTCATCATGACAATAATTTTATATGTTTTCTCACATTAATTCTTACAACTACTATTGATTTTAAATTTTTAAATAACACAGCATTCAAATTCTTAGAATTTATTGGAGATTCGTGAAGAAACATATAACTATCATATGAACCCTAATCTAACATAAATTTAATATATCAAAATAAACTATAAAATATAAAAAAAATGAATTCAATGATTCAAGAAATTTTATGAGTAAAAGATATATTTTCTTAGAAAATATGTGGTTATCCTACAATATATATTTTGTTCTTAAACTTTTTCAACACCATTTATGAGTTACTAATGAAGATATTCTTTTTTTTTATTTTTTTAGTTTGAATCAACAAAATTGTCTTTTTTAGCAAATAAAATATGTCTATCCCATAAACCACGATACGATTTTGGATTCAAATTTTGGGCGAGACTTCAGACGGCTAAACAATTTGGAAATCAGGATCCCTAACTAGTGCCACTCCGCCTTTATTTCTTCAACAATAATCACTAACCCTCCTCTCTCTCCACTGCTTGGAATGGAAGGCTTCTATTTCCCTGCGACTATCCCTCTAGCGAGTTCTGGCTGTCAACAGTTGTAAGGCATGGAATCCGATTGGTGTATAGGGAAACTCGCGAGGTTCAAGTTCACTTCACGGATGGCAGTCCTGGTGGTTGCAAACATCAGATCCTTCACTGAATCCGAGAGGTAGTTCTCTACGTGTCCTTCTCAGATTTCTTTGTCAACATGCAAGGGTGATCATGCTTCAATTGTTTTACACGATCGGGCAAACGGGCAAATCTCCCACAAAATGACATTTTGAATCTTTTTCTTCAATGAAGACTTCCCTTGTTGTTTAGCTTCATCCCAGATTAGTGCATCGTTCTATCTGGAGATACAGTGTAGTGATACGGTTTCTTGATTTAGGTTTTGGGGGTGTGATTGCATATAATCTTTCCCTTTGCTGGTTAGTTGTTTTTCTTTAGGGATAATTTTATTTGAATCGACTGGAAGAGGTTGTTGAATAATTCGTACATAGTATTTGAGTGAGATAGGTTTTAAGTATGCATTGGTCTCGGGCAATTTTTTAAGCATTTCATTGATTTTTTTTGCTGCGTTTATCGATGCAAGGAATCACTAGAAGATTTTTTTTTCAGAGGATTAAATAGCAGTATAGTAGGGACCAGAATGAGAAACTGGTTATGAAGATGATGTTTTCAATGGCAGATAGCTAATCAAAAGAAAGATGAGCTGGTGCACGATGCTTAATTAGTTTAATCTTCGTATAGAATTGTTGTTAAAAAGGATATAATTTTTTTTGTTTATCCCCCTTTACCATGTTACTTCAGGGGAGGAGGGCACCTTGATCTACCTCGTAAGCTACTGTGTAGCTATGAGAAGTTCTTGGATGGTGTTTAAGGGTTTGAAATTATAGCGAAAGAAATATTGGCTATGTATTTAATATGGATTTGGTAGAGCAGTTGTTCTTAAAAGCCTCTACAAAGTGAGCAAGAGATCGTAGAGCTAGTTTTGATGGATTCCTGACGAGAGCAATAGTAATTAATAATCTAAAAGCCAGTAGGAGTCCATTTATGCTATGTTTTATGTATAATGTAGCACTAATTCTAAATAAGTTTTGTAATTTTATAAAAAAAAATTTCTATTATGATTATTATTTTAAATATAATAAATATTTCATGCAGTTTGATCTTAAAAAAATTAAACTTCGTAAGAAGGGTGATGAAAATTTCTCATAAATAATTAGATAGTTGGAACACAGCTAATATTTATATTGACATTTTATGGAACATAGATCTAAAATTTTTTTTTGTTAGTCTCATTTTGTTTGGATTATCTATGATGAGATTAACTTCACAAAAAGATCTTATCAATAGAATCATTGAATTCATTTGATGTTTTATACTAAAGTCATATATAAAATATATAATAATCAATGTTTTGTCACCACATAAGTTTGCATCATGCTTCTTTGTTCCAATGGATTTTTGCATGAGAACAGTTTGTTAAAGTGTGTGGGTAAAGACTCAAGAAGTGAGAACCAACCAAATTGTTATTCCATGTTCTAGAAGAATATGACTGCAAGGAAGATGTACTTAGTTAACTTCGATAGAAAAATATGATTCTTGAGTTTAAAGATTTCAATTCAACTCCTAAGATCCTCAAAAATTATGGAGCATTGTTTGCAATACCAACTACACTACACATGATTAAATTATTATTAATAATAAAATACTATACTTTAATAAAAAAAATTTAGGTTAAGTTAAATCTCAAATTAAATAATATTTTTTAATGTAAATATAAACTATATTCTTTAAAGTCATCTTGTTCATGCAGATTAAATATAAATATCATAATACAACAAAATTCGTATCCTCCAATGGCTTCATGATAGTCCTTTTTTCTTTATTATTTTGTAAAATTAAGGTTTGAACTAAATTTAACTTCAATTTTCTAAACCAACATCAAATAAAAATATTTGATAGTTAGGTTATATCTATGACTATTATATGTAAAATTAACAACATTAAATCAACTAAATATTTGTCTTGAAGTTGATCAACATTCACCCACCAAGTAAACTTCAGATCATATAATGAGGAAAAAGAAATAAAAATAATTGGCAAAAAAGAGAACTCACTCGAAGACAGCTTATCGAAGAAGACATCTTGGCTTAAGGACAAAACTTTACTAACTGAAGAGGTTTGATTTGTGAAAGAGATGGTTTAAAGGGGTTAGAGAAAGTAAGAAAGATAAGGGAATGGATCAAGTTAACACTCAACAATCTTATTAAAAAAATTTCTATAAAATAACTACATTTAGAGATAGTCATCTGTATGATTCGCATCTTCCACCTACAAATAATGTCTTCAATTTGCATATCATTTCCCCAA
Organism: Vanilla planifolia; assembly: GCA_023846275.1. Lineage (NCBI taxonomy): Eukaryota > Viridiplantae > Streptophyta > Magnoliopsida > Asparagales > Orchidaceae > Vanilla > Vanilla planifolia. Next base: position 23,772,404 of record CM043865.1, read on the forward strand.
TATATGCCCATAATTTGGGATTCTTGTCCATCTTTTCATGAACAATGATCCAAATATATTATTCCTCTATGATTGTAAAAATCCAAGAACTTTAGTATATTCTATAATAACATTTAACTTTCATTCATTTCTTAGCAAAATATTATAAAACAAGTCCCTGTTACTACTTCTTTATTGAAATGAAAACTCTTAAAAGATTAGTTTTTGTTTTGGACAGTTATTTCTTGAAGTTACTTTATCCTTTTTAGCCTAAAAATATCATAAATTTTCTAAATAACTTTTTATAATTTATTTTTATTGTCACATAAAATGCATTTAACAAAAAAACTTTTTTAAAAAATATTTTCAAGAGCTCGTCTTTATTTGTAAAAATCATTATCAAATAAAAACTTTTTGAAGAATTAATTATCAAGAGTGCTCAAATCCTAATGCAATTTTAAACTAATCTTTTGACATTAACTGACTAAACCCCGCTTTAATCCCTAACACCATATGCATTTATGTTATGGGTTGCATTTTGCTCATGCCATTTTTCTTCTCTCTTTCATTGTTCGCTGTCTTCCTCACAATAATGGGGATGTAAAGCCATGCAACAATTCTTCTCTTGGACTTTAACAAAGTGAGAGCAATCATGATGGATAAGAACACGATCGACCATGAGGGAAGAATGCTATAAACCATTTTCACAATAGATTTATATCATAGATTTTCTTGCTTTGCATTTTTCAAATTACAGTCAAAGTTGACTTGATTATCGTGCTTTTTTGTCCACTACATTTTGCTACTTGTTTGCCTTTGTTCTTACATTGTATCAATTGGAGATTGCTATTGCTATTGTAGGAATGCTTAATACTAATTTGAGAGTGTTTTGAAAGAGTTTGGAGGACATTTTCCTTGTTGATTTGAAGGGTTATTTATTGGGATTTAATGATCTTAATCTACATACATCTATTATAGAGATTTAGAGCTTTTTGGGGTACACTTACATTAATATTTTTTTGCCTTCTATAGTATAACCATTATATGTTCAAAAGTTTAAAGACATTCCATGGTGCAATATTGTATGTGAAACTTTTGTTAACATTATATTAATTTGTATTGTAGTTTTGATTGTTCATAAACTATGCAATTATTTTGTATCTATTGCCTGATACTTATATTACCATAGCAATAATGATTCCATGTGGTTTTAATTTACCTTTGAGTAAGTTCTTTTCTTAAATACTAATCAATTTTATGGGACATAAAAATTGTACGAGCTTAGCTACTTATACATCATTATCCATACATTGCATTAACGTTTTTGTGATATAAACTATTTAAAATCATAGTTTTGCATATGATAGTTTATTATTAGTGATATAATATGATTAACATGATTTTCTAACAAATTGTGTGTGTCTATGTGTTACAACTTTGTGTGTGATGAGTCAAGAATAAATGTTTATATTTCATATAAGCTTGCTCTAAACAAAATTGTTAATATTCAATTAAGACAAGCCATGAACTCTAAATGTCTAAAATATTGGTCTTCAACACTCTTGGAGTCATGGCTAGCTTCAAGGAAATTGAAGACATATATTAAAGCTTTCATACTTGATTTTCTTTTTATTTTTTTTAAATTTGATATGTCCAAATTTTGAGATGATGTGGCACAAGAGTAGTATTAATATTTAAAAATATTATAAAATTAATAATTATTGAATTTTGATTTTTGGGCCGAGCCTTATTGATAAAAATTATAGACATTGGTATTTGATTTTTTTAAAATTATTTAGGAATTAGCTTTCATGATTTTCTTTTCATATTTATTTAGAAAACTTATAATACTATGCTAATATAAAATTATTTTGGTATACTTATATTAAATATTTTGGCACAAAAAATCCCACAAAACACCCTAAAACAGTCTTACTCTTGGGAATTTTTACTCTAGCAATGGGCGGGTCAACCCGACCGGACCACCGGTCCGTCCAGGCTTTTAGTAGTTTAAAAAAATAATAATAAATATAAAAAATTTGTGGAATGACCCTGTAGGGGCGCCCATATGCAGCTTGAATGGACCACGACAATTTCAGGTCGCAGGCGATGACGGAACAGTGCAAGATCAAGTCAACCCGATCCAAGTGATGAAATCCTTGTCAAGGAATGGGGGAGCCGACTCCAAAGAGGCTTGAGAGTAACAGGAAGTGAATAAGTTTTGAAGCGCAATGGCAAATAATTTTGCACGATGTGGTACTAAACTCCAACCTTACTATCAAAGAAATCTGAAAAACAAGCGCGATTGGACGACTGAGTTTATTCAGCCTAAAATGACATACGGAAGAATCGAACCAAGGTTGCGCCGATATGTGCCAAGACGCGGAACCATTGAGGTAAAATTTTTTAATTTGAATTACGCTGGAACATAGTTTACAAATACATACAGGCTAGTATGCACGCTGCTCAGATCAAGCCCGCCTAGATTGAACGGACGAGATTAATCTCAAACGGTAAATTCGAGATTCAATCCGTGCTGTCCGTGTTTGGGCCTGAATCGGACGGTAGCTTTTTTCTGTCCGTTACCCAAACGGCTAGTTGATTTTAAGAGCCTTTGGGAGTGATTTAAGAGCTCAAATTTAAGTCTATAAATAGGGAAGATTGAAGAATTTCTAGAGGTTACATTTTGCTAAGATCTCAAAGCTTTCAGATCACGACTTCGAGTAAAATCAAGTGAATACGGTGCTTCCAATTTCATAAAGAGTAAGTGGCAAGAAGGATTCCAAAATTAGAGGTTATTGCTTCAACAATCTCTCCATCTTTATTCCTTTAATTTTTTGTCGTGTGTGCCTCTTATTTGACTTCAAGTTATTTTAAGTTTTTGCCAACTTTTGTATTTTGTTCTTTTGGGTAAGGGCATCCCGACATATTGCAAAAGTCCGGGGTTTGAGTTGAGCCCGTAAAAACTCAAGTAGGTTCGGGATTAGCTGTAGGAAAAATCCCAAGTAGGTTTCAAATTAACCGTACGAAAAACCTCGATTGTAATTTTGTATTTTTAGTGTTGTTTTTTTCCCAACACTGGTTGGGGGTGGATGTAGGCTCGATTTTCAGTAGAACCACCTTAAAAATCTTGTGTGTTATATTTCTTCCTATTCGCGCTTAACAGATTTATTTTTTAATTCAAACCTAAAATTAAAAATTTTATTTACCACAATTCACCTCTGCTCTTGTGGGATTTCCTTAAGTAGAAAGAACTTCACTATGATCTAACTTTCCAACAATACATTTGTGTATATTACATTCATTGATGTTTAATATAACTTTCTTATGATCATTAATTTATGAGAGTTTATTATAATTATAAACATGCATTATATTTATGTAGTTCATAATTAAAGATAAATATATTATGCAAGGTATCAATATTAGCTTTTTAACTATAATTTGCACTTCTTATTTTTTTTCTGAAATATCATGTATATTTTTTTCCAGAACCTCTTAAAACATAACTTAGTTCTCCTATTGTTGTTCTCAAACCTAGCTTTATCATCGCTTTACTTCATCCTTATACCCTAAGGCTATTATCATTGTCATTACTTTCAACAGTTCAAGCTAATTCCCACCCAAACAAATCTTATTATCTCTACTAATGTTAAGATCATTATTTTTCTAACTTCTAAGCTCATCCCAAAACTTCTATAGCTATTATATATTCTCATATTACGTACACTTATTTATTAAATGCCAGACAATGAACGTTATTTTGAGCCTTATCTTTCACCTTCTTATATGCACAAAGATATTATTGAAGATGTTCTTTCTTTTTTTTCTAATGATATATTAAAACTTATGAGCTATCAATCCCTAAATAGAGCTATATTCTTTTTCTTATCTTGAGCTTACACATGTTATCCTTATAGATGAGATCATAATTATATTTTATTGAACCAATGTCTCGTTTATTTTATAAATGTATCTATATTATTAATATGTTTGACAACCTTTTGTTTGAATTTAAGTCATACAAATGAGGAGTTTTTTTGTAATACAACAAGAAATTGATATAATCAAATTTTAGTTAGAGTAAATAAAATTGTATAAAAATCCTATTTTATTATAATTTTGGATCAAGATTGTGCTAATATACAATATTAATTTATAAGTTTAGTTATGGGTTAGGACTAGTCCGAGATTTTAATTTTTCATAATTTATGTTATTAAAAAAAGAAACCACTATAAAAAAAATAAAATATATTTTTTCCTACAATCTTCTTCAACAATAATTTTTTTTGGCTCAACTAAAAGAATAAAAAAGTAACTTCTAACTTGTGGGTTATATTCCCCATTTATGTTTATAATTCAATACCTTTCCATTTAAACAATATCAATAGGCAAAACTTAAAAAGTGTACCAAATATTTTATGTAAAATTATCAAAAACTCCTTATTCAAAATAAATATTTTATATATAAGTAAAATTAGATAAAGTAAATGATGATCGAAGATTGTTTTCAAGCATATAACAAATTTAAATATCAAAAAAAAAAAACTCATTGGTTGACTAGGACCATGCATGGGGAAAAGACAAATTTGGCACCATAACAAGGCATCTCATTATTTTCCCAAGAAAAACTTTAATAGCAGAGTTGGTTATGAAATTTATTTTTGGGATTAGTTTAACATTTCAATGATTTTATTTTTTAATTTTTTCAATTTCTTTAATCTAACAATGGTAACAAAATCTTCTTTTTCGTTTTACACATCGTTTAATGGCAACACTGTCTAACGATCAGTTTAACGGTCGTCTTTTTTTATTTATTTTTCTTTTATCTGATTTTATCAAGATAAAAAACAAAGTGATGTATAATTCTAGAAAAAAAAGGAAATTTTAACAAATATTCAACATATTCTTATAGTTAAAAAATAAGTTATTTATATTTTTTTGTTATACCTTTTGACTTCTGTATAATTGACATCTATATAAATTCAAATTTATGTAACATCTACAGTGTTTTACATGTGAGTTTTAATTTCTAGTAAATTGAAAAAAATAATTTACATTTTTAAAGAATATTATATGATATTTTAAGATAATAGTTTTAAACCAACCAATATTTAATCCCATCTCCATTTTAGGTTTGTTTCGATCAAATGTTAAGTGTCAAAGTTGTACATAGTGACATAAAACTAAATTTAAGGATTTTTTATGATAAAATAAAATTGTTAGACATAAAGACTAACAATTATATATATGATAATTTATTTTTTTTAAAGACTAATTAAATTAAATCTCATGTGACAAATTATCCAAACAACAGTCCAGTTTTAGATACTAACGAATTTTATAGTAACACTATAAAGTTTATTTAAAATCTACATGATTTGCGTAATTATATTTTCATAACCAAATAGTAAACTCATCATTTTCTGTAAGGTTTAACTAAATATCCGATCCAGCTACAATGGGAGTTAGCTGCGACTACGCATCTTCCATTCTTTTATGTGTCGAGGATAACAGCAGCATCCATCTTTTTAACGAGGATGAGGAGCTGGGCATCAATCAGAAAGCTCAATGGAGTGCCCTTGTAAAAATTTGCTAGGAAAAGAATTCTTTTTTTGGAGATTTCTCCGAAGAATGCCTGTTTGCGTTGCTAGAGAAAGAATCTGAGCATACTCCAGCAAAGGAATATGCCCAACGGTTGATGAGAGGGCCTTTGGACATATCTTTAAGAAAGAATGCCATCGATTGGATTATGAAGGGGAATTCTTCTTTTTGTTATCCCCCTGTTTTGATTATTTTATTCTTCTTTGATGGTTAGAGTTCCTCTTTGTTAGTATTTGTTATCATATTCTGCACACGATTTACCTTTCAGTTCGCATCAATCTGCTTCTTGTAAAAGGTGTAACTACATTTCTCTTTATCTGATTTGTTTTACCCTTCTCAACACTTTCTTTTGGCCCCTTTATGGTTGATTGAATGGATTTGGGATGCACATTTGCAGGTTCATGCCTATTATAGCATTAGGCCTTTGAGTGTCTACTTATCTATAAATTATCTCGATCGCTTTCTCTCTACATATGTGCTCTCAGTAAGAACCATGCCATATTAGTTTGTTGGGATCTATATGCCAAATACTTGCACAAATGCCTCAATGCAATTGGTATTTATCTTCTTTCAATCGTTAATAATAAAGCGATTTCAATTTTTTGTGTAGAACGGGAAGGCTTGGGTGACCTAATTGCTAGCCACTGCCTACCTATCTTTGGCTGCCAAGATAAAGGAAATTGTAGTCCCCTTATCTCTTGATCTACAGGCAAACCTTCTCCTTGAATGCTATTTTTTCTCCTAATTTCTACATTTGACTCGGTGCATGATCTAGATCGACAATGCCAAGTATGTATTTGAGGCCAAGACTATTCAAAGTATGGAGCTTTTGGTACTGAGCACACTTGAATAAAGAATGCATTATGTGACACCTTTCACCATTATGGACTACATTGTCCATAAGTTTAGTAATGGCTGTCCCCCAAAACAATCTGAAATCCACCATTGTATTGATCTCATTTTAAATACATGTAGAGGTTTGTTTGCTTTATTCTGTTGTTATGGAATCATTTGGAAATCAAAAGTGAGCTCTTGTAATCGTTTTATGTAAACATCAATGCAAAAAATTGTCTTATAGAATTCAAGCCTTCAGAGGTGGCTGCTGTTGTTGCACTTGCTGTCTTGGGTAATGCTAACAAATGAATATATGCTTTGGAATTCTAATTCCTTTGTTTATTGCAGGACAAAGTAATGAAATGCTACGAAGTAATACAAGACATGCGGCTGGTGGAGATGAGGAGTTCTTTGGTTTCCATGGTAGCACAAACACTAGTAGGTGTTCTGGATGTCACATGCATAAGCTAAATTAGTGCTGAAACCACTACTTGTCAAATTCTCAAAGTTGTGCAGCAACAAAGAGGAGAAGGCTGAACAATCCTTTAGTATGAGCATATAAGAGATGTGTGTTCTACCATTTTGAAGTTATTATAGTACTTGAGAGCTCTTTTTAGTTTTGTTGTAAAAGAGTCTTTGGTATGTAGTGATATTCCTAAAGAAAACCATGGATGAAGCTCTGCAAAGAAGAGGATCAATTAACTATAGCAAGAGCACGAAATATGGAGCTAACTGGTTAGTAGTGACCATGAAAATGAAGCGGTGAGAAGAGGCTCTCATGAAAGCAGTAAGAGTCGAAGTGATCCCAAGTTTCCAGACACAGATCTACTAACAACGCTCTCTCCTTGTTTACATCTAGCCATATCACACTCTATGTAGGCAAATCAAATGTAGGTGATGCTTATTGCACCACTGGCACTTCCACCCTGGGTTTTGTTTGCACGACCATACATAACATAGAAATCGCACTCGAAAAGGAGAATTGCGAGAGCGGTCACAATCATTTTCCTTTTTCCATAAACCAGTCAAAGAAATGGGTTTCCACATAAAAAAACCAGTTCTTCATCTTTTTGGTTTGAAGAAACTTCGGAGAAGCCACCGAAAACAAAACAAAAACAAGGCGGATGAGGATTTTTGGACCCGAGTGGAGCTCAAATTGAAACTAACACAAAAGAAAACCGTTTTATAAAAATAGAAGGTGGAACAGGAAACTCGTGATGAAGTTTCCGTTCTCACAAAAGGAAAGAAAGACGATTGATTTGATTGATGCAGGCACAGAACCAGCAAACTCCAGTTGATCAGCTGTGGTGCTCACACACGAATGGTTGGCTGTCGACTCACGTCCTGCATGCTTGTCGGAACGAAGTTGGGTTCCATTTGGGAATGCATAGGAAATCCATGTTGCAAAGCTAGGCCCACTGCGCTCGTCGTACCGCCGACGAAGAATAGGTGTCCCTACCCTCCCCAGGCAGAGTTTTTGAGCCGTGTAATAGGTGACTTCTCCTCAGTATCTTTATACATTATCATATGGGTGGTTCTTCTTGAATAAATGTCAAAATCTTCTTTTTCTTTCTTCACTTTTTCTTCTTTTTTTCTTATATTTTTTTTTGAGACTTGTTTCTATTCCAAAAGATATGAATACTCAATATATTTTTAGAAATGACAATCGAGCATCTTCTTCTTAAATGTTCGTGGATGATACGACAACACAAAGATCTAGGAGTGCGAAGGAGATGGGATGCGTTGCATAGCCCCATAAGGTAGACTTTTAATAGATGTTTTCCCCTTGATGGCGAAGAAGTGTTGTTCCTATTTTTGTTTAACAAAGACATTCCCATTCCCATGGGAAGAATGGAACATCTCTTGACGAGGAAGGAACAAGAAAGAACTGCTTGCTTGGCAGACTTGCTAGCCCGTATTTAGAATCAAATCCTTCTGCACCTTCTTTCGCCAAGAGAACATATGACTGAGATCTCTCTCGTAATCCCTTATTAGACTCGAAGAAATCCTTGCTCCGACCCTCACCCTCTCGGAATCTATTAATTCTCTCCCAATTGGTTGGATCATTGACAATATGATTTACATCACGGGCGAGGTCTCTTGTTCAAGTCTAGGATGGCATAAGGCTTAGTAAGCCCAGCAAGCAGTTAGGGGCGGGGCAGGGCATCTCTTCCAATCATGCCTGCCAATTGGTAAGGAGAAGTTCTACTCAAACTGTTGATCTTGAAAGGTTCTCACTTCATAATGTCATTTTTCATTGAATTTCACTTTCAAAGTCAAAGTGCACACTATAAAGATTGCTCAATTTATGGAATCCTCCTATAAAATTTTCATTTTCACCCAAATATAGTGATATTTTGATTCTTCATCGCCATGCAGCCTACAATCCGAATTGAGGATGGGTCTTAGATTCTAACTGCTTATATATTTCCAATTGATGAGCTCCTATATAAGTATGTGCTGAGCCATCGTTAATCCCCTTACGTAAAATGTGATAGGCCGAATAGAGGAACTGCCTACCTTGGCTATACCTGAACAAGACTTGGTGGATGAGAGCAGAGGTGCCTTCCGTGCAGCCAACTGTCTGTTTGAAGCAGACAATTACTTTTTACTTCCAGCTCAGATACTTCAAGTCCAAAATTGATGAGAAAGAAAAGCACGAAGTGGCCAAAAGTGTTCGAAAAAAAAAGAAAAAGTGAAGAAAAAAGAATATTCTGCATAAGGGACAGGATTTTCTGCCTCTGAATCCCCGAAAGAAGGCCATATTCTCGAATATATCATATCAAACAATATCCGATCACCAAACGCAAAAGAAAAATAATTTCTATTGATCCTTTTTGTTTTTCCAATAGCTAGAAATAAGCTGATTGTTTCTTTATTGCCAAAAAGGTAAAAAAAATTTCTGAGAGTTTTTTCACGTTTCATTTTCATAGGATAGAACCTTAGCTAATTCCACTTCTCCCAAGGGCCTTTGGGGGAATTCTCAAAGGCAAAATGGGAGATTTCTTTCGTTGATGTTGCTATATCTAGGTTCGCAACACGAGCAGCAGCCATGAGCAGCTTAAAGAGATCAAGGAGAGCAGCCATCTGTTGTGTTCTTTTCCTTTTGACAGACGGCAGATTTTCTTTCACTTCCAGACTCTAGCTTGATCAAGCTGTGCTGGAATGATCCTATTCCCATAATGGTGAAACACATTCACAAAAAAGTCCTATAACAGGAGGAAGAAAGCATGCTGAAAATTGGCCTCTGATCAGCAATGGATTTTGGATGGAGGGCTCCCTTTGGGGAACTTCTAAAGCCTATGGCGAGAATTCATTTTTAGGACCTCTTTCCTTCGGTCGAGCCTCCTATAGACCACTTATTTTGCTAAACGTGCTATTTGACAGATGTGTGAATCACTTCCATGGTTATTCAACCAACACAGAATCCAATTTTGGACTTTGATCATGCAAGGTTTTTGAAGGTCATCCATTAAGAAAAGACAAATGCATATCCCATTTTTGCACAACAGAAAAAACATAAATAGATTTCTTTGAAGTAACAAGACTATTCAAACTTTGATATTTGTGAAAAAAATGGCAATAAACGCAAAGAAATAACATCTTTGACCCAAAAGAAAATAGATTGAAAAGGAAAGCAATGGCATAGCAATCCTTAACACTGAGCAAGGAAGCAGAAACCTCTCGATAAAGAGGATACCTGAACACTTTCATCAAGTGAGACTCGTAATTAGCTTATGGAATGTCTTTGACCTTCTCTTTCTTGAGGAAGAAGGGCTATTGAGAAGCGCATATTGGTCTGACTCATAATTCACTTATGACCCCGTGTTCAAATCAAAGCATGGGCATCTGCAACTCTGAGGTGCTGAAAGTGCAATCTTTTTTGAAGAAGAATCCAAACGAGAGGACCTTAGGCTGAGCTATCAAGTGCACCCAAGCCCTTATTGTTCAAAAAGAGCTGGTCCTAGAAATGCTTCAATGGAAGAAACGGATCAAGAACTAAGGTAGAGAAGAAAAGGAGACTCTTGCCCTTCTCGAGATGAATGAATTTTTTACCATAAAACAAATAAAATTTGAAAAAAATTCGATCTTTATTGCTTTTTTTATTTGACCTTTCGCGAATAGCCGGTTTTGTCCCTTTCTTTCTTCTAGGCGATCGGGGTGGAGACGATGGGGTCGGTCCATGAATTTTCCATTATTTTGCCCCATTTCAATAAATCCCAGCTATATTCTTGACACCCGGCAACCAAGGAAATCAAATCTTTTTCCCTTAACAAGAATCAACTGAAGCAAGCATCGTGATAATTGACTCTGAGACTGAATATCGCCTTGAGGCTATCGAGGACCAACGAGTGGAGAATGGACTCCCCATATGCTAACCTGAAAGTCTCAATGACTTGATGAAGAAATTGTTTAAATTCGTTAGAGAGACGAGAATAATGTGGCAGATTCTTAATGTTAGAAGATCAGGAATTAAGAAAAGGGGTTGAGAGGTGACTGTCAACTTTTACCCTCTTGGTTGTAGTTTTAGCTTTGATCAGTTTATTGGTTTCACAAGATAGGAACGGGCCCTCGTAGAGGAACTTTTTTCTGAGCACTCAGAGCATCTCGTTTGTTTGGATGAAAAGACTTTATGATAAAACCCGAAGTGTCATGCATCAAGCTTAGTGAGCGTCTTTTACTCCAGTCGAGCAATTCCTTTTGTCGTGTATCCTCGATTGTTGCAAGAAGTTCAGTCTACTCTCTTGCAACAGGAAGAGGTGCTAATGGTCATCGTGGTATCCTAGCTTTTGAGTTATTAACTCTTATAGTGTTTCATTTTAAGAAAATAGCCATAGGTTCCCCTAATGTTGTTATTTTTTTTTGGGCCACATTCTTTCTCTCTATTGACACCTCTCTTTCATGTTAGAATAGAGGAGTAACATAAAATGAAAGTTTCAGAACACACCAATAAGGTCGAGGATGACACACCTTGTGACCAATAGAAAATTTTGTCAAGAAAACTTACGAAAAAAAGTCTAGAAATGAACTGATTGGGACCGTTGGCTTCAGAGGCTTCACTATAAAGGATATGGCCAGCAAAGGGGCTTGAGTATGTTAGAGTTTGATTCAAAACAGTCAAACCATTCAAAATAGATCTATAGTATTTCAACTAGGTTAGTGGGTTAGTAGGTTGGCTTATTTAGTGCTACTTGTTAGGCATTTGTTAAGCATGCATTAAGCTATTTAAGTGTGTAATTTGCTTGTGATTAATTAATGAAATTTACAATTTATTTTTTTCCTTGGTAACGCAACTAGGCTTTTCGTCGTCTTCCACCTTAAGGTTTTTCTTCCAAACCCTAACAATTAGTATCAGAGCCAGGCCATGGTAGAAGGAAGAAGCAGAGGAGCCTGTTAAGGTTTCGGTTCCAAACCCTAAGGTGGAAGACGACAGAAAGTGGAAATAAAAAAATAAACTGCTTAAATTTTCATTCATTGACCAGGGACTAACTACATGCTCTAAATAGTGCTAAACACGATTAACAAACTTCATTAAGGTGTCACTAATCACGCCAACTCACTAACCCACTAACGCAGTTGGAAAAACGTAAAACCGTTGGACACGATTGACTGACACGTTTGACTGTTTGACATGTTTGAATCAATTTCTAACACTCCCCCTTGATTCAAACTTCACTACACCTAGCTTGTCTCGAAAGCATTCAAATTTGCTTCTTGGTAAAACTTTAGTCAAAACATCTGTTGTCTAATCTTTAGTCCCAATATATTGTAGCTCAGCTTCACCCTTCTCAATCAGCTTCGTGATAAAGTGCATTTGAATGTCGATAGGCTTGGTTCTTTTGTGATGTACAAGATTTTTGGCAATTGCAATGGTTGACTGGTTATCACAATAAACAATAGTTTCTTGGTTCTACACTTGATTTATTTTGGCTATTAAAGGCGTTAACTAGACTCCCTGACATGCTGCTATGCATACTACATTGTATTCTGCTTCTGATGTTGATTATGCAAAAGTGGTCTATTTCTTTGAACTCCAACTGATTGCATTGTTGCCAAAGATAAATGTATGTCCAGATGTGCTTCTTCGATCTTCAACACACCCAGCCTAATCACTATCACTGTATCCTACCAAAGATGGTGAATCTGATGTTGTAAGCAAAAGTCCATCGGTATAAGTACCTGCAATGTATCAAAGGATTCTCTTTGCCATACCAAAGTGTTGTTTTGCTGGATTTTGCATGAATCTTGAAACTACTCCAACTGGATATGCAATGTCAGGTCTAGTGTAAGTTAAATACATCATACCTCCAATTAGGCTTCTAAACCGAGTAGGATCATTCTTCATCACTTCCTGTCATTCTTTCTTCTTTGCAGCCTCTTCAAAAGTTGTTGGATCTACAACATACAACACCTGAGTTGTTTCATATAATTCTAGTATTGTTCTTACCTACCTGGCATGATAATCAGGAGATCGAATTCTGGGTGTTGATTCTGAGCTACAGTTGGAGCCTAAAGTTTTTTGTCCATCTTCATCAGTTTCAAACCCATTCTGAATTGAAACTTCTACTGTTCTAGCTTGTGTTTTCTATGAGCAAATCCAGCTTGCATTCTCATCAAAAAATACATTTCTACTTACCACAAAGTTTCCATTTGTTGGGTTTTACAACCTGTATCCTTTGGATTGTATACAATACCTAATAAATATGCACTTTTTTGATTTTTGATCCAGTTTACTTTAGTTGTGTGAACAAAGCAAGGTGTATGCAATGCAACCAAAGACTTTAAGATGTCCCACACTTCGTCTCCACTTAAACCATGCTTCAAAAGGGGTTTGATTTAGCACTGCTTTAGTTGGTGATAGATTCAGAATGTATACTGTTGTTGCAACAGCTTCAGCCCAAAATTGATTTGGTACTCCGTTTTATTTGAGCATGCTTCTAGCCAATTCCATCATTATTCCATTCTACCTTTTGGTGACACCACTCTGCTATGAAGTACATGGTGTAGTTACAAACTATTGAATGCCTTCCTTTACAATATTTCTTGAACTCTTTTGATTGGTTCTCTCCCCCTTGATCTGACCTAAGCACCTTCAATTTCTTGCTAGTTTGTTTTTCCGTCATGACTTTAAAGTTTTTGAACAGTTCAAAAGTCTTACTTTTGTTTTTCAAAAAGAACATCCATGACATTCGGCTAAAATCATCAATAAACAATAAGAAATACTTGCTACCCCCAAGGGACTCAGTCTCCATTGGACCACATAAATCTGTATGTACTAATTCAACCACTTGGCTTGCTCTCATTGCATGTTGTTTGGGAAATGGAAGTTTGGTTTGTTTGCCATAAATACAACCTTCACATTAGCTAATTTTCTTAATTTCTGGTAAACCAAATACCATTTGATTTTGACTAAGTAACTTGAGTCCATTAACATTCAGATGCCTATACTTGAGATGCCAAATCTCACTTAGGTTTGACAATTTGGCAGCCATCACCTTCTCCTCTAAACTTGAAAGCTCCAAAGGAAATAGTTTATTTGTTGCCATCTCTACTACAATCATGATCTGTTGTGTGGCCTTGTTAGTAATTGTACACTTCTTCTTTTAAAAAATGATAGAATAACCACTGCCAATCAATTGTCCGATACACAATAAATTCTGTGTTAGTTTGGGAACAAAATAAACATCATGCAAGAACCTACTGTTGTGCTGACTGGTGCGAACTGCTATTGTTTCTTTACCTTCAACTTGAATTACTTTTTCATCTCCCAACTTAACCTTCAATTTGTTTGTCTCATCTAGTTGACTTAACAGCTGTTTGAAGCTTGTCATGTGATTAGAATAGCCGCAGTCCAAAAAGAAAATTTTGCTGACCACAAAATTTTTTTCGGTTCTAGCAATGAACACTTTTTACTGATCGTTTTTTTCTTCTACAAAACTGGCCTGCTCTTCATCTCTTCGCTTCTTATAACAATTGGATTGCACGTGCTCGTACTTGTGACAATAGTGGCATTCGACATTTTTCTTTGATTGATCTCTCTGCTTTTTATAACATTTGGCCTACCTGTGATCAAATCGGTGGCAGTAAAAACACTCGATATTTTTTTTCGATTGTCCATCAAACTGTTTTTCATTTTCTACAAATCATGTTTAATTTCTGGCTGAACTGGGTTTAATTCTGGTCGAACCGAAATACCTTTTTTTTTCGGTTGACTAACCCCTTCCGCGCTGACTCATACTTCTCCCCTTTTCGCGTGCACTGCTGTATGCTCGGTCACCCGAAAACTCTCCTCTCATGTAGAAAGCTTTCGAGTCTTCCTTCTCTTCGGTGCTATTGAGTCGAGACTTGTGGATGTACAACGATCCCATGAGCTCATGAAACGTGTACATCGCTAGGTCCTTCGACTCCTCAATTGCAGCTACTGCGCGATCAAATTTCGATGTCAAGCTTGGCAGAATTTTTGCCACCACGGTTTGCACTATAAGCTTCTCTCCATATGCCTGAATTTGATTCACGATACCTGACGTTTGTGATAAGAAATCTCGGATTGTTTCATCGTGCTTCATGAAGAGAGTTTCGAAGTCTCTGTGCAATCCTTGCAGTGTGATTGCAATCACCCATGAACTCCCTTGAAACATCGTTTTCATTGTGGTCCAAGCTTCATTCGCCGAATTCGCTGCTGCTATTTTAGAAAAAACCTTTTCATGCACAACTTATTGGATGATATACAATGTCTTATCATCCTTTTTCTGAACATCTTACAGGTTGATATCAAAATTAGAGACACCATTTTCTACCAAATTCCACAGACCTTGTTATTTAAACAAGGTTTTCATTTTGATGCTCCAGAACTCATTAATTTTCCCCTTTGAAGACTGGAATTGATGGTGAAGACAAACTGCTTATCGACACATCAGCCATTGCTTCCTTGCACCGTCAAACTTCTTCGTTGGAAACTCGCTGTCAATTTTCTTCTCCCTTCTTCGGAGTACTTTAGAAAATAAATTTGTGGGATGTGATACATATTTAATCTTGGAAAATTTGTGTATTGAAAGAAAATTTGTCTTATGTACCTTCATGTGTGCCTCTGTCATGTGCTTATCCTCTTTCACATGCAGGTTTACATGCTCCATGTTTTACTCATATAAATTGACACAATACTATTGTGTTTGTAAATTCTAATGTTACATTTTTTTGACTCAATAATATTGAATAAAATATTCACATGTATAGGCCCAAGATAATTGATATTGTTATATTACACATATGCATAAACATGCTGCATAATATAACTATGTGGTAATAAATATTGCTAATTTGCATACTTTTCATTTTGATGCTAAATCTAAAGTTGTATGCAATTGTTGTGATAGGTATGAAGATATTTTTTATGATCATCCAATTAGGAAATTCAACTATTCAAAGTGGGATAAACATGAATTGATTCCTTAGAGGACATGCTTAAAAAAATACAGTTGTTAGATTCCCACAAAAAAACATTGCCATAACAGAATCCATGATGGTTTGGGTTCAAACAATTTAAAGCTTAAATTGTTATATTGGTGTGTTTGAATAATTAAGATTTACGAAGACAAGTCTTGCCTTATGAGTTTGCATATGTCTGACCTGCAAAATATGAGTGGTCCTTATTTTTAACATTAATAAAATAATTTCCTTAGTAGCTAAGCTAGATTTATTTATTATCTAGTTATGGAAATTGGATAGTTCATATTTCAATATGTAGCTTAAATAACTAATGTTTGCTTACATAAAAGGATTTTAAGAAGAAAAGAGTATGAAGACTATGATGCTTTTCATTTGTTACCATGATTAACTTGATAATGTTGGTCTTGTGCATTTATTGTTTATTTGTTGATAAAAGAAATATGAATCTATTTGTGTGTCATAAAAGTCATGTGAACATTGTTGAACTAATAGTGACATGTGAGGAAAGTGAACATGCTTTTTGTAATTGCATAAGTTATGAATTCTAGATATAGAATTTGAAAGAATTTAAGTTGGATCTTTGCGTGATATATTCATACATGTCAAGCCCTTAGGTGATTTGCTGGAAATTAAGGAAGCAATTAATGGTTAGTAAAACCTAGAGATTTATTAAAAAAAATATGAACTTTGATCAAATGTTATTTTATTATTCTTTCTTATAAATGGATTTGGAGATATAGATTTTCTTGTAACGATATCTGATTCTTTCCACCATTTCATTAACTTTTTACATCCTTCGCAAGCTCACATTATTCTTTGGCATGGTTAAACGTTGTTCTTATGTATAATTTTACTTTTTGGGAGGATACAAAGGGAGGAGAATCTTGTGGTAAAACGAAAGAGTGCATAAACTAGATTTTAGGGGGAGTTAACAAGAATATTAGTTAATTGCACCCTTGGTCTTTCTTTTGTTAAAACATTCAATTGTTTGTATTAAAGAAATAATTTCTATTGACAGAGACTAGAATGTTGTTTTCATGTGTTGATAAATTTTTAGAGTTGCTAGTCCATATGATTGTGTTGAAGTCACAAACATTTTTTATAAGAGAATTATTTACCTTTATGGTTAGAATAAATAACATATAATTTACTAATTATGAATTAAGTGTATTTTTTAGAATTTATAGAATCATATCCATGGTTTTGTTGCATATCATTTGACATTTTTGAACTTAAATGAAGGTGAAGCCCTTATAAGTTGTTTAATCTTATGGCCCTTTTTTATTAGAGTTCTCACAGGAAGTAGTAAAAATATAAATAGAGTAATAGAGTTTCAAAAACAATGATGTTATTAAGCAAAACTTGGATAGAATGCATGACCATTAATTAGTATTGTTATATTTGTGTAGGACAAAAAATATATTTTTTTTATAAAGTTTAATAATTAGCATTTAGCTGTGTATAAAAATCAATAAATAATTTTTGTTCATGATAATTTTATAATGAAGATTATGTTATAACTTCTACACTTAGGTTTTTAAAGAGAAATTATGCACAAATATTATGGTTGTTTTTGCCCCTTGTTTGCACCTTCCACTTTTGTTTTATCGTTTGGTGCATGACAAAATAAGAAAAAGATATGTGTCACATTAAAAACATTACATGCATCACAAGTTTGTGGAATAATTATATGAATTTCATATATTAAGGTCAAACAAGAATGTAGGAAGAGCACATGTATAGTTGCATGATTTATATGTTTTATTTTCACTATTTTGTTGTTGGTTTTGTAATCATCAAAAGAGAGATTATTATACACTTTGTCATGGAACCACTTATTTAATGATGAAAATGTCGTTATGTTTGGTTTTGAAAACGTTTCTTTGGTATCTTTCATGATATGCACCTGAAGCTCTTATGAGATCAATCATTTGGATAACTATGAGTAGATATCTCCTGAAGCAATCTACAAGTGAAGCAATATGAAATAGTCTTCATGGTTATGCTTTAGTTATGGCTTAATTTGCACATCAAGTAGTCATTGATCAAACATTTGGTTGAGTGGCTAACTTTCTGGATTGAGTCTTAGAAACATCTATTGGTCTCTTAGTTTATTCAATCACTTGTCTACATATGGAACATTTAGATTGGATAACATCATTCATCCACATGCATTGTTATAGATTTATTATTCATTATTATTTTAGCAGTTACAAAAATATATTATTATTTTAATAACTATAAAAACTCCTTAAAAATAATAAAAAAATATTAAATATATAAAAGATTGTTTTAAGAAAATAAAACAAAAAGTTGGCCTAAGAAACCAATTCATGGCCTAGCTCATAGCTCACATTAATGGCCTGAACTGTTAGGAAATGGCCTGAAGTGTTGGGAAAACTTTATGAGGAGCCCTAAGTAAGGTGACCAAGTCAATCTCAACAATTTAGGCTTAAGGTTTGGTTAGACCCTTAGTGGCATCACTTAAATCAACTAGAAAATAAATCTTGGTGGTCATGTTGAACTCATGAAGTGGCAAGTTCTTGGATTGAGTCAGGTTAGACTCGTCTACATATTAGCATTAACTTAGGTCATGACCTCCCATGGGCACAGGAGGGAAACCAGCCCCATTTGGCTAACTTATATGCTGAAAGCAAGTATTATAAATGCCAAACATCATGTATGAGTTTGTAATTAAATAGTAAAAATCATCTCTATGTGCTTTTATAAGTCAAAAAACCACTTCTCCTAGTAGTAGATTTCATCTAATCATTATCTAGTAGGCCTGATTGATTGGATAAGATCAATTCTACCAATTTGAATAGTAATTTTTATCTTATCATCTACCCATAAAACTTGATTAAATGGTTAAGATCATCTTCACATTTATGAACAGTGCATATCATCTAGCCATTCTTCTATAAAATGGGATAAGATGGCTAAGGTCATCTACAACTTTATGAATAATGCTCTCATGCATCAAGATACATCTTGACCCTTTATTTAGCATTCTCATCGAGCAGCACTTTCTTTGTTTGGCAAGATAATGTGGCAATCGTTGTTCCAGATCATAATTAGTATTCTAGAAATCTACTTTCATTTGCTTATAACTCTAAAATTTTAATGGCTATTTTGGATGACCATTTTAGCCCCTAAGAAAATTTTGAATTTATTTAAGCTTATCTAATATAAATAGAGCAACAAGAAGAACATGAGCATATACCATTTAACATTACTAAATGATTTTTTAGAATAGAAAAAGGAAAATTAAAAATCATAATGTAATTTTCATGTCTTTATTGGAGCCATGTTTATGAATAATTTTTCCTCTTTCTTGCTTCAATATTTTCTTTCATTACACATCTTATTATTGACTTATCTAAAATTAATTTTTTTTATTTCTTTTTTTGGCTTTTTAAAAATTTTTGTGTTAGTGGAACATCATTGTTCATTCCATGTTTCTTAAAAACATTAACACATAATTCTAAATATTTTTAATTTAATATTTCAAACTTATGCCTTTTAGGTTTTTTAAATTTTTTTCATAAGTGAAATCATATTGTAATATCATATTCCATAGACTTGTATCATACATGCTTTTACAAATGAGTAATAAAACATTATGATTAATTATTATTTTGTTTCATGCTTTAATATTATAATCTTTTATAATTGAAATTGTGTTGATGAACTCTTGCCTGTTGCTCTAAATGGGTGTGAGTTGTAAAGGTTACGTTTACCTGCTATGGCTAAGGAGAATTCTTTTGATAGTGGAATCGAGTCATGTTTAACGAGGGTGGATGTTGCGACGGTTTAGGTCAAATCACTTAGAAATCCTTTTTTATTTACTTTTGTTTGTTTTTATTGAATTTATTATATTTTTAATAATATTTAATTAAAAACATATACAAATAAAAATTTCAAAGTTTTTTTCCTTAAAATATTTATTATTAAAAAAATTAAATAGAAAAATTTATAGTTTCTTAAAATTTTTATTTAAAAAATTTTTCAAACAATGATTTTATAATTTCAAATTTTTAATTTAAGAATGGTGTTCAAAATAACAAAATTTTTGAGAGAATAACTAACCACCTTATTGTGCATTAGCAAGCTAAAGATTACATAAAGAACAAGTTATAAAATATAAGACAACTCAATTTTCTTTATTTATGTAGTAGGAGAAAAACATTTAGTCACGATGGAATCCATGATATACTTTATCAAGTCAAGATTTTTTGTTCAAACAAGCATAAAGTTATGGAGAAAAATTCATATGATCCTTTACCTCGTTAAGGTTCCATTCATGTGTCTTATCTTAAAGTTACTTTGGAAAAGCTAAAGAATTAAAGCAAGTGTTCATAACAAAGTGCCAAATTTTTAATCTTAAATGTGACAATAAATTTTCTTGCATAGCTTAAGGTTCATCATATGTTGTCTCAACAATGGACTTTAGTAAAAAAGTTGTGCTTCCTCTTCATCAAGGTTCTTAATCATCCTCCATACTATTGATGGCAATGTTTCCACCTCTACATCTCAATTTTTGCTATTAAACTTTTTGCAAGGCTATATTAAGGCCATCAAAAACCACTTCTTGATTACTTATATAACTAGTTCAACCCAATTATAAAAAATATGTCATCAAAATGCATTACTTAAGTTTTAACTTAAATGATTTTTGTTATAAATCTTTAATTGGCCCTCCAATCATATCTTCATGCATTAAATGGAAATGATATACATTTTGTGGCTAAATATATGCATGGTCTAATGCTACCCTTACTGCGTGACCATTTAAAATTGAATAATTTTGTGTAAATTGTATACTTATAAATATATAAAGCATTATAAATTTGCAAACGTTTTTAATTTTGTTAAATAACCAAACTTTCTAATTTTAATAGGAAATTTAAAGGATAGGGCATACCTTTGATAATCCTTAAAAATACATCATAGAAATCTATGAAATAACAAAGTGGTGTAACTCCGAAATAGGACTACATAATGCAAATCTATTAAATAACTCTGGCCCTTTGCAAAGTGCTCACTGTGTAATTCCCAAGAAGTCACTCATTTCTCAAAATTATTCCATTACAATGTAGGTAACCTCTTAAGAAGACTCAACTTTCTACAATTGAAAAATCTCTATTACTTATTGATTCATAAACACTAGGTTTGGGACATATCTCTTCAAATTAAAGACATGAAAGACATCTTTAATCATTACCAATTATTCTAGCAACTAAAGCTAGTGTTTTTTTGACCCCAACTTATTTATAATTTTGTACCATTAAATATACCTATTTATAACTTTGAATCATTTCCAAAAGTGATCAATCTATACATTGAACTAACTTCAGAGAATATTGAAACTCCATTAGCAAATCAAATTATCCAGTGCTTTCCATGAAAGTATTTATTTTGGTGGTCCTAAATTACACAACCTATTTTGTAGTTGAAAAGTCTCCAAAAATATTCTTCTCAATAATATCTTCTTAGGATCATCCTTCCCATGTGCAGCCGTGATTTACAACACCACAAAAAAATAAAGCATATGGTTCCATGTCCATGACAATTGATAATTATTATGGTAAAAACATTTAACCAATAGCAACCACTAGTACCAATTTCTGTCATATGATCACTTACATAGGCTTATAAGGTCCTCTATATTCTAAATCATCCTTAAAATTGATCATTCATCTAAGGAGAATATGTTTCACTAAAATGAAGAGTTATTCCAAAATTTTGTTGGAAATAATTTTAGAATTATTTGTTGAATTTTATTTATCTATCAAAAATGATGATTATAGGAAATCAACAGTCTAACAATCTACTATGCAAATACCTTTGCTAATTTACTTGTTTAATCCTTCTTCCTAATAACCTGATATTATGTTCATTTATTTTATTGATAAACAATCACCAAAAACATATCAAAGCCTTTCTAGCCCTTATAAAACATTATACAAAGGTCATTGTGATTTTGTCCCATATACTTTAACGTAATAACAAATTATAAAGCAAATCTCTAGGTTTCTAATTGTTTTCTTTACTTGCTTGTAGATCCTGATGTTTTAAATATATTAGACTAAATGTGTCCTTAAACCTCTCTAAAAAATATTTGTGTTATGGTTTATTTAATCTTGTTCTCACAAAGGTGAAAAGCTAACCTTTTATCAAGTGACTTTTCTAACAATCTCTCTAAACTATCAATGTTATGGAATACAACTCATATGTGTTAGGTCAAAATGGTGTGCCTCATCATAGAAGTCTAGCAAAAACTTCAATAAAGTATGAAAATCCCTCTACATAATAGTGAGAGTTCCCATTGAAGAATTGCAAACAAATCCATTCAATTATCATGAATGTGAAGAGTACTAATTAGAGCCACTAATGGCTATGATAACAACTGAGATAAAACTCTACAAAAATCTCCATTGCAAACTCTTTCCCTAGTCAACTTTTCATTCATAAACATAAGAGCTAAACTTCTATTCAAAGTACCTATCGTTACATTTTCTTCTCCCATATAGTCATTCATGTTCAAGTAAAAGTAATTAATGAGCTCAAACTAATGCCATTGCCATAGGTCAAGCTTCACATATAAAGAATTAATCTTGAGACATTTATCATCATTATGAAGATCAGCTTACATATGATATAGACAATGTTTCTAAATGTTGAGGCTAAACAAAACAACTATAAACTATGGGTCATGCATTGGGTAATTGAGTTCATGCTTGCATAACTAATTGGGGTCAATGGCTACTACTAAACATTTTTACCTATGAACTACACCCAAACAAATGTGATGTACTACTCAACATTTTTTTAAGTCTTATGCAACTTGACGTTAAGCTGTTGGAACCTTTGCTCACATTGATCTGATTGAAGAAAAGTTGCACCAACTTTTTTAGTTTAGTGAACTATGCATGAAACATGAAGTTAGACACAAACATGTTGTGGTACTACAAAAGACCTATCAAAAAATGGATTTTTTGACTTTATAACTCTTATTTTCCACTTAGAAATTGCATGAACCTTTTTGGGTTCTATTCAAACTCCCTCAACATTGAGAACATGGCCATGGAATGGTATTTGATCCAACACCAAGAGCACTAAGTACATTCTAAATATAACTACTTGCTCCTAAGCAACTCCAAATTAGCCTAATGATTCTGTATATGATGAACTTCACTCCAACAATACCCAAAATGTAATTGATTAACACAATGATAAAACAATCAAGCATGGCTAAAAATTATGTTAATAAGATTCATAAATAATATGGCTACGAACTCATAATATTTGTATCATATATGCAATTTTTCTTGGGACGATCCACCTCCTAAATTGATGTCTTGATATCTTGGTGGAAGATCTATCTTGAAGAATGTTGTAGCACCTCAATGTTGATCTAACAAGTCATATATCTTTTAATAGGTTATCAATTCTAGTTTGTCACTACTTTACAATCTTGGTGATTTACATATATACGTAGACTACTTTCTTTCATTTTAGTAAGGGTGCCCAAAAGAGAAACATTGGCCCTAGTAAACCTTATGTTTATTAAGTTCAACACCTTTGTTCCTATCACTCTATTAGGGCCATCCAAAAATATTGTTTGGCAATAGCATAGTTCTTATCGCTAGGTCAATACGAAAGACAAATTTGTCCTCAAACAACATTCTTAACAAATCATTTTGATAACTATGTGTATTCAAAGTATCATACATGTTAAAGTTCCATTCTATGCATGTTCCTTTCTTAGCCACACTAAAAAACTTCTATATAGTAAATCTAAAGTTTATATTGTAAAAGGAATGAGAATCTATCATTTTATTACAAAGAAGACTATGCTAATAATGTTTTGCACCATCGTGGAAAAAGTCACTTTCATAGCAATCTATCACTAAGCTATGTTGAGTCAACTTGACCATACTTAGTGATAATTTCAACCTAAATGTTGGGCTTGGATAAGCTCATTCTTAACACTCCAACAAAAAAAATTTGTCTCTTTCAGCCCTATTCCTAACTTGAACCTCATCAGTTGAAGGTACCTTCACCATCAGTGTTGATTATAAATATTTTTTATTAACCTCCATCCACTTCCAATATAGCACAAGAAAAAAAGAATGTTAAGACGTAGTATCATGAAGGAAAACAAAAGTAACTCCACAAAATATGACCATATAAGCATTACTTTTGAGTGCATATATCATTAACTAATCCCTTAAAACTTCACGTAAAAAAGTAAGGCCTTTAAAAGTCTTCCATCTCTAAAACAATTAGCTTTTTATGGCTGAAATTTAAAAAGATAACAAAATCACTCCTTGAAATAAAAAGAACCACCAAATCTATTTGATCACTAGCGACATCGTATGTTAACCATTTAGTTTGCTTTATTTGTATCTCACTTAATAATGTTGGAACAAGTATAGTCTAATTAATATTGTAAAATCTTCTATGCCTCAATTTGCCATGGAACATACCAATGTTTGTTTTCCTAAAAGAATCAAAATACCTCAATACCTTACCATCCTAATATTAGAGTTTTCCTACTCAACTATATTGGCTACTTTTACCAAATCTTGATACAAAGCAAATTCATTGATTACCACGTGCTTCTCCAGAGAAGGTCAGAGTTCCTCCATGAAAAGCTCATATCCATGCTCCTTTAATGGAAAACATTCTCTTTGATGTCATGAGAATGGAAAACGTTCTCTTTCACATCATGTGAAGTTTATCAATTTGAAGGTAGTATAAGCTATTATCATGTACCATTGTTTGAGATATTTAACCTATCTTCGAATCTTAGAATTAGAATTTTTTACGACATAGAACTCTTGAAATTTATCCTCATTGTTTTTCCAATGAATCACATAATTAATAGTATCTTTGAACAAGGTTTGGTGCTAACCTCATGACCATGTTGTTGCCTCTACATTAAAGATTATAACTATAATTGTGACCTATCTCTTATCTAGGGTAAAAAAACATGGGCTAACTAATGATATTTTATTGTTTGGCCAACAACACCCACATAGGCAATTGGCCTTAAAGCAATAGTCTTGCAATAACCATTCCACTCTAGACTTTGCATCTTTTATTGTGTCTTACCCTTAATTTGTTGTAGTACCTTGAGATCTATTTAGACGTGAACATTACCTATAAAAAAATATGTTGATTATAATACTCAAGAAATACCATACAAAACATTATGTAATACTGGTGGGAAAATCATTAAAATAACATAACAAGATAATATAATTCTATTACCAAATCTACCAGCCTAAATGGCCATGAACCTAATATTCCTATGAATGTGTTGGAATCTAATCTAGGTTCTCATGCCATCTCCCAATAATTTACATAACTAGACACTTTCAACACTCATTCCTTGATGTTATGAATGGGGGTAGAGATCTCTCAATCTAATCATCATGCACATAGTCTATCACACCAAATGAAACCATCTTTTTACCTTACCATGTTGAGACAAACATAACTAATATAACAAATAGTAAAAATATAACTCTCACACAAAAGAGAGAACCTCAATTATTAAAAAAAAATAAGGGCATTTCAAATCCTAGGAACAACAAGATTTACTAAAGTTGTAGTTCTTGTGTCTAATAACCAACTAATAGTCTGAGACAACACCATCTTATAAATATGCACATCCATAATCTATAAGAGTACTAAGAAAATTTTGTCACATCCATTGTCCTTAAGGATTTCCTAAATTGTATGGTGCATATGATGTCCTTCACAATGTCCTAAACATTATAGCTCTTCATTGTCTTTTAAGAGTTTGATCTCTCCATCACCTTAATTTACTATATTATGCTTCCTAAAATTAGCAACAATACATAATTCCCACTGAGCAACACTTTTCTATCTCCTTTCAACACCACTTTCAGCACCTCCATCTTTTACATTAAGGTTAGCTAAAAGCTTCTTATTCCTTAGCTTTAATATAAAATAGGTGTTGCCACATAACCCCAACTTATCCTAGGTCTCAAATAAACAAAGCTACAATCTAACCATGTTGTAGGCCTATTAATAAACCTATTTAAGATATTTTTTGATTTTTGAAAGCCAAAAGCCACTTATTTAAGGTTTCTAGTGTTTCATTTATGCCCTAACCAACCTATCCAAGCAATGAAGTTTTCCTCAAAACCTTAATTAGCCTATCTACTATTATCTTATGAGTCTTATATCTTAAAATACTTATTGTAGGTATCTTAAGATTTTCTTAAAACTTAGTTATCATTTATAGGTACCATATAGATCCTCTAAGTTCTAAATGCCTTAAAGATATTTACCATATATTCCTAGATTTTTGATCTATTATTAGCCATTAACCCATTATGCTAACACTTTCCATTACCATTTTACTATTATCTCTCTTAGGTCACTCTAATACTTATATCTTTATTTAGTTTTTTTAACTTAAGCACTATGATCATAAAAATGTCAACTCGTGGTTCGAGCCTTATCTTGGTTAAGACCAACACCTTTCTTGTGGAAATATTCAAGTGTTCTCTCAATCATAAAGACCATTTACCATAAAACTTAATAGTGCCTTAAGTTGAAGCCCTTCCCTAAACTATAATTAATTACTCACCTAGTGCTATAAATTGATGTCCCTAATCTTAATTGATACAATAAGGTTCATATAGAGAAAGTAAAATGATAAACTTTAACATATGCAATAGGTTGAGATTGTCATCATTTTCTTCAATTTTATACTCATAAGTTTCCTTCCCTTTGTAGGGCTACTCGTGGGTGTAACAAAAATTAAAGACTAACTTTTGTGTTAAATTTTTATGAATTAAAAATTATATGTACGCTTAGTCTTGTCCATAAAATTACTTAAAGCATGCACAAGTTTCAACATAGTTTTCATCATCAAGGCATGGTGTACTCATGATTTCATATTAACTATAATATCCTTGGAAAGTCAAATTTTTTAAAGAACAATCATTATATATTTACCTTGACAATGTCAAAAGAATTTCCTAGGAATTTTTTAAGTTTAACCATGTCACAAAAATTATAATAGCGTGGATCAAGGAATAGTATAGCACAAATGCATAACATCCTATGATAAGGCTTTTTTTCATCTAAAAATTTGTTACAAAGTTGATCTAAATAAAAATTAACGACTTATTTTTTTCAAGTATAATTTAATCTTAGAAGAAATCACATTACCATGGGACAAAACTTTGTAATAAAAAGTTATAGAACATAAGATAGACAATACCTTTTTTTCTCCACGTATCTAATTTAAAACAATAAAACTTGATGAAATATGATATACATCCTCTGTATACTTTTAACTCTATCAAGTTTCATGCATCCTCTATTTCATTGTTAATATTAGTTGTCATTATATATTTCTTTATTGAGTTTTTTGATATCCATGTCATTTCAGAAGATCATTAATATATTTTTTTTCATATGAATAATTAATTATTATTATACTTTTCTTCAAGTCCAAAAAGATATTAGTTCTCTTAAATACTAGAAATGGAACAACTCTATGTTTTGCTAATAAGTTTTCTTTAAGTGTTTCAGATGATGCATCCAAAAATTGTTATTAAATGTGTTGAAGAGTTTAATCATGACTCATTGGTTTTATTAACATGTTTTAGTATGAATGAATCACATACCTAGCAAGAAGCTCATGCATAGTTTAAAATGTTACCTTTAAGAGTCATGTCTAAAAGGATTGAGAATGTATGTCCTACAACAAAATTTTAGAAAGCACTACAAAAGAGTAAATTTGAGTTTGTGAGAAAAAGCCCTTTCAAAATATTTCCAACAAAACTCATCATTCTTTAGTTTGCAAATAAAATTCGTACAAAGATTGTTCTTTGCTTATTAATATAACATATTAAATATTAAAAAAATGTTTGTTTGTATTTCTTAACGTGGAACTAAATTGTTTGATTATAAGATATCAAAAATGACTAAAATTGCATGTACAATATGGCTTATTAGCAATTGATAAGTAATATGTTTAGTTGAAGTTTGAGAGTTTGATAGGTCAATTAAAAGAATGATTTCATAGCATTTCATTCTAGATGGATATGTGGTACATTTTGTTCAACTTAATAAGCCTTTATATTAAGGGCGTTATAGATGATGTGAAAATTTAGTTTCAAAGCATTTATTCTAATTGTATATTACACAAAATTAAAGTTATTCTATGCTTTAAGAAAATTTGTGGCATGTGGAGTGCATAACATAAAACAAATTGCTCATATAGTGCATGATTTTTAGTGTAGAATATATTTAGTTCATTGGGGTGTAGGTTTTATATACTGAGCAAAACCTTATGATTCATATGAAACATTTTATTTAATACATGGCATGAAGATAAAAAGTATTACTTAACAAAACTTTTGATGCTTAGAACGTTGCAACTATTTTATAATATAGCCCTTTCTTCAAATTTTTTTTATTTGATTTTGTTAAATTAATATCAAAGTCTAATTCTCCTCTAGTGTAAACATTACAATACTTTTATTTGGTTATATTACATTTCTTTAATTAATCAAAATTTAGCATTAATATATTATTATATAATATTAATAATAATTATTTATTATTATGTTTGACAATTTAATTTTGTAATTCAATATAATTCTAATTTCTTTTAGATCATGAAGAAACTAAAGTCAGTTGACCCATCACAAAGACTTCTACACAATCATATATATATTTTTATCCATTAGAAATATTATTTTATATAACTTTGGCATATTTTATGAGACATTCTCATTCATATCTTATTTGATGTTTGAGAAGTTGCATTTGATGTACATATGTCTTAGAATGGAACATACTTAGACAATTTATCATATTTCTTAAATTTTTCTTACGTTATTTTGAAACTCTAAATGTCCTCCCTTTTAACCTTTACTTCCCTTTGACTTGGTTGTATTGTATGACTTCATTTAATCGAATTTTGTATTTAATATATATTTACTTAATATGAAAATAATATTGATACCTATTTTAGAAATTCTTAGTAGTTAAAAATTAGAACCAATTGAGGCAAAATTATGGCCGTTGGACATTTCTTAATGAGATCTATATTGTAAAATATTTATTTCTATATTTTTTAAAATTTTATTTTGTAGCAACTTTTTTTTGTTTGAGTCACATTTCAATCTATATTTGATTTGATGATCAAGGTTTTTACACTTGATTTACTTAGTATCTTTAAATGCAATAATCATGTACAATTGATCTCATTTATTTGAATTTTTTTACTTGCATTTGTTAGATTACTATGTCACTCTAAATCTCCACTAGTGCGATCTTTACAGTGCTTCGAAAAAGATAAATTAATTTCTTCAATTCACACTTTTTAACTTTAATATATATTTTTGTTAAAGTTAATTTTTTATTATTTATACATTTACTATAATTATTTATATTAATTCTAAATGAGATTCAATAGAGGCATAATTTACTAATTTTTGTTTAATGATTTAATTTAATTATTTTCATGTTTACTTCTTTATTATTTTGGTAGTTTTTCCAAGATTTTGACACTTGCTAAATTTTATGAAAGGCATATTACCCAATATCTCCATAGTATCTTACAATGTAACTTTCTTGTATATTTTTCTATGTAAATTTAACTTTTACTTTTTTATCCTTTACATCACTTTGATTTGTTTTATTATGCTTCATAAATTTATCTTAATTCAAGTTTAATACATGTATTCCCAATATTAACTAATTAATTTTTTATGTACTTTGGTGCGCAACTTTTTCATACAAATTGCCCTATTTTTTCTAATTTTTTTCTTTGATTTAGTAATATCATTATTCTACACAAAACTCTCTCTTTCATAACTTTTACATAAATTTTGGATAATCATATTCCATTTTTTTATCTTATTTAAATTTTAATAAAACTTTACTTAGCATTAATAAGAAAAATTTATTTTTAAATTTTTTTATTTATATTTTTCATAAAAATTAGAAATTAAGTCTAATCAAGATGAAATAAATAATGTATGGCTCTTTTTGATATGCTCTATTTAGCTATACATTTTCTGTCTATTTAAAATGTCTTATTTTCAAGTTTCTAAATATTGTAGAAGATAGTTTGATTTGTATCTAATGATAAAGAGTGTTAGATTCAATCTCCTTTGTATCTTCAAACTTTCCTCTACAATTTATCTTATTTTATCAAACTTTATAATTTAGTTTCATGTTTCTTTAATTGAAACTTTCTCGTACAATTTATCTTTTTTCCTTAAAGATTTAATTTTGATTTCATTGTACTACTAGGTAACTCCTATCCTTCTCTCACATGTCGATTATGTCATAATGATTTTTTTACATTGTATTGCTTTACTTTTATTTCATTTTAGTTTTAATATATATTTACTTCATATTAGAATCCTATTTTATTAACATTTTCTTTTATTTAACTCAATAATTAATCATAATTCCAACGATGTCCAATCAAAATAAAAAAAAATTCGTTCAACTTGTCTCAAATGGCCCTATCCAATTTGGTTTCATTTCTATATTTCAAAACATATTACTTTAGTTTGGATCTTTTGGATTACTTGTGTTTAACTTATTTATGATTTAATAAATATTTAGTTAAAATTAAAATAATAGTTATTTTTTGTGCTTATTTTTTACATTAATAAGTTCGAATTAAAAATTTGTCTTAATTGATGTTAACCATCATTTGGACTCACCACAAGGAACTAAATCCTTTTAATATTCATATCTATATGATTAAATTTTTAATGATCTATTACTTTGGCACATGTTATGACACATCTTTATTTGTGATAGATTTGACCATCCAGCATATTTCGTACAATCTCTTTAATACCTTGCAATGTAACTTTTCAAAAAAAATTGTCATTTCTACGAAGTTTTTGCCTTAATTTTGTTATTTTATTATGTAACTCAAAATATATTCTCTTGCTAATTTTATGTCATTGATTTGATTTTGCCACATTGCTTCAATTTATCTTATTTTAGCTTGTATATATATATATATATATATATATATATATATATATATATATAGATATATAATCAATATTAAAAAAGATTATTTATTATTATTTGTACTTAAATTGATAATTCACTAAAATTCTAAAGGAGGTCTAAGATCGATAGAAAATAAACGTAGCTAGACTCATCTTGACAAAATTTATCAAAATATATACGCAATTTGAATGTTTGTTTTATTTTACTATTTTATATTTTTCATTCTATATGGCCTTAGCTGGTTTACAAGACAATTTATTCATGAAGTGTAAAATTGTCATATAGTTAATCTAATATTTTTATAGCTTTTTCTTTGATTTAGCTAAATCTCTCTATAATTCTAATTTTCTCCAAGTATGACATTTACATAACCTTGATTTGGTTTTACTACGTACAACTCTTAATCTCATCCCATGTGTTATCTACGACACTTTTACTTTTTAACATTACCTTACTTTAATTTATCACGTATTAGTTTTAATGTCTATTTACTCAATGTTGAAATAATAATTCATGATTTTTATGCCTATTTATTTTAGTAATTTTTAATATTTTTAAAAGAGTGTAGATTTAGATGAAGGAGACATCGTTGGGCTCCACTTAATGTGTTCCATTGAAATAAGTATTCATTTTTATATTAGTTTTTGACTTGATAATTGATGATGATACTCTCAAAGTCCTTAATGTCATGGAATATAACTTTTATTTATAATTTATCTCATTTCTTGATTTTTTAGTTATTTTTTTATGTTAACAAAATAACATATTAAGTCACCTTTACAACATTTTATTTTTTGTACTACATTACATCAATTTATCTTATTTTAGTATTAATATATATTTAATTAATATTAAATTAATAATTGATTTTTATTTATGCAAATTATATTGATAATTTGCAGTTATTAAAAATGATGTCCGACAAAGAGCAAAAAATGTTGTCAAACTTTTCATGATGATTTTTCCCCAGTAAAATATTCAAACAGGTTTACATTGTGATGAAACAAATACTGTTATGCTCATATTGATTAGCTCCACACAGTTTAGTATTCATTAATATTTCTTCTAAATGTTTTATTTTCAAGGTTTCTTGCATGCTTTATCATTTAGATTTTCTCATGATTTGATAATAGTTGTTGCAATGTATCTCCTTAGTACCTTGGAATGAAACTTTCCCATCCAATACACGTCATTTCTTCAAATATTTTATTTTTATTTGCTATGTTACTATGTAACTCAAAATGTCCTCTTATGTTAGCTTCATTTCACTTTCATTTACTTACATAAATTGATTCAATTTTTGTCATTTCAAGTTTCACATAAATTTAGTTAAAATAAAATAATAATTTTTATTTATTATTACTTACTTTAGTTATTCATAAAAATTCTAAAAGAAATCTTATTCGAACGATAGTATTATCATCTCACTCCTTTCAATGAGTTTAAACTAATTTAATGTAAATTTTGGTTTTGTTAAAGTTTTTCCTATTATTTCAAAATGTTATATGAGACATTTTCATTTGTATATTATTTGATGAATGAAAATGTTATAGTTGATCTCCTTAGTTTCTTTGATTGCAAATCTACTTTAAAATTTTTCTTATTTCAAAAATGTTTTTCTTTGATTTCTTTATATAACTTTTCAACTTAGCTCAACACATTTATAACATAAATTTATATAAAAATATAAAATAATTTTGATTTATTTTTTATGTACTTTGTTGATAAATAAAAATTCTGATAAAGGGACAAAAGAGAAGAATCAAATAGTGTTGGATTCATCACAACTAGCTTTATGAAAATAAACATTCTTTTCTATAGTTTTTTGAAGATTTTATTTTTGAGGGTTTTGGAAATATTTATGAAGTATTTTTATTTGAACTTAATTTAAGTATCAAGGTTGTGACATTCATTCTCTTTTGAAGACTTTACTTAAAAGTGAAGTTCAATTGATATCAAACAATTGTCTTAAGACTTGTCTTAATGGGCTTTATTTATTGAAAAATTCATTTCTATATTTTTTAATATTTTATTTTTTAAAATTGTGGCACACTTTATGAAAAATTTTTATTCCCACTTTATTTTAGAATAAAGATTTTATAATTCGTCCCTTTGCCTTGATGGAATACAACTTTCTTTGATGCATTTTTTATTTTGTTAGATATTTTACTTTTATTTGTTTTTATTACTGTTGGGCTTTAAATTTCCTTTCATGTGACGTTTACATTATACTAATTTGATTATAATATATTACTTCAATATATATAAATTTAGCTTTTACATATATGTAGATAATATTAAAATAATAATTTATTAATATTTAAGCTTGTTTAGCTTGGTGATTCAAAAGAACTGTAAATAAGGTCATATTCTCATAAAACATACATCACTGGTCCTAGCTCGATGTGTTTTATGAAATTAAAAATTCAGTTTTATAATTTTTACATATTCATTTTTCTATGGCCATAGGGTGCATTTCGAGATATTTCGATTATTTATATATATATTTGTTTTTTCTTTTCAAAATGTGTCACTTTGATTTGGTGATATTGTGATGAAGCACTAATTTCATTCTTGTTTGACCTTTACATTGTTTTAATTTTGTTATATTGAGTTCTTTCAATTTATGTGATATTTTATCCATAATGTATTTATTTAATGACATAATAATAATTTTTTTTAATTTTTTCTTTTTTATTTTACAATTCACATGGATTCAAAAAGATGTCTAATAAAGAAAAGTCAACATCATTAAACACATCTCTGTAAGCTTTATCTAATTATAATTTATTATCTATTTCTTAAAAGTTTTATTTCTATGGCTTTGGCACATATTACGAGAGATTTTGTTCAAACTTGATTTAATGATCTGGAAATTACATCGATTTCATCATTATTTTGGAATATACATTTCTTATACAATTTATCCCATTTCTTAAAATTTTTCTTTTTGATTTAGCCATATTATTATGTAACTCCAAATCATGGACCATATCACCTTTACATTTTTTTAATTTGGTACATTATAATGCTCGAATATGCCATATTTAAGATTTATTTAGTAGTTACTTAGCGTTAAAATAACAATTCATTAGTATTTATATTGATTAATTTTGTGAATCGTAGGAATTTTTAATGTTTAACTATTAAGAAGAAAAAATGTCATTTGACATGTCTTGATTGGCTTTAGAGAATTAAATATTTATTTTTATATTTTTAAATATTTTTTTATTTTTCTTCATTTTGGTTCGTAACATAAAGGATTTTAGATATTTTGTTATCTCCTTGGTATCTTCAAATGTAACTTTCCCATAAAAGTTATGTCATTTCCTTAAATGTTTCATTTTCATTTTGAAATTTTACAATGTAACTCTAAGAATCCTGTCATACAACCTTTTTATCATTTTGATAGGGTACAATTATAATCCTTCAAAATATCACCTTTTGGATTTAATATATATTTACAAAACATAAACACAACAATTTACGTTTATTTTTGCTTACTTATAGTTGTAATGTATAGTAATTCAGAACCAGGCGAGGTTGAGACAAAACAAATATAGTTGGACTTGACTTGATAAATTCCTTCATTTGAAATATTAATTCTTATATTTTTTAAATACTTTTTAGAGTATTGCATGTTGTACAATCATTTTGATTTGTACTTAATTTGATAAATGAGTATGTTACACTCAATCCCATTAGGGTCTTTGAATAGAACTTCTTTCAACAATGGATCTCACATTTGTAAATCTTTCATTTTATAATGGTCAAATTATTAAGAAGTCCTAATTTTCCTCTCTTTAGAACTTTACAACATTTTGATTTGGTTATATTTGATTGTTTTAATTTATGTCAATTTAGCTTCATTATAGATGTTACTTAATATTATTTCGTAATATTTTAGTAGTTTTACTTATTTACTCTTCTTATTCGTGCTATTTTCAAGCAAAGACCAATTGATAGATTTAAATTTTTATTTCTATATTTTTAAATATTTTAATTTTTAGGATTCTGCATGATTACATGATATTTTAATTCATGCTTGATTTAACAATTGAAGATGTTATAGTTGATCTATTAATTATCAAGAAAGAAACTTTGATGTGCATTTATCATATATTTCAAAATATTTAACTTTGATATGGTTATATTGTTATGAAACACTAATTTTTCTCTCATGTGACCATATCGCTTAAATTTTGTTATATTTCAATGTTTTAAATTATCTCTTTTATGTTATAATATATATATTAACTTATCTTTAGATTAATAATTAATTATTATTTGTGTTGATTTACATTGATAATTCAAAGTAATTAAAAATGAGGATTGATGGAGATAAATGAACATTATTGAATTTAGCTTTCATTTTCCAGTGTTTTGTTAAGCTTTAAAAAACATTTCAATTCTTACATGACTTAAAGAACGAGGTTTGTTGCACTTAATCTTCATAGTTGTTTTGAATGCATCATTCATATCTAATTTCTTTTATGTTTTGAAATCTTTTGCATTATTTTGTTGTATTACTATAGAACTACAATTCTCTCCCCATGTTGCCTTTACATCTCCATGATTTGGTTGTATTTTATTTCATCATTTTATGCCATTTTAAATTCAATATATATTTACTTAATACTATAATAATAATTAATTATTATTTATTCATTTTTTAAATAATAAAAACTCCAAGTGAACTTTGTTTGAGAAGAAAAAGATGTTGTAGTCATCTGATAAGCTCAATCAAATTAAATATTTTATAAATAATTTTAAATAATTTATTTTTTTGGATTTAAAGAATTTTTTATATATATTTTATTGGTAACTAGTTTAGGGATTGAGCATGTTGCAGTCGACCATCGTTGCATCCTGGATTACGACTTTCCAGTACATTTGTTTAATTTCTTCAAATCTTTGACATTGATATAATAATACTAAGAATAAACTCTAATTCTTCTATTATGCAACTAATAATGTGACATTTGTTTACTTTTAAGTGTTATCATTTAATCTTTTTCACTTGTGCAACTAATTTTATTTCCAGATAGAACCAATCAAGATGAAAATACGTCATAACATTTGACTCAATGAGCTTTTATAAAATTATATATTCATTATATTATTTTGAATTATTTTTTCTATAGCTTTGTCGTTTTATTCAAGACATTTCCTTTAGTGTGTCATTTTATAATTGAGGATGTTACACACAATCTCTTGAATATCATGTAATGCAAATTTCATGTAAATGTCGTCTTATTTATCCTTATTTTTCACTTCGAACTAGTTGTAATACATTGAAGCTCAAAATCTCCTCTCACAAAAACTTTACATCTCTTAGATTTGACATTATTAAATTGCTTCAGTTTATCTCATTTCATCTTTAATATATATGTACCTAAAATTAAAATGCAATTATCGTCAAATTGAAATTGACATGCCCCATCCAATTAGATATTTATTTTAATATTTCTAAAGTATCTTATTTTCCATTGCTTTATCTTGTTTTATAATATATCGTAATTAATACTAGATTTGATAGTGGAGGATGTTATATTTGATGCTCTTAATATCTTGGATTGCAACTTTCCTATAAAATTTATTCGTATTAACTCTAATTCTCCTCTCATGTGATTTTCTCATCATTTTCATTTCATTACATTACATTGGTTTAATTTATTCAATTTTTGTAATATTTTATATTAAGTTTAAGTTTAAGTGATAATTTATTTTATCTTTTTACTGTTTGTTTCAAAAAAGCATGATAATTCAAAATGATGTCTGATCTGGATGAAACTGATATTCTTATCTATGAGCTCTTTTCACTTAATTCTTTTCTTTATTTTAACATATTCTATTTTCTATGGCTT
This sequence comes from Vanilla planifolia, assembly GCA_023846275.1. Taxonomy (NCBI): domain Eukaryota; kingdom Viridiplantae; phylum Streptophyta; class Magnoliopsida; order Asparagales; family Orchidaceae; genus Vanilla; species Vanilla planifolia. The sequence goes on from CM043865.1 coordinate 23,809,180, forward strand.
TAGCTTGTATTACAAAATATTTTAATAAATACTTTATTTGATGGTTGAGGATTTTACACTTGATCAACAGGGAATATTGGATGGAAACATTATAAAAAATAATATGTCATGTCTTCAATTTATTTTATTTCCTTTTATTACTACGTAAATCAAATTCTCCTCTCACATGAAATTCATATCACTTTTATTTACTTGTATTAGATTGCTTCAATTTATTTCATTTTAGTTTTATTGTATATTTACAAAATTTTTAAAGTGTACGTTCATATTATTTATGAATATTTACATCTATAATTCATAGTAAATATAAATGAGTTATGATAAGGATAAAACAAATGTCATTTTACTTATATCATTGATATCAATAGTATATATTTATTTTACTTTTATAATTATTTTTATTTTTAGGGCTTTGGATTTATTTCTAATCATTTCTATTAAAACCTAAATATAGTTACAATTGATCTTGTTATTTGGTTAAGTGTAACTTTCTTGTATAATTTATCTTAAAGTACTATCTAAATCTTACCCTTACGTTACATTTATATGATAATATTACATTTCTACAATTTATCTTGTTCTTCTTTAACATATATTTACTTAATAATACATTTCTAATTTATTATTATTTATGATTATTTTTTTCTATAAAATGTAATGGTTCAAAATTAAGTGTAATATAGATGAATCAATCAATATTTTACTCATCTCAATTAGCTTCACAATTAAATATTCATTTTTTTAATATTATGTTTTCTATTATTTTGACAAGGTTTATGAGGTATTTTGATTTGTACTTTTTTTGATAATCAAGAATGTTATACTTTTTCTTCTTAGTATCTTTGAATTCAACATCCTCATATAATTTATCTAATTTTATCAAATGTTTTCCTTTTATTTAATTTTATTACTATGAAGCTCTAATTATCTTACCGTTTAGCTTTTACATCATTTTAATCAAGAAATTTAAATTACATCAATTTATCATAGTTAAGAATTATTAAATATTTAATTAACTTTAAAATAAATATTTGTTATTATTTTTTTCATTTATAATTAGTAGTATTACATTTGATACTTGATCAATAAAAAGTTTATATTATTGGACTCATCTCGATGATCTCTATAGAATTAAAAATTTGCATTATTTGATCATTGCAGATGTTAAGTAAATCTTTGTAGTATATTGAATGCCACATGACTTTCATAATTCTACAACATAATTCTAAATCTCCCATCATGTGACCATGACATCACTTTCATTAGATTATATTACATTGGCCCAATTAACCTCATTTTAGCTTTAAGATATTTTTACTTAATATTTAAAGAAAATTTTATTAATATTTATGCTCATTCACCTTGGTAATCCTCAATAATATGAAATGAGGTTTGATCAAGACGAAAAAAAATCACAAGACTCATATTTAGAAAAGCCATCAATTTAAACATTGATTTCTAAATCTTCTAATATTTTGTTTTATATTGTTTTGGCATCGTTGATGAGACATTTGAATTTTTACTTTATTTTATGATTAATAGTGCTAGACTTTATTTCGTTAGTATTTTGGGATGCAATTTTCATGAAAAATTTATATTATATCTTACACTTTTTAGGTTCAATTTTATTATATTATTATGAAACTTTAATTCTCCTCGCATGTGTCCATAACATTACTAAAATTTTTTTGTGTTATTTTTATTTAATTTTTACCATTTTTTCTTTAATATATATTTATCTAATATTAAATTTAAAAATCATTTCTATTTTGGACTACCTAATAATTTATAGTTATTCAAAATATTATTTGATCAAAATGAAGTAAATATCAATAGGATCATCTCAATGTGATCCTACTATTTAGTATTAATTTCTTTTTCTTTACATACTCTTTATTTAAGGGTGTTTGCCACTCTACAAGACAATTCAATTTATTTTCCTTTTGATCATCGATGGTGTTACATTTCAACTCTTTAGTATTCACTAATGTAAATCTCTAATTTCTTCGAATTTTTCATATTGATTTATTTATATTGCTCTATAACTCTAAATCATATCTTTATTGACACTTTCTTCTTTTTTATTTTGATAGTTTGGTTGCTTCTCTTTGTCTACTTCAAACTTTATGCTATATTTAATTAATATTTAAATTATAATTTTTTATTATTTATGCTTATAAATTTCTCAATTCATAACAACTAAACAAGTTTGTTCTAGTGAAATAAATGTCATTGGATTCACTTTGACAAGTTCAATCCAACAAAAAAAATTTTCCAATATTTTTAAAAAAATTATTTTTTTCATTGGAATTCTTTTTGTAAAATTTTGATTCATACTTAATTTTATGATTGAAAATGTTACATGTGATATTCTTTCAATCTTTGAAGGAAATTTCCTGCAAAATTTAACAAAAACTTTTAATTTTTTTTAATTTTGATTTTGTTATATCACCATATATTATCTCCTTTGATGCAATCTTTAAATCTCTTTCATTTGCTTACAATACATTTCCCCAGTTTGCCTTATTTGTCCATTCATATATCTATATATATATATATATAAACTTAAACTTTAAATATCAAACGTTTATTTTTTGTACTTATTAAAAATGGTTATTCATAGTAATTAAAAACTAGAATTGATTGAGATGAAAAAAATTTTCTTAGACCCATGTCCATGAGCCTTATCAAATTGAATTTCCACTTTAATATTTTTTCAATATTTTTTTCTATGATTTTCCATGTTTTATAACACAATTCAATCTACACTTGATTTGATGTTCAATAATATTGCACTCAATGCCTTTATTATTTGGACAATAAGTTTCCCACACAACTTGTCTTCTACAAATCTTTCATTTTCGTTTAGCTATATTACTGTAAAATACTAGCTCTCCTCTCTTCTATGCTTTGCATCATTTTGATTTGGTTAACAATGTTTCAAATTATCTTATATCAGTTTTAAAATATATTTGCTTTTTTATAATAATAACTTATTATATTTTATGTTAGACAACTTTGGAAATTGATAGTAATTCAAAAACAACTCTAATGGAGATGAAAAACATCATCGAACAATTTTTTATAAGCTTTATCCAATTCAACATTCATTTTCTTATATTTGATAATTTGTCTTCAAGGTCTTCATCATTTTTTACAAGATATTTTACTTCATGCATTACTTAATTATTTAGTTTCTTATACTTAATTATCTTAATATCTTCAATATAACTTTCTAACAAAATTTACATAATTTCTTCAAATGTTAAGATATTTTTTGGCTGAATCACTAAGCAACTCTAAATCTCAACTCATGTGACCCTATATCATTTTGATTTGGTTATCTCACATTATCCAAATTTACATCACTTAAACTTTTAGATTAATTTATTTAATAACTAAATATTATTTTTTTTATTACTTATACTTTTTTAAATTGGAAATTTACAATATTTCAAAACAAGATCTTATCGAGAAGGCACAGCTATCGTTAGGCCTCTCTCAATTAGCTTTACCAAATTAAATATTCAGTTTTTAAACAAATTTATTTTTAAGGTTTTATCAATCTTTTGATAGATTTCTAAATTCATATCTTATTTGATGATCATTGATTTTACACTTAATTCACTTTAGTATCAAAAAATGTAGCTTTCTGATATAATTTATCTTATTTATGAAAGATGTTCACTTTGATTTGGTTCTATTTCTATGAAATGCTAATTATGTTATCGTTTAACATTTTCAACGACTTGTTTTAGTTATATTTCAATGCCTCATATTATCTTGTTGTAGTTTGAAGATATTTGTACTTTATTTTGAATTAATAAATCATTATTTTTATGTTTATTTATGTTAGTAAGTCATAATATTACAAAAAAAGTCACCTGGAAATGAAAAGAATTATTATATTCATTCCAATGAGTTTCATCTAATTAAATATTTATTTTGATATTTTTGAATTTTTATTTTTTAGTTTGGTTTTTTAATAAGACATTTTGATTCATACCTAGTTTGAATATCGAATATGTTACATTCATTTTTATAGTATTTTGGAATATAGCATTGCCAAAAAATTTGGCTCTTTTCTTCCAAATCATTTAGTGTGATTTGGTTATATTACATTGGTTCCATTTATCTTTTTTTTTAACTTTAATAAATATTTAATTAATATTAAAACAGTAATTTAAAAATAGTTATCCTTATTTACATTGGTAATTTGTAGTAATTCCAAACATGCCCTAATCTAGAGAAAAAAAATGTTGTACTGGCCTCAATGATCATTATGAAGTTAACTATTAGATTTTAATTTTCAAAAACAAGTTTTTTGTGGTTTAAAAACCATTTCTAAGATATTTTGAATCATATGAAATTTAATGAGTGAAGATGTTGCAGATGATCTTCAATGTTTAAAGGAATAGAACTTTTATGTGAAAATTATGTGTATGCTTCAATGTTTTTACTTCCATCTTACTATTTGTTTAACTCATATTGTCCTCTAACGTGACCTAAAATTTCTATGATATTGCTATATTATTGCTTTAATTTTAATTATTTTAGCTTTAATAGACATTTTTCAGTATGAAAAAAAAAATCACCACCCTGTACACTTATCGATTTTGCCAATTTACAATTATTGTAAATGAGGTTTGATGACGACGAAATAAGTGCTATTCAACTCACAAAACTTAGCTTTATCTCCTTAAATATTCATTTCTATTCTTTAAAATATTTTATTTTTAATGTCTTTGGAATACTACATGAGTCAATTTCTTTCTTGCCACATTTATAATCAAGGCTCTTACACATTATCTCTTTAATATATTTGTTTGTAACTTTCTTATAAAATATTTCACATGTATCCATATTTTTTCTTTGAATGGGTTATATTACTATGTAAGTCCAAATCTCCTCTCATGTTATCATTATATCACCTTGATTTGGTTAGATTAGATTGCCTTAATTTATCTTATTTCATTCTAAATATATATTTACATAATATTAAAATTATAGTTTTTCATTATTTGTACTTATTTACTTTTGTAACTCATTTAATTCAAAATGTGATCTAATTCAAAGGAAACAAATGTTGTTCTCTCATTTTGAAAAACTCTATCCTATTAAATATTTATTTTAATATTTTTAAATATTTAAATGAAGGATTCAAATGACTTTTATGAGAAATTTTGATTCTTAATTGATTTGATGACTTGGTATCAACAAATTTTGTCATTGTTATTTTGGAATGTAACTTTCTTTTATAATTGAAATGTATAAACTTTAATTCTCATTTTGTGTGACTTTTACAGTATTTTGTTTTGTTATATCACATTGACTTGAGTTAACTCATTTTAGCTTAATCATATATTTCAATAATTTTTAAAAATATTTTACTATTATTTATGTTTATTAAATTTTCTAAGTCATAGTATACTCTTCTAAACAAGATGGAAAAAATTTAAAAAAATATTTTAATATTTTTAATTACTTTATTTTTATATCTTCAGAACACTGTACATGTCCTTTCATTTCTGACTACATTTGACAATTGTGGGTTTTACCCTCAATCTTCTTAGTTTCTTAGAATGCAATTTTTCCATGATATTTTTCTAAACTCTTCAATTTTTTAGTTTTTATTTGCTTGTGTTACAAGTTTTCATTGATTTGCTCTCATATAACCTCAATGTTGCTTTCATTTTATTATTTTAGATTACTCTATTATACCTCATTTAAGCGTATATACATATATATATTCTTAATATTTAAAATAATATTTATTATTTTTTATGCTTACTTCATTTCTTAATTTATAATTATTTTAAAAAAGTTCTAGTATACAAAAAAATAAATGTTATTGAACTCATCATAAAAAACACTCAAATAAAATATTTCTATATTTTGATCATTTAACTTTCTACTATTTTATGATTATTCAAGAGACATTTTCATTCGTTCTTAAATTAAGTATTAAAGATGTTACAATCAATTTTCTTGGTATCCTAAAATCAAAATTTCATGTTTACAAAGTTTTATTACATCAAACTTTTTATTTTGATTTGAGTATATTACTATGAAATTGCAAATCTTCTCTTTTGTGATCATAACAACTCTTTGATTTTGTTATATTATTTGGCTTCAATCATTCATATTTATGCTTTTATATCTTTTAATGTGGCATTATTTTTAAAATCTATTATTATTTATGCTTATTTACTTTTCCTTATTCATAGTCACTTTATATTAGTTTTGATTGAGATAAAAGAAATATTGGTACACAAATATCAATGAGCCTTATCTAATGAAGTAATCTTTCTATATTTTTAATTTGTAAAGTTTTGAATTTTTTATGGCATATTTTAATTTCTAACAAATTTGTGATAAAAAATATGTTATGCTCGACCTCCTTTGTATCTTATAAGGCAACTATCGTATATAGTTTATATTAAATTTTAAAATTTTTATTTTGATTTTTTTAAAATATAACACCAAATCTCTACTAATGCAACAATTTCAACATTTTGATTTAGTTATATTACAAAGTTTCCATTTCTCGTAGTACACCTTTAATATTTATTAATGTGATTTTTAAATATTTATGCATTAATATTTATGTTTATTTTTAGTAAATCATAGTAATGCCGAACAAGGTCTGATATAAATGAAACAAAACTTTTTTGAGTCATCCACAACAAGCTCCAAAAATGAAGTATTCTTTTAAATGTGTTCAATTAATTTACATTCTACGACTTTGGCATACTTTACAAAATGTTTTGATGTGTACCTAATTTAATGATGTAGAATGAAGCATTCAAATCTTTTAGTATCTTAGAATACAACTTTCTTATATAATTTACTTAATTTCATCATATTTTATGTTTTTTGTCATGTTTCTATGTAACACAAAATCTCCTCCTGTGTGAATTGTACATCACTTCAATTTGTTATGTTATAGTGCTCTAATTTTGCTCATTTTAGCTTTCATAGATATTTACATAATTTTGAAATAAAAAATTTTAATTATTTATGCTTATTTACGTTTATAATTGCTAGTAATTTAAAATAAAGTGTGAACTAGATGAAACAAGAGATCATGAAACAAGATACCCCAAATTAAATATTAATTTTTACATATTTAAATAATTTATTTTCTATTGTTTTTCCATTATTTACATATTATTTATGTTCTTCCATTATTGAATAATCAAGAATGTTATACTAATCTCTTTATTACCCTTAAATGCATCTTTCACCTGCAATTTATCTTATTTCAAGAAATCATTCACTTTTTTTGTTATATTCCTACAAAAGGATAAATGCCTTCTCATGTGACCTATACATCATTTTATTTTTTTTATATATTATAGCCATTTTATTTATCTTTTTTGTATTTTGATATATATCTGATTAATTTTAAATTAATAATTTATCATTTCTTAAGTTTAGTTAATTTAGTAATTTAATGTAATTGCAAATGAGATCTAACATTGATAGAACATACATCATTAGACTCATTATGATCAACTCAATCCAATTAAATATTCATTTTTAAATTTTGAAATATTAAATTTTCTAGGTCCATAGCATGCTTTATGTGATGATGTAATTGTACCTAATTTTATGTATGAGAAAGATGCACTCGATCATTTTTGTATGTTGGAGTGCAACAATCTCTTCCAATTTATCTTAGATCTTTAAATTTTTAAATTTTATTTTATTTATTAATAATGAGCCCTAAATATATTATTATGTGAGCTTTATATCATTTAATTTGGTTGTATTACGTTGATCGAATTTTCTTTATTTCAACATTGACATATATTCACATAATATTTAAACAACAAATTGTTATTATTTATGATTATTTAGAATGGTAATATGTTGCAATTCAAGACAAGCTTTGATCAGATTAAACAGGTGACATTAGCCTCAACTTGACGAGCTCTAGCAAATTGAATATTAATTTTTAAAATCGAAAATATTTTATTTTTAAGGGTTTTGAGACATTTTGGAAGTGGCTTTGACAAGTTCCTGATTTGATGACCATGGATGTTACACAAAACCTCTTTATCTCATTAGGATTTTTAAATGCAACTTTCTTATATAATGTATCTCAGTTATTCTAATTTTTACTTTAATATTGTTACAATGTTATGCAACTTTATTTATTCTTTCTTATGATTTTTACAACACTTTAATTTTGTTATATTATAGTATTTCAATTTTTATCACTACAACTTCAATAAAGTTTTAATTCTTATTAAAATAATAATTTATTATTATATGAGCTAATTCATTTTTTAATTTTTGAAAATTAAAAATGAGGTTTGTTTTGGACAAATAATGAGCATCATTTGATTCATCTAAGTCCCCTTTATATAATTAAATATGTGACTTTTCTTTTAAAATAGTATATTCTTATGAGATTTAGCATGCTTCATGGTGCTTTCTTTTACATACTGGTTTGTTGTTAAAGAATGACACTAAATCTATTTAGTACTTTAGATTGCAACATTGTTGCATAATTTCTTATTTAATTAAATTTTTTGTTTTGATTTGGTTATATTACTATGAACTTAATTTCTTCACTCATATGACCTTTAATGCAAGTTGATTTAGTTAAAATAAATAAATTTAATATATCTAATTTTAGCTTTATTAAATATTTACTTACTATTAAATAAATAATTTATTTTTATTTGTAGCTATCAACTTTGGTAATTCATAGTGATATGAATGAAGTCTAATTGACATGAACCAACACCATGAACTCATTTCAATGACCTTTACCAAATTAAATCTTTATTTTGATATTTTTACATTCTTTATTTTAAAGAGCATTGCATTTTTTTAGCCATTTTGATTTATATCAAATTTCATATTTAACAATGTTGCAATCAATCTCCTTAGTATTTTGGATACCAATTAACCCATTTTTGTAATATATATTTACTTAATATTAATAATAATTATTATTTATAGTTATATAATTTTTTAAATTGTGCAATTCATAGTAATTTTTAACAAGGTTTGTTCTACATGGAATAGAAGTTGTTGGACCTGTTTTTATGAGATATTTGCACTTAAATAATTATTTTAATATTTTAAAATATTTAATATTATATTAATTTAGTATTGTTTATAAGATTTTTGGATAAAACATAATTTTATGATTAAGAAAGTTACACTTCCTCTCTTTAGTTTCTTGGAATGCAACATTCCCAAAACATATAACAAAATTTAAGCTTTAATATGTAATATATATATATATATATATATAATGGAATATAGTATTGCCTCTTAATGTATCTCAATTATTCAAAATTTTTTCTTTGATTTGGTCATATTACTATCCAAATCTAAATCATGTCTCGTGTATCATTTTTTCTTTCATTTGGTCATATTACATTTGTTACATTTTTGTCACTTTACCTTTAATATATATTTAGCTAGTATTAAATTATAATTCTATTGTTATTTATGTTTGTTTGCATTAGTGAAAAAAAGTAATTCTAAAGAGATTTGATAAACATAAAAAAAATATAATTTGACTCATCTAGAAGATATCATCTAATAAAATATTAATGATTTATCACAAGCTTTGGTTCATATTTAGTTTGATTCTTGGGGATGTTGTACTCTATCTTCTCCATATCATGGAACACAAACTGCATGAAAATTTATCTCATTTAAACTTTAATATGTATTTACTCGATATTAAAGTAAACATTTGGTATTATTTTTGTTTATTTAATTCAATAATTTAAGCTAATTCCAAACAAGGTCTAATTGGGGCAAAATAGATATTATTAGACTCGCTATTATGGGATTTATCAAATTAAATATTAACTTTTATAATTTTTTAATATTTTATTTTATATATTTTTTTATTATTAACGACTCATTTTTATTTGTACCAAATTTGATGAAGGGGATGTATCACTTGATTTTTATTGTAACTTAGAAGTCACTTTCCTCAAAAAATTTATTTTATTTTTTCAATTCTTTTTCTTAATAAACTTATATTACTATGAAGCTCTTATTGTTCTCTTGTGTGACTTTTATATTGCTTTGTATGGTTATATAAAATTTCTTCAACTTATTTTTTTAGCTTTTATATATATTAGCTTGGTATTGAGATATTAATTTTATCATTTGTTTTGCTTATTTTCTTTCATAACTCGTTATATCTTTGAAAACGAGATCATATTGAAATAGAACAAATGCCATTTGAGTTCACTAAATGAGGACAAACAAATTAACTATTAATTATTAAATTTTTTATTTTTTTTAATGTTTTACACATTTCATGAGATATTTTATTTCATAAATAATTTAACAAAGGATGATTTAACATTCAATCTCCCATCATGTGATCTTTAAGTTTTCATGATTTGATTTAGAAACATTACATTAATTAATCTCTTTTTATAGTTAATACATATTTGCATAAAATTCCAACAATAATTTACTATTATTTATGTATTTACTTTGGTCATTTGTAATATTTTAGAGAAAGTTGCACTTAAGCCAATGTGATTATGACAAGACTAATCTCGAGGAGCTCTATCTAATACAAAAAAATTTTATGCTCTAAAATTATTCTTTTTCAAGGATTTAGACATGTTTTAAGAGATATTTTAATTTGCACTTGATTAGACGATAAAGAATGTTACACTCAATATCTACAATCTCTTGAAATTGAAGTTTCTTCTATTATTTATCTTATTTCATCAAATGTTTTCCTTCAATTTCATTATATTATCTTTCATCAATTTATCGTGCTTGAACTTTAATGCACATATTTGCTTAATATTAAAATTGTAACTTTTTATTATTTTATTTTGGTAATTCATAAAAGTCTTATCAAGTTCTACTGAAGATGAAAAATAAATTGCTCGACTCATTTGGATCGTCTATATCTAATTATTTTTAAAAAAATTTTCATATACGTTTACCACTCTTTATGAGATATTTCTATCTTTATTTTTTCTATGATTGAGGATGCCATAATGAATCACTTGAGCACTTTGGAGCACAACTTTCCATTATGATTTATTTTGTTTTTTAAATTTTTTTTATTTAGCTATATTACTATGTAACTCTAAATCTCCTCTCTAATGCAATGTGCTTCAATCTTTTTTATATTGTTAAATTACATTATTTTACCTTACTTCAATTTTAATATATGTTTAATTAATATTAAAATAATAAATTATTATTCATTAAGTAAATTTATTTTGATAATTCATAGTAATTCCAAATGAGTTCGTCTCAAGAAAAACAAAATGTCTTTGGAAATGTCATGACAAGCATTATCTATTTAAATATTTAATATTTTTATTTCAAAATGTTTTATTTTATTTTTTTTATTGTTTGTGATACATTTGATTTGTACATTATTTTGTAATTGAGAATTTTATGCTCAAACTAATTAGCAAAATGGAATGCAACTTTTGCTTTTAGTTCATCTAATTTCTTCAAGGTTTTTTCTTTGACTTTGTTAAATTATAATCTTTTTGAAAATCATCCATTGTGTGCAGTTCCTTATCCAATTATAATATATATATATATATATATATATATATATATATATATATATATATATATATATATATATATATATATATATATATATATATATATATATGTATATATCTAAGATGAGATTACAATTTAGTAGCATTTATGTGTATTTTCTTTCTTAATGCTTAGCAACTGCACACTTTGTTAAATAGAAACAAAACAAATATTATAGGCTCATCTCCATGAACTTTATTCAATTAATTAAATATATTTTTATGTTATAAATTTATTTTTTATTGATATTTAAAATTTAGAAGATTTTTTTATTAGTGCCTGATTTAATAATTATGAAAGTTAGACTCGATCTTTTTAGTATCTTGTAATACATCTTTCTCACATATTTTATCTCTTTTTTAAACAAGTTTAGTTTGATTTGGTTTAAATAAATTGTAATGCTAAATGTCCACTTATGTGACCTACTGCATTGCTTTGATTTAGTTCTAATACATTACCTCAATTAACCTAATATCTTCTTCAATATCTATTTACTTAATAATAAAAAATATTTTATTAATGTTTATTAATTTTTCTTCCCTCATGTGCCCTTTATAATAATTTCATTTGTGTGTTCCATATTACTTTAATTTATCTCATTCAAATCTTAATATATATTTACTTATAATGAAAATAATAATTTATTATTGTCTATACTTATTTTGTTTAGTTCTTCATCATAATTAAGAACGAAGTTTAATGATAACGAAACAAATGTTGCAATCATGTTGATGTATTCTATATAAATTTTGTTGGTCTCATCTTTAGGAGCTCTATATAATTTAAATTTTATTTTTTTAATGTTAAATATTTTAATTTTTAAGGTTATTACATGTTTTATGAAATATTTTAATTCATGCATGATTTGATAATTGAAAAAATTACTCTTGATGTCTATAGTGTCATCGAATATAACTTTTCCATAATATACATCTCATTTCTTCAAATTTTCTTTTATTTGGTTACAAAATGAAATCAATTTTGATAAAAGAAATAAATTGCATTGGAAAGTTCAATTCATACATGGTAAGGAGATTTAGTACAACATGTTCGATCATCAAATGATGCATGAATCAAAATGTCTAGTAAGACAGGTCTAGTGTACAAAGAAAATTTAAAACTAAAAAATTAATTTTTTAATTAGGTAGAACTCATCAATTCATAGTTTTTTTCATCTTGGTGCATCTTCATTTGGAATTACATCAAGTTACAAAAGTAAGTATGCATAAATATTGATAAACTATTATTTGAATATAACTTAATTATATATTAAAGTTAAGATGAGGTAGATTGATGTAATGTAATATATCCAAATCAATGACATGTGAAGGTTACACAACAAAAGATTTTTCATTATGTAGCAATGTCACGAAGACAATGTTAAATAACTAAATAAATGAGAAATGTTAGACATGAAAATTTCACTCCAAGATTCTAAGTATTTCTTGTATAACATCTTAAGTAATCAAATTAGGTTTTGTTCAAATGTCTTGTAAAGCATGTGAAGACAAAACAAAATAAATAATTTGAAAATATTTTAAAATATATTTTTTTAGATGCAGCTTATTTACAGGAGCCCAATGACATTTTCTTGTCTTAATTAGTGCTCTTTTAGAATAGCAATATATTGCAAGAATATATAATTATATATAAATATAAATTGTTATTATAATATTAACGAAATATACACAATGGAAAAAACAAGATAAATTGATAAAAGTTAATTTTCTAAATTCAAATCAAAGTAAAGGTTATAGCAGAGGAGAGTTATTATTTGATAATAATATAACAAAATATAAGAAAACCTTTTTAAAAAATTAAATAATTTGCATAGATAAGTCACATTCGAAGATAGTAAGAAGATTGATAGTAATACCACTATTCTCCAAATCAAACATGATAAAAATATCTACTGATGCATGGTAGATGTTAAGAAAATTAAATATTATAAAATATCAAAATGAACTTTTAAATAGAGAGACCTCCTTGAGGTGAGCCCAATGACATTTTTTATTTATGTGAAACCTTGTTGAAAATTACAATAAGCCAAAAAATTAAGTAATCATAAATAATATTTTTAAATTAAATATTCATATGTTAAAGTTGGAAGGAGATAAATTTAAGCATTATAATACAACCACATATGGGTAATATAATAATCACACGAGAGGAGGGTTAGAGTTACTATATAATAGAAGAAAATCAAAGTGAAACATTTGATTTAGTCTGATAACTTTTACAATAATTTTTTGTTTGAAGATCCCAAGGAGATAATTTATGATAATCTTTATCATAAAATCTATCATGAACCGAAATGACACTTAAAGCATGCTAAAAATTTAGAAAACAATATATTTAAAATATTAAAAAGATTATTTATATTACATAGTTTGTCATGGCAATTCTAGTCATATGTGTTTCATATCCATTTTCCATCATTTAAAATTACAAACAATTACCAAATCAAATATGGAAAAATAAAAAAATTATTATTTATTTATGAACCAAATATATATTAAAAGAAAGATTAAAATAATTCAAGCATCTTATACAATAAAATGAAAGTGATGTAAATGTCACATAAGAGGGGAATGATTATTACATTGAAATATAAAAAATAAAGTAAAAAATAATTAGAAATGAGAAAAATTATACGAAAAAGTTGCATTCTGACATACGAAAAAAATAAAGCCCGACATCTTTAATTGTTAAATGAGTATGAATCAAAATCCCTGATAAAAAATTTGAAAATCTTAGAAAATAAAATATTTAAAAATAACAAAATTAATTAATCATTTGATAGATTTAATCAAGACAAGTCCATAGATAGTTATTTCATCTAAATTAGACCTTGTTTGGAATTACAACACATTGCCAAATTAAACAAGCAAAATAATAATAAATTAAAATTTAATATTTAGAAAAATATAAAAATTAAAGATTAAATAAGATAATTTTAAACAACAAAATAAAATGAAGTAATAAGGACATAAAATTCACATGAGAGGTGATTTAGAGCTTCATAGTAATATAACCTGATGAAAGAGAAACATTTTAAGATATCTCAAAAACTCTATGTGAATATTGCAATCCAATAAACTAAGGCAATTGAATGCAAGGCATTTGATCGGTAGATGAGGTAAGCATTGAAATATGTCGTAAAACATTTTAAAACTCTAGAAACTAAAATATTTCAAATTATAAAACTGAATATTTAATAGAAAAGAGCATGTTGAGATGAGTCCAACAACATTTCTTTTATCTCAAATTGACCTTGTTTACAATAATTGTTAAATAAAGAAACAAATAAGCATAAATAAAAATAAATTATTTTTCTAGTGTTAAGCAAATATATATATTATAACTAAAACAACATAAAGTGAAGCTATGTAATATTACCAAATAAAAGCAATATAAAGTCAACATATGGGGAGATTTAGAGTTAATAAGACAAGAAAAAAAAAATTCAAAGAAAAGATACAAAATGTAAGTGAAAGTCACATTCCTAGGCATTAAGGAGACTGATTGTTTTATCTTCAATAACCAAATCACATATGAATCCAAAAGATTTGTAAAGCATTCCAAAAGCAAAGAAAATATAACATTCAAAAACCCAAAAATAATAATTTAATATTGTAGATCTCCTTTAGTCAAGCCAACAACATTTGCTTGTACTTCTACAAATTTAATTTGGAATTGTTGAGAATAACTTAAAAAAATTAAACTAACATAATTTTTTTTAATTTTAAGAAAATATATGTTTATGCTGGGACGAGATTAATTTAAGTAATATAATATAACCAAATATTTAAGGGAAGAATCAGAGTTTCAGAAAGAAAACAAATGTAAGTAATAGAATTTCACAAAAAGATAGAAATAGTATCCTTACCCATCAAATCAACAATTAATCAAAATTTCATAAAAAGCATACCAAAATTTTACCAATCAGGCCTCATTTTTAGTTAGAACAAATTACCAAAGTAAACAAGCATAAATAATAGTATGTTTTGATGATAATTTTAAGCATATAATAAATGAAAATATGATAAATTGATGCATTTCAATATGCCTAAATAATAGTGATGCAAATTTACATGAGAAAAGAATAGTAATATGATTAGGTTAAGAAGGAAAATTTTTAAAAAATGTAATCAATTACAAAAAAACTAAATTACAAAATACTTAAAAGATAGCGCATAACATCCGTATTCTTCAAATAATGTGTGAATCAAAACATCTAGTAAGACATGCCAAATAATAAGGAAATTAAGTTTTTAAAATACTAAAACAAATTTTTAATTAAAGAACTCCTCGAGTCCATTCTAATGACTAGTTTTTCGACTCAATTGTGCGTGTGGAAGAAATAAATTGAACCAAAATAATACAACAATATTAAGGTAATATAGTAGTTACTCAATAAGAGATTTAGAGTTACATAGTAATATGACAAAATCAAATGAAAACATTTGTTTTTATCAAAAATTTTGTAGGAAAGTTCTGTTCGAAGACACTAAGGAGATCATGTGTAATACTCTCAAACATAAAATTTGTCATTAATAAAAATGACTTCTAAAACTTGCTAAAATCTTAGAATAGAAAATATTTAAAAACATTAAAAAATAACATTTAGATAATATAACTCATTGAGATGATTATGATGACATTAGTTTCATCTACACTTGACCTCATTTGGCATTATAAGGATATGTAAAAGTAAATATGCATAAATAAAAAAAGAGTATTTATATATTGTGCAAATCTTTACCAAAACAAAACTGACAAAATTTTAAGCATGTAATAAAATGACTCAAACTAATGTAAATCTCACTTGGGAAAGGAATTAAAATTACATTACAATACAACAAAAAAAAGGAAAGCATGATTAAAAATTAAAATATTATATAAGAAAGTTATATTCTAATATACTAAGGAGATCAAGTGTGACATCCTTGACTATAAATGAGGAACAAATGAAAATGTCCCATCAAGCATATCAAAACCTTAGAAAAGAAAATATTTAGAAAATATCACAATGAATTTTTAATCAGATAGGGCTCATTGAGTAAAGTCCCATGTTGTATGTCTCATTTCAATGAGACTACTTTTTGAAATACTGATTATTGAAAAGTAAATAACCAAAAAGTAATAATAACTTATAATTTTAATATTTAGTAAGTATATATTAAAGCTCAAAAACATTTAAGCAATGTAATATAAAAAAAGGACATAAAATTCATTGGAAAGGCAAGTGAAAGGTCCATAGTAATATAACCAAATAAAAGAAAAATAGTTTAAGAAATAACAACAATTGTATGAGAATATTATATTCTAATATACTCATGTGATCAAGTACAACATCCACGATCATCTAATATGGTATGAATTGAAAAATCTCATAAAAAATTTTAAAACTACTGATAATAAAAAATTTAAAAATATGGAAAATGAATATTTATTTTTTCCAAAGTACATCGAGAAATCTACAATGACATTTCTCTAACTTAAACTACACCTCATTTTGAATAACTATGAGTCAAAAAAATAAATATCCATAAAATAATAATAAATTTTTCTTTAATATTAAGCCTATATATATTAAGGTTTAGATGACATAAATTGAAACTATGTAATATAATAAAATCGAAGCAATGTAAAGGTCACATAAAAAGAGTCATGAAGTTAATAAGTAACATAAGAAATCCAAGAAAAAAGTTTAAAGAAAAGGTTTAAATTGTAATTGAATGTTCCATTCAAATACTAGTACATTAGGCGTTGCATCTTCAACATCAAATCAAAATGTTTGAAAAAGATTTGCAAAGCATACAACGACAAAGAAATTATAATATTTAAAAATATAAAAATAAATATTTAATATGATAGAGATCCACGAGTTGACTTCAATAACATTTGATCCATATCTTATGCATTATTTTTGAAATTACATAGAATAAGTTATGAAACTAAACCTAAATAATAAAAAAGTTATTATTTTAAATTTAAGAAAATTTATGAAAGCAAAAAAATACAAAATAGAGTAATATAATATAACTTAATATATAAGAGAAAAGTTAGAGTGTCATAAAGAATTAAAGGAAGAAAAATTTGATTAAATGAGAAAATTTTATGTGAAAGTAAAATTCTAAGAAATTAAGGAGATCGACTATAACATACTCAATCATCAAGTCAACTATTAATAGGAAAATATAATGTAAAGTGCACAAATCATAGAAAATAAAAAAATTAGAAATATAAAATTAAATATCTAATTATGTGGATCTTTTTAAGATGAGTACACTAATCTTTATTTTTTTCTTGATTAGATCTCTTTTGGAATTATTCTAAATTACTAAAGTAAACAAGCATAAAGTGTAATAAATTTTTACTTTAATATTATCTAAAAATATAATAGCATTGAAACATGGTAAATTGATGCAATTCAATATGCCTAAATAAAAGTGATGTAAACATCATATAGGAGAATAATAATAATATAACAAAGTAAAAGAATTAAACAAATACTAAAAATTATTAAAGAAAGCTACTTTTTGAGATGCTTAGGAGATCAATTATGTCTTCACTGATCATCAAATAAGGTAAAAAAAATATCTCATAATGAATTTTAAATAAAAAGAAAACTAAATATTTAAAAATATAAAATTACTTCTTAAAGTCACATAAAAGAAGATTTAAAGTTGCATAATAATATAACTAAACCAAATGAAGAAAACATGAAAAAATAGATAAATTGTTTATCAAAGTTGCATTCCATTATATTAAGGAGATCGAGTGTAGCATGATCAATCATCAAATTTGTATGGGCTAAAGTATCACATGAGGCCAACCATAAACCTTATAAAAATTTTTAAAAAATTGAAAAGCAATTTTTAATAGGACAAAGTTTGTTGCGATAGGTCGATGAAGCCATTTTTGCGAGGATGATGAATTTGCAAACGAAATAAGCATTATTTATATATTATTTTAAAAATAAAAAGAAATTTATCAAAGAAAAAAAAGAAAAATCAAAGCTACATAATGTAAGATAATCAACATGAAATAAATGTCACATATGAAAAGAATTTGGGTCATTATAATATATCGTAATAAAAAAGATTCGAAGAAATGGAATTAATGTTATCGAAAAGTTGACTTCAAATATTGTAAGTTAGTGAAGTGTGACATCCTTAATCATCAAATCTAGCTCGAATTCAAATGTTTTCTAAAGGCTGGAAAAATTCAAAAAAATAAAGTATCTGAAAGTACAAAAATGAATATTACATCTGATAAACATCTTCCAAAGGAGTTCAAAATAGTTTTTTGTTCTCGATCAGGTCTCGATTAGAATAATTATGGATTACAAAGTTAAATAAGCATACATAAGAATAAACTATTTAATATAAAGAAAAGATATATTAAAATTGATATTAGATAAATTGAAGAAACGTAATATGGAAAAGTTATATTTCAAGATATAATGAAGTGGTACTCTAACATCCTCCAACATCAAATCAAGTGTAAAAAAATACTTTATAAAACACCTTTAAATCTATTAAAATTAAATATTTTAAAATACAAAAATAAATATTTAATTAGATAGAGATTGTCATAAATATTTTGATCATCTGCTTGGTTCGATGAGGCATCACTTTAAATAATTCTCAAATGTCATAGGAGCTAATCATCGATAATAATAAACAATTAATTGTAATGTTAATAAATTTTATATTAAGGCTTAAACAGGCTAAGTTGTAGATATATAATATAACAAACTTAGGGCAATATAAACATCACACAATAGAAGATTTAGAGTTAGAAGGTACTATAACCAAATCAAAGAAAAACATTTGGTGAAAAATACAAATTTTTATGAGAAGGTTGCATTCAACACACTGAGGTGATTGACTATAGAATTCTTGATCATCAAATCAACTACAAATTGAAATATATCTCAAATTGTGCAAGAACTTGAGAAAGTAAAATATTTTAAAAAAAGTTATAAAAATCCTTTTTTAATTAGAAAAAGGTTTTGGTTATTTTAATGGCAATTGTTTCATCTCCACAAAACCTCATTTTTTGATAAATTATTTCTTTTAAAATTAAGAAAATATATTTTTGAACGAAATAAGATTAATTGAAGCAATGTGATATAATCAAACCAAAGAATGTATAAGTCATTGAGCAAAGAATAAGAAATTTTTTATAATATAATAAAATCTACACAAAACATTATAAAACATGAGGGAAATTTATGAGAAATGTGCACTACAAGGTACTACGGAGATTTTGTCTAACATCCTTGATTGTTAGATATATATGTAGTTGAAATGTGTTGGGGGTCATGACAAAATCATAGAAGATAAAAACATTTAAAGATATAAAAGGATTATTTTCTTTGTAAGAGATCATCAAGATGAGTCCAAGGACCTTTGTTTTGTATATCCTAATATGGGATTATTGTGAATTCCACTAAAGAAACAAAAGTAATGATATTTTATTTTTTTTATTTTTTTTAAAATTTATCAAAAAGACTGAATGATGTTAGTTTAATCCATATAATATGACCAAATCAAAGTAATTACTAGATGAAATAACATGAGACTTTGTGTTAGATATTAATATAACCAAATCAAAGATAAAAGTTAGAAGAAATAATATAAATTATATAAGAAAGTTACATTATAATTTTTTTAGGAGTTGGAGTGCAATCTCCTCGATTATCAAATTAAGTATGAATCGCAATGTTGAACAATTCTTTCCAAAAATCTGAAAGATAAAATATCTAAAAAATATAAAATTGGGCTTTGAATTTGATAAGCATAAATTAGCATTAGTAATCTTAAATTATCATTTTGATATTAAGAAAGTATATTTTAGAACTAAATTATGATAAATTAAACTAGTATAAACTAAGCAAATCAAGGCAACATAAAGGGCAAATAGGTGAAGAGTTATAGTTGCATTGCAATATATCAAAATAGAAAAGGAAATTTTAATAAAAGAAATAAACTGTATGAGAAATTAGAATTACAAGATGTTATCAAAATCAAGTATAGCATACTTAATCATTAAATAAGACATGAATCAAAATGTCAACTAAAGTAGATAAGAACAATATAAAATAAATATTTAAAAATATAAAATAAATATTTAAAAATATAAAATAAATATTTAAAAATATAAAATAAATATTTGAAAATATAAAATAAATATTTAATAGTATGAACTTATTGACTTGATTCCAATGACATTTATTTTGCCTCTAATAGATCTTCTTTGCAAATTACTATTAATTACTAAAGTATTTTTACATAAATAATAAGAAGTTAATATTTTTAATATTAATTAAATACACATATTGATAGTTAAACGTGTTAAATTAAAACACTACAACATAACCAAGTCAAGGAGAGTAAAGAAGAGATGTGTAAACATTTAATGTTACAAAGTAATAAAACAAGATTAAAGCAAAAAATTTGATGAAATAACATAAACTATTTAGCAAACTTGGATTGCAAGGAACTAAGGAGTTCATACAACATTCTAGGTCGATTGATATGGTGCAAAATAAAAAATCTTATTAAGTATGCCTAATTCCTAAGAAACATTAAAAATCTTAAAAGCCAAATTTTAACAAGATAGAGCTCTTTGACATGAGCCCAATGATGTTTGTTTCTTCACCATAAACCTCATTACGAGTTAAGATGATAATCAATAACAAATAAGTATTTGTTATACAAAATTATTTTTTATTTTTATGTAAATAAATATTAAAGCTAACATTAGATAAACTAAAGCAATGTAGTAAAATCAACATGTGGTAAAGGTTGTACAAGAGCAGAATTATACTATCTTAATAATATAAACAAACCAAAGTAAAAAAGTTAAAAAAATGACATAATTTATTTAAAAATATTGCATTTTATTATATATAAGAGATCAAGTTTGATAATGTTCGCTATTAAATTAGGCAAAAATCAAAACGTCTCACATGCACAAACCCTAGAAAAAAAATATTTAAAAATATCAAAGTGAATATTTAATTTATAAACATCATATTGATAGGCCCAACAATATTTATTTTATTTCCATTATGCCCCATTTAATGTTAATATGAACTACAAAATTAAATAAGAATAAATTATTACTAAATTATTATTTTATTTTAGGTATCTATATATTATGTTGAAGTGAGATAAATTGAAGTAATATAATGTACATAAAACAAGTTGAGATAAAGGTTACCCTTGAGGAGACTTAGACCCATTATAATATAAGCAGCTAAATGTTTAAGATTTGAAGAAATCAGATGAATTGTGTAGAAAAGTTGCATCTGAAGGTACTAAGGAGATCTATTGCAACATTCTTGTTCACCAAATTAGAAATGTATCAAAATTACTTAAGATATTAAAAAATGCTAAAGATGAAATATATTGAAATTTCAAAATTAATATTTAATAAAAAATAGCTCATCAATTAAATCCAATGAGGTTAGTTTTATCTCGATTAGGCCTCATCTTGAAATATTAAAAAATTACCAAAAAATAAGCATAAATAACAATAAATGTTTTGAAAGAATTTTTAAATATACAATTAAGATAAAATTACATAAATTGAATCTATGTAATATAATAAAATTAAAGAAAAAAAGTAATCAAAAGAGAGGAGATTTAGACCTTCATAATAATATAACAAAATTAAAAATAATAATTTGTAGAAATTAGCTACATTTTTATAGTAGAATTGTATCAAATATACTGATAGGATGATGTGTAATGTCCTTGGCCTATAAATTAGTTACAAATTGATAAGTGTCATAAGACATGCAAAATGTTTTCTAAAATAAAATATTGAAAAATAAGAAAAAAGTATTTATTTGGAGAAAGCTCACTAAGACAATCTAGTCACATTTATTTAATTTTCATTAAACCTTATTTGGAATAGCTATGAATTAACAAAGCAAATAAGAATAAATAAAAATAAAGATTTGTTTTAACATCAAGTCAATATATGCTAAAGTTGAATTAAGATTAATTCAAACAATGTAATATAACTAAATCAAATAAATGTAAAGGGCACACAACTAGGGAATTAATGTTTCAAGGCAATATAGTTTAATCAAAGAAAATAATTCAAAGAATAAGATAAATTGTACAATGAAGTTTCATTTCGAAATACTGATGATTAAGTGTGACATGTCTTGTAGAAAAAATTAGTATGAATTAAGATATCTCATAGAGCATGCCAAAATCTTTAAAAGATAAAACATCTAAAAATATTGATAATGAATGCATAACTGGCTAAATCTGATTAAGAAGATTCCATCGGCATTTGTTTTAACTCAATATTTCCTCATTTGGAATTACAAGAAATTAATTGTAAATATTAAGAAATAATGTTAAATTATTATTTTAAAATTAAGTAATGCATTGAATCTAAAATGATGTGAAAAGAAACAATGTAAACAACCAAATCATAATGAAGTAAATATCACATGATAAGAGATTTTGATTAACACATAAATTTATCCAAATGAAGATGAAAAACTTCTAGCAATGAGATAAGTTATATGAGAAGTTTGCTTTACAAAATTTTAGGGTGATCAAGTGTCAACATAGTAAATTATCAAATCATGTAATAATGAAAACTTCTTATAAATCATCCTAAATCTAAAAAAAATTTGAAAATAGAAAAATAAATATAGAGATTGATAGAAGTCGTTGAGACAAATCTAGAAACATTTGTAACAACTTTAATCATAAAATTAAGCATGAATCAAAATATATCATTAAGCATGACAAGAACCATGATTATCAAATCAGTTATTATTCAAATGCTGCATAAAACATGCAAAAGCCAATAAAAATAATGTTTTTTAAAATTTTAAAATAAATATTTAATCTAATAGTGCACATGAAGATGACTCAGATGACATCTACTTCTTCTTAAATGCCCATCATTTGGAATTATTGTGAATTATAAAAATATTAACATAACTAATTAAAAACTATTATTTTAAATTTTAGTTGTTATTCACTAAACTTTAAATGAGATAAATAAAAATGATGTAGCATAAGCAGATAAAATGATGGGATTACTCCACGGTAAGAGCATTAGAGTTTCATTGTTACATAGCCAAGTCAAAGAAACAAAGTTAGAATAAATAAGATAAATTATATAGCATTGTTTCCTTCTAAGATGCTAAGAAGTTGTCATATAAAATCTTTGATTGTTTGTTAAAATATGAATGGAAATGTAAGAGATTTAAAAAATATGTAAACGAATATTTTATGGAAGAGCTTATCGAGACGTTTTCCATTATGTTTTTAGTGTAATAAAATCTCATTCCTAATTATAGCTAATTACTAAAGAAAATAAGCATAAATAAGATTAAATTAATATTTTAATATTATGTAAATATATAGCAAGGCTAAAATTAGATAGATTAAGGCAAGTTAATTTAGCAAAATCTAAGCGATAAATTTGTCACACAATCGAAGAATCGGAGCTAGTAATATAACTTTGTCATTGCAAAACATTTCAAAAATGAGATAAATTGTAAAGTTGCTTTGCAAAACACTAAGGAGATTGAATGTGTTCTCTTTGATCATCAAATAAAATACAAATTAAAATACAAGATAAAATTTTCCAAAAATCTTAAAAATAAAATATTTCAAAAAATAGAAAGAATATTTAATTGGATAAAGCTTATCAAGATGAGTTAAAAAATGTTTGTTGTCTTGATCATTTCCTCAATTAGAGTTATTGTGAATGATCATATAAATAATCAATAATAAAAAAATATTATTTTGATATTAAGTAAGTATATATCAAAAATCAGGTGACATAAATAAATGTAAGATAACTAAATTAAAGTGATGTTATGTTAACACAAGAGGAGGATTGTAGTTTCATAAAAATAGAACATATTGAAAGCATTAAAATAAAAATGAGATAAACTATATAACCAATTCACTTTCGATTATGATAAGAAGTTCAAGCAAAATACCTGCAATCATTAATCATACAAAAATTGAAATGTCAAAAAAACTGGCTAGAATCATAAAAAATTAAATTTTTAAAAAAGTAAAAAAAAACTTTTGATATGGTCCTCCAAGCTGCTTCTATTATCTTGATTAGTTATAGAAAAAATAAACACAAATAATAATATATTATTATTTTAATATATGAAAATATATATTAAAACAAAAATAAGATAAAATGTTAAAATATAATATAAATAAATCAAATAGATGTAAATATCACTGAAGGTGAGATTTAGAGTTACATATATATATATAATAAAATAGAAATTAAATATTAAAAAAGCTTGGATTAATTATTTGTATAAATTTCTTTACAAGATACTATTGAAATAGAGTGAAATATGTTAAATCATCAAAAACTGTAAAAATTAAAATATATCAAAAGTAATGCTAAAGCCCTAGAAAAAATATTTCTAAAATATAAAACGAAACATTTAATTTGATGGAGCACATCCACATTACTTTAACAATATTTGCTATCTCGATCAATCAAGATTTGAAATACTATGAATTATAGTAAATTAAATATGGTTAAATAATAGTAAATATTTTATTTAATATTAAGTGAATTTATATTAAACTTGAAATGCTATAAATTTAAGCAATGTAATATAAACATATAAGAATTGTAAAGGTCACATGAGTACATATATAGTGTTATACAATAATGTTAATAGTAATAGAGTAAAACTTTTGTGGAAATGAGATAAATTTAATGACATAGTTTCTTTCGAAGATACTAAAGAGAAAGACTATAACATTCTTGATCATTAATGTAGGTAGGAAATAAAATGTGTCATAAAAATAGAGAAAGCTCAGAAAACATATATTTAAAAAGTATAAAATTAAATATTTAATTGGACAGTGTTTATTAGGGTCTGTTTGATGACATTTATTTTTCTCTATATAACCTATTTTTGAAATACTGTGGAACAAAAAAAATTAAATAAGCATAAATTGTATTAACATATTATTTTAACATTAACTAAATATTTGGCAAAGATGAAATTGATTAAATTGATGCAACATAACATAATGAATTTAAAATGAGAATTTGAACAATTGACAAAATGTTTGAGAAAGTTCCATTCCATTATACTGAGGAGATCAAGTGTGACATCCTTGATAGTCAAATAATGTATGGATCAAATGTCTTATATGGTATAGGAAACCATGAAAGAATTTAAAAATACAAAAATGAATATTATATATATCATAGTTCATTAAGATGAGGCTAACGATATTTTTTAAATGAATGGTAGACCAATCTTAGAATTACTCAAAATTTCAAAATTAAAAAAAGTATTTGATAAAAAATTATTATTTTTAATATTAAATAAAAATATATTATGCTAAATTTTGATAAATTTAAGCAATATAATATAGCCAAATAACAATAATATATTTTAAGAATTCAGATTAATGGTGCACGAAAGCTACCTTCCAAGACAACATAAATATAAAGTGTAATACTCTTGGTTACCAAACCTATTATGAATTAAAATGCCTCTTAGGGCATGCCAATCCTGAAAAGACAATTTGAAGAAATTAAAAGTTAGTACAAAATTTGACGGAGCTTGTCACGATGGTCTGATAAATTTGTTTAGTCTCGATCAAGCCAAACTTGGAATTGCTAAAATTATAAAAATAAATAAGTATAATTAATAGTAAAATATCTTTTAAATTAAATGGAAATTAACAGTAAATTTCGAATGACTTAAATGTAGGAAAGTTAATATAAACAAATAAAAAAATGGTTATAGTTGCACTTGAGGACAATTAATGTTTCTTAGTAATATGACCAAATCAAACTAAAAATATAAAAAAATCAGATAAATTTATATATGAAAATTACATTCCAAGCTACTAAGGTTTTTCAAAGCAACATTCCTCATCTTATAATATTTTAAAAAAAATCTTATAAAACATGCCGATACCCAAAAAAATAAAATATATAAAGAAAGATATTTCATTGATTATAGCTTATCAAGTCTATTCTAATGATATTTTTTCATCTTGAAAAGACCACTTACAAAATTACTTTAATTTAGTAAAATAATAGGCATACTAATATTATGAGAATATATATATCAAAGCAGAAATGTGATAAATAGATGCAATATGATATATCCAAATCAAATTGATGTAAATGATGTATAAGAAGAGTTCTATAATTAGACATTAACATGACCAAATTAGAGCAAAAATGCTCTTGAAATAAGATAAATTGTTGGGACAAAATTCTGCCCAATTGAACAACTGAGATGGAGTATAACTTTTTTTATCATTTAGTTACGAATTGAAATATTTTGTAAAGCATGTCAAACTAGTAAAATATTTTAAAAAAACAAAAAACATTTAATTAGAAGAGTTACGTGAGACGAGAACAATGACATTTGTTTCTTCGAGATCAAACCGCATTTGTAGTTATTGTCAATTACCAAAATAAATAAGCATAAATAATAATAAGTTATTATTTATATAATAAAAAAATTATTATTAAGAAAAAATAATACAAATTGTGGCAATGTAATGTTATCATTTAAAACATCATGAATACCAAATAATAATATTTTTAGAGTTATATAAAAAAATAACCAAATAAGAGAAAAAAATATTTGAACAAATTAGATACATTAATAAAAAAGTTGCATTCCAAGTAGACATAATTTTTTTCATAAATCATGCAAAAATTTTCTAAAATAAAAATTTTAAAAATATTAAGTTGAATTTTTTATTAGATAGAGCTCACCAAGACAAGTGTAATAATATTTATTTCATCACAATTGAATCTTATTTTGAATTACCATGAATTACAAATATAAATATACATAAATAAAAAAATTATTATTTAAATATTATGTTAAAATATAATAAAGCTAAAATGAAATAAATTGATGCAAATCACATAGCCAAATCAACTTCAAAATTTTCATGATATGAGAAAAAGTATATGGGAACAACGAGTTTCGAGATTCCTAGGAGATCAAGTGCCAACCTTCATCATCAAATAAGGTTTCAATTGAATGTCTACTAAGGCAAGAAAAATTTTTAATAAAAAAAAATAAAGGAATGAATATTTAATTGGATAAAACTCATTGAGGTGAGTTGAATTATGTTTGTTTTGCCAGGATAAGAAATTATTTAGAATTACACTAAATTATAAAAAATAAATAAATAAATAAATAATTATTTTAATATTGGTTAAATGTATAATGAGGCTAAAACAAAATAAATTGAAGAAACGTAATCTGATTAAATGGCAATAAAACTTTTGAAAAAATATGATTATTTTTTATGAAATTTTCATTCCAATTTATTGAGAGATTAAGTGTAATCTCTTTCAAAATGAAATTAAGTGCTAATAAATTATCTTGTAAGGAATTCAAAAATCATCAAATAATTTAAAAATATAAGAAATATTTAATATAATGGAGTAGATCATAGTGTGGCCATAAACATTAGCTCAATCTTAATCAAACCTCCTTTAAAAATGTTGAGAATTACAAAATTTATTTAGTGTTATTCCAAAATTCTAACTTCTTTGATCAAAAAATTAGGCATGAATGAAAACACCTTGTTAAGCATGCAAAAAGGCTAAAAAACAAAATATCTAATTATGTAACATTGAATAGTTATTTTGTATAGTTCATTGAGATGTGTTTTTTCCTTTTCTATCATTCCACATAAGTAATTATTAAGAATTAGAAATAGAAATAAGAAATAATAATAATAATAAATTATTTTTAAATGTCAAGTAAAAATACACTAAAGTTGAAATAAGAGAAATTTTAAGCAAAACAATTCAACTAAATTACTGTATATTTTTTATTCTAAGATATTAAGCAAATTAATTATAAGGGCCTTCATGATGACATTGTGTAGAAATTAAAATATCTCATAATGTGTGCCAAAATACTTAAGATAAAATACTAAAATGTAAAAATTAACATCAATTTTAATAGGGCATAACGAAATGAGTCCCATGACCTCTATTAATGATGATCATACATAGTTTTCAATTACTATGAGTTATCAAATAAAATCTACAAAAATAATAATAAATTAATCTTTCAATATCGAATATAAGCTAAATCTAAATTGAGATAAATGTCAGATAGACAAATCAAAGAGATCTTATGGTCACTTGATAGGAGAACTAATGATTTGTTGTGATATAATGAAATATAAGAAAAATTTTGAAAAAAAAGACATAAAGTGTGCATGAAAGTTTTATTTCAATATATTAAGGAGATGGCAGGTAACATCTTTGACGAAATGTCAAGTACAAAAAATGCATTGTAAAATTTGGAAAAATCTAAAGAATTAAATATTTCAAAATATAAAAATAAATAATTAATTGGAAAGAGCTCATATAAATTTTTTTTAAAATTGTTTGTTTGGACTTTATTGGCCATATTTTAGAATTACTATGATTAACAAATTTAAATATGCATCAATAATGCAAAATTATTTCTTTATTATTGAATAAATATGTCTCAAGGCTAAAATGAGAAAAATTAATGAAATGTAAATGTCACATAAAGGAAGAATTCTCATTTCCAAGAAATACAAAATGATCAAAGATGAAAATTTGATGAAGTGAAACAAATTGTTTAAGAAATTTTCCCATAAATTATTCCAAAATCTTAAAAAATAAATCACCCAAAAACTTATAAAAATTAATACTTAGTTTGTTAGAGCTCAACAAGACAAGTCAAACAACATTTATCTCACTTCTATCAAAGCGTCATTCAAATAACTTTAAATAACAAAAATAAATAAAAATTCATAGTTATAAATTAGTATTTTATTATATGATACATATATATTAAAGTTCAAATTGGATAAGTTGAAGCAATGATATATTGCTAAGTAAAATAGAAGTAAAGGTTACTTTTTAGAATATTCCAGAATGTCTATTATGATATGAATCAAATGCCTCATAGACATGTCAAAACTTTAGAAAAATACTTAAAGAAATAAAATTGTATATTTAAAAATATTTAGCTCCTTACATTTTCTCATTAAATTTGATTTACTTAAATGGAGCCATGTTTTGTAATCTCGATGAATTATAAAAATAAATAGGAATCATTAATAATAATTTTTTATTTGTAACTTAATTACATATATATTAAAAGAGAATTTAAATGAATTTAAGCATTTTAACATAACGAAATAAAAATAATGTCAAGGTCCATGACAAGATGTCTAAAATTTCCAAATACTACAACTAACTTAAAGTGAACAACTTGAAAAAAGTTATTATTGCAATAAGTTAAAGTATAGAATTGTAACACAACTAAATAAAAGTTATATAAGCATCATACAATAGAAGATTTAGTGTTATAGAATCATATAAAAATTTTGATCATAAAATAAAATGTAAAAAAATGTTGTTAAGCATGCTAAAACCTTATAAAATAAAATATTTAAAAATAGAATAATGAATTTTTAATGGGCTAAAACTCATCAAGACTAATCTAATAACATTTATTATCTTAATCTAGCATCTTTTTGAGTTATTTTGAAATACATAAATTAATAAGGATAAATCATATAAAATTATTATTTTATATACTAATAGTAAAATAAGATATATTGAAGTGTTTGAGTAAAAGAAAATCATTGTGATGAAAAGGGACATATGAAATGAGATTTAGAATAATATAGTAATATAAACAAATTAAGGAAAATAATTTCCTAATATGAGATAAATTATATGAGATTTTTTTCCTAGTCAATAAGGAGATGTAGTGTAACTTTCTCGGTAATCAAATCAATTATAATAAAAAATGTTCTATCAAACATACGAAACAATGAAAAATAATATCTTAAAAATATAAAATGAATAATTAATTTTTATTGGTCGAGTTCACTCCAATAATGTTTGTTTCATCTCCATTTTATTTTTTCTTAATTATAATCAATTACAAAAAGAAAAAATATAAATGATAATATATCGCTTTTTAAACATTAGAAAGATATATATATTAACGCTAAAATGAAATAAATTTAAGTGTTGTAATTTGATAAAAACAAAGAGATGTAAAGGTCAAATAGGATGAGATTTATATTTAAATAGTAGTATAATGATAAAATTAATTAAATAAATTTTTAATGGAATTATGCTATTATATAGTTGTCCAATCGCATTTATTTTATTTTAATCAGGCCACAATTTGAAATAGTTTGAAATACAAAGGTAAACAAATATAAGAAATAATAAATTATTATTTTAATAATATATAAATATAAATGAAAATTAAACAAAGAGAAATTGAAGTAATATAACACAATCAATTCAAAGTTATATAAAAGATCACATAAGATGGGATTTATGGCTACATAAGAATATAACCCAATCAATGAAAAAATTTAAATAATTAAGATAATGCATTTAAGAAATTTGTGTTCCTAAATACTAAGGAGATGGAGTGAAATAGCATAGATCATTGAATTGCAAACGAAGCAAAATTTATCATAACAATTGCAAAAATCCCAAAAAAAAGATATTAAAAAAAATACAAAACTGAAAACTAGAATAGATAATTGGTTTGTCATTGAGTAGATATATAATAGCGGTAATGTTAGATAAAATGATGGAACCTTACGTAAAATAGTTGAGGTGATGTAAAAAGAAAAATCAATTGAGAATTAGAATTTCAAAGGAATATAAAAAAACAAATTATATATTAAAATGATAGCCTAAAAAATCCTTAGAAAATAAAATATTTAAAGATTTATTGACAAATATTTTATTTAATAGAGAATGATTTGATGAGTCCAACAACATTTATTAAGTCTCGATCATATCTTATTTTAAATTACTAAAAATTTCCATAGTAGATAAGCTTAAAAAAATTAAACAAATATGAATTTAATGTTATATAAATATATAATTAGGTTAAAATTAAATAAATTAAAGTAATATAATAAAAAAAAGAAAAGCAATATAAGGTTAACAAGACAAATAATAAGACTTATGTTGTAATATAAGCAAACTAAAGGGAAAATTTTGAAGTAATGTAAAGGTCATATGAGAGGAGTTTTCGAATTTCAAACAACTGTAACCAAATCAAGGTTAAAACCTCCAAGAAACTAGAAAAATTGTGTAACAAAGATATTTTAAGATACTTAGGAGATCAAATATAACATTCTATATCACCAAATAATGTATGAATGACAATGCTTCATAAAGCTTGCCAAAAACCTTGAAAACTCCTTTTTTGAAAATATAGATCAAAATATTTAATTGAAAGGAGTTCATTAACAAAATTTTAATAACTTTTTTTTTACTTGATTAAGTTTTATTTAGACATTTTGAGAATTAGAAAAGTAAAAAAATAAATAATGATAAATTATTAATTTAAATTTATGTAAATATATATTAAAGATGGATTGAGCAAATTTGAAGAAATATGACATGACAAAATCCAAATGTTGTAAAGGTTACACAAATGGAGATTTTGAGTTACATATTAACAAAAATAATTCGTAGCAAAACAATTTGTAAAAATAGGATAAATTGAATAGAAAAATTTTATCCTAAGATTATTAAGAGATTGAGTGCAACCACCTTACTTATTAAAATAAGGAATAAATAAAAAACTCTTTGAAGGCACGAAAAAACCATAAGAAAAGATATATTTAAAAATACAAGTATGAGTGGAATGGCATTTGCATCATCTTGATTGGACAAAGTTTAAAATTATTTCAAATTATGAAGGTAATTAACAAAATATATAGTAAAGCTAAAATAATATAACTTGAAATAAAGTAATATAACCAAGTCAAGGAGAAAAGTTTGAAGAAATAAGTTAAATTTATGGGAAAGTTTCATTCCTTGGTAGTTTGAAGATCAAGTATGACCTCTTTAATTGTTAAAGCTAAAATGATAAAAATCTAAAAAATAATAACCAAATCAAAGCAACGTAAATGTTACATGGGAGAAGATTTTTAGTTTTAAAAAAATATAACCAAATCAATGAAAAAACTTTAAAAAAATTAGATAAACTATATGAGAAAGGTGCATTCCAGGATTCTTAGAAGATTCTGAGTAGCATTCTCTTTTGTGAAATAAGTTACAATTCACAGTACACTTCAAACAAGCCTAGAAAATAGAAACAATTATTTGCAAATAATAATGAAATACTTAATAGTATATAGCTCATAACAATTGGTGAAACGATATTTGTTTAATCATGATAGGACCTCATTTTGAAATACTTCAACTTAGAAGTATAAATAAGCTTAAAAAAATAAATTACTATTTTAATATTTTGTAAATATATGTAAGAAATGAAGTCACATAAATTTATGAAGTATAATAAACCAAATCAAAGAATGTAATGGAGATACGAGAAGTGATTTAGAATTAAAGAGACAAAATAAATTAAACTAGAAAGTTGCATTCCAAGATACTAACGAGATCAGTTTAAAATCCTTTATTACCAAATAAATATCTCATAAATTATGTAAAAATAATAAAAATTAAATTATGTAAAAATGTAAAAAAAACAAATAAATATCTAATTGGCTAGAGCACATTGAAACGAATGGAATCACATTTGTTTCATCTCGATCGAACAATGTTAGGAATTATTTTGAATCCCTAAAGTAAATAAAAATAAATTATTGTTCTATTATTAATTAAATATATATTGTATCTTAGATAATATTAACTAGGAAAAAAATTTGAAGAATTATGTTAAATTTTATGGAAAGGTTGCACGTCATGATAAAAAGAGGATCGAGTGTGGCATTCTCAATCATCAAATCATGTTACAATCAACATATTTCAATAATTGTGGAAAACTATTAGAGAATTAAATGTATTAAAATATAAAAAAATCTATAATTAATTAGATTAAGATTGTCAAGATAGGCTCAGTAATGGTTGTTATTTCTCAATCAGACCTCCTTTTGAATTACAACAAATTGCAAATTTTAATAACCATAAATAATAAAAAATTATTGCATGAGTCCAAAGTGAATATACATAATATATCTAAAATGAGATAAATTGAAGTAATATAACTAAACCAAATCAAAGCAATGAAAAAATCAAATGAGAATATAATTAAATTACTTAGTAATATAACCAAATCAAAGTACATAATTTGGAAAAATAAGATGAATAGTATAACAAAGTAATATTCTAAGATACTAAAGACATTGGGGGTAACTTCTTCAATTATGAAATTTGGTGGCAACTTTTGAAATATCACAAAAGATGTTTCAATTACATAGATATTAAGGGAAGAGTCCAATGACATCTATTTCATCTTCATAAGACCCAATTTTGAATTTTGGAAAATTACTAAATTAAATAAACATAAAAATATTAAATTATTATTTTAAATTTGGGAAATTATAAGTTTAATCTTAAATAAGATAAGTTTAAGCAATATAATATATCCAAATTGAATTATTGGAAGGGTTATAATAGATAAGAATTATAGCTTCGTAGTGAGGAGAATGATTGTGAAATACTTGATCTACTAATTTGGTTCATATCGATGTGTCACAAAAGGCCTATGAAGACTTAAAAAAAATTAAATAATTAAATAATTAAATATATAAAAATGAATATTTAGCTGGATATATATCATTGGGATGAGTCTAACAATGTTTGTTTCACCTTAGTTGGACCTACTTTGAATTACTTTGAAATACCAAAGAAAATAGGCATAATAAAAGAATAATATTATCATAAAAATTAAATATATTTTATGGCAAAAATGAGATAAAATGTAATCATGCTATATAACCAATTCAAAGCAATGTAAATGGCATAATAATGCAGAAATAGAGTTCCATAGTAATATATCAAAATAATACAAAATGTTTAAGGAAATGGGATAAATTAAGTTAGAAAGTGATACTAAATAACAATGAAGTGTTAAAATGCAAAATAAATGATCGTCAATGTAATATGACTCAAATTGCCTCATAAAGTAAGTAAAAAAGAACAAAGTTATTTAAAAATTTAAAAATATTGTTTAATTTGGTAGACTTTATCACATTGAGTCCAATAATGTTTTGATTATCTTACTTGACATTGTTTGGAATCAAAACAATGTAATAAAACCAAATAGAAGTAATACAAAGTTTGCATAAGAGGAGATTTAGAGTAATATAGCGATATAACTAACATAAAAAATTTAATGAAATTAGACAAATGCATAGGAAATTTTCATTCCAACATATTAAAGAGATCGACTGAAACATTTTTTATCACCATGTTAAGAATCAAAAGGACACATAAACTATCCAAAATTTTAAAAATATACAAAATTAAACAAATAATAATTAATAACATAGAGCTCATCGAGATAAGGAGAGTGGTGTTTGTTTCAACTAGATTGGATGTCATTTGTAATTACTACGAATTATAAAATTAAATAATAATAAATATTAAAAAAAATTGAAATTAAAATAAAGAAAAAATATATTAAAGATGAAATAATATAATTTGAATAAATGAAATATATAACAAAATAAATTTGAAAATAAAAAAAAATAAGATAAATTATATAAGGAAGTTGCACATCATGATAATGAGGATATCTAGTTCAACAAATTGGAACATCAAATGAGGTGCAACTTGAATCAAATTTTAAAACATGTGACAATTTTCGAAAAATAATTAAATAAAAATATAATAACTAATTTTTAATTGGAGAGACCGTGTCAGCAAGGTGGAATGACATTTTATGCGTTATTCAGATCTAATTTAGAATTACTACAAATCTCCTAAGCAAATAAGCATAAATAATAATACATTGTTATTTACATATGATGGAATGATATATTAATGTTAAAATGGGTTAATTTTAAATAATGTAATATAAAAAACATAGAGCATTATAAAGGTAACGTTAAAAAAGAGTTTGTGTTTCTAAGTAGTACAACTAAATAAGAAAAAGGAAATTTGAAGAAATGATTCAAAATATATTAGAATGCTACACACTCTTATAATAAATAGATCTAGAGTAACATCCTCAATCATCAAATCATGCATGAATCAAAATGGACAATAATGAGTGCAAAGACAGAAAATTAATATCAAGAAATGTAAAAGTAAATATTTCATTGAATAGAGTTCATTTAGATGGGTCAAATCATGTATGTTTTGTATTAGTTGAACCTTCTCTTGAGTAGAAGTTCTGAAAAGATCTTCCAAGAGGAGTATTAGAGTTGCATTGTAACAAAAAAATCATAGCAAAGAATTTGTTGCAACGATATAAATTATATGAGAAAATTGTGTTTTTATTCAATAAGAGGATCAGGTCTAACAATCTTAATCATCAAATCAAATATAAATGAAAATATCTTGTAAATCAAAAGATATTTACTTAATTTCAAATAAAAAATTTTTTCATTTTTTATTTTCATTTACTTTGTTAATTAATTAATATTCCAAATGAGGTTTGATCTTGATGAAGCTAATTCCATTAGACTCGTCTTAATAAGCTTTGTCCTATGTGTTAGTTTATTTTTAAATATTTTTTTTTCAAGGATTTTATAGGTTTTACTTGATGCTTAAATAAGCTACACTCATTCATTATAGTATTAACGAATGTAAGTTTTTCATACAATTTATCTTATTTATTAAAATGTTTCATTTTAATTATGTTATATTACCATGTAACTCCAAATCTAATATCAAGTGACCTTTAAACTATTTTGAATTACCTATATTATATTTTTTAAATTTATCTGATTTAAACTTTATTATATATTTACAAAATATTAAAATAATAACTTGGAATTATTTATATTTATTTAATTTCATAATTCTTTGTAATAGCAAATGTGGTCCAATCTAGATGATGAAAAGGTTGTTGGACACTTCTTGGCGAGCTCTATCAATTTAAATATTCATTTTTTAATTTTTAAATATTTGTTCGTAAGATTTTTGAATTTTTTATGAGATTTTTCAATTGGTTCCTGATTTGATGTTCAAGAATGTTTTATGAGATATTTAAATTTGTTGTCCAACTTCCATAAACATTTTATCAAATTTCTTCAAATGATTTCTATTATGTTATTTTTTTATAATGTGACTCTAAACCTCTTATCATGTGACCATTACATTTCTTTTTTTCTTATATTACATATTTTTAAATTTATCTTATTTTAGATTTAGTATTTATTTACTTTCTATTAAAAATTAATTTCTTATTTTTTATTTTTATTTACTTTAATTACTTACAAAAATATTGAACAAGCTCCTATTGAGAAGAAACAAACATCTTTGAACTCATTTCAAAATTCTTTATCCAATCAATTAATCTTTTTTATATTTTTAAACTTTTTGTTTTATTACTACTTATCTTCTTTTCTTTAAAAATTTGAAGTAATTCCAAATGGGATCTGACCAAGACAAAAAAATCATCAGTAGTCTGTGTGCTTTATCGAATTAAATATTCAATTTTTATGCTTTTAAATACTCCTTTGTATCTTGGTATGCTCCTTTTTGATACAATTTATCTAATTTTCTTTAAGCATTTTCTATTGCCTTACATCTAATACTTTGTAACTGAATCACATATCAAGTGCCTTTTTGATGTTGTTAAATTATAGACCTTTATTTCATCTTATTTAATATTAAAATAATAATTTATTATTAATTAATCTTCTTTACTTTGTCGTTCAATATATTTCAACATGAGGATCAATAAAAATTAGACAAACATCATTAGAGAGGCCTTGACAATATTTATGAAAATAAAAATAGAACATCTATGTTTTTAAATACTATATTTTTACTGCTTTGGCATGTTTTAAGAGTAGTTTTTATTCATATTTGATTTGACCATTATGAATGTTTTGCATGATCTCCTTATTATCCTAGAATGCAAAGTTTTCTTAGGAATTTTCTCGTTTTAAAATATTTTTCTTTTTATTTTTTTATATTAAAATTTTACACTAAAGCACCTCTCATGTCATTTTTACATTGTTTTAATTTAATTATATCACAATGTTCAAATTATTTTCATTTTTTCTTTAACATATATTTAATTTTTAACAAAAACTTTTTTATTACTATTTATCTTTACTTTCTTGGGTACTTTATAACACCAAATGAGGACTAATCATGATAAAATAAAAGTTGTTTGATGTCAATGAACTATATGTAATTAAATATTCATCCCTTCTATTTTTTTATTTTTTTCTAATCATTTTGATATGTTTTTGGAGACATTTGTATTAATACCATATTTGATGGTTAGCTAATTTATGCTCGAGCTCCTGTGTAAGTTGATATCAAGCTTTTGGTTCAATTTATGTCTTTTCCTGAAATTTTTTTGTTACATTTCGCATATGTTTCTATGTTACTTTTAATATAAACTCGTGTAACCTTTACATTACTTTTAATTAGGGATTTTATGTTTCTTCAATTTATCTTATTTCAACTATAATGTTTATTTATGAAACAAAACAACAATTTATTATTATTCATGATTACTTATTTTTGTAGTTTGTAGTAACACCAAAAAGGTCTTATTAAGGTGAAACAAATATTGTTATACTTCTCTTGAGGGTTTAAATATAATTTTTTGTAATTTTAAATATTTCATTTTGTAGTGCATTGGAACATTTTAAGTGATAATAAGTTTTGTACTTTATTTTATTTTAGGCTTTATTAGATATTTAATTAATATTAAAATAATAACTTATTATTATTATATCCTATTTAATTTTGTAATGCGAGGAATTTCAAAATAAGATTCAATTGAGATGAAGAAACTTGTTGAATTCATACAAAACTAGCTTTCACTAATTAAACATTCATTTTTGTATTTCTTAAACAATTTATTGGAAAAGGTTTTAACATCGTGTATAAGAAATTTTTTTTCATAACTAATTTTAGGATTAAACATGTTCCTCAATCCCCATAGTATCTTATAATGTAGCTTTACTTCATATTTTATTTTAACTTCAAATTTTTTACTTTGATTTTGTTATATTTTTACATAATTTTAAATCACCTTTTGTTGGATCTTTTCAACACCTTTATTTGGTAATTCTAAGTAATCCCAAAAATGGTTCATTAGAGAAGAAGTAAAAGTCATTAGACTCTTATAAATCAGCTCTATCTAATTAAATATTAATTTTTTATATTTTAAATATCTTTTCCAAAATTTGGACACACTTAAAGAGACATTTTTATTTCTACTTAATTTGATGATTATGGATTTTACATTTGTTTTAATTGATATCTTTAAATGAAGTATAGTTGTAGAATATTCTAATTTCTCTAAATGTTTTCCTTTAATTTGGTTATATTATAATATAACTCTTAATCTACTCTCATAGATCATCATTTCTTGTATTTTTTAGAATAAATTACTTCAATTTATTCTATTTCATCTTTAATATATCCTTCCTAACCCCAAATAATAATTAATTTTTATTAAAGTTTATTAAATTTTATAATACATAGTAATTTCAAATGTTATTTTATGGAGATGAGATAAATGTCATTTGGCTATCCTTAATGAGTTCTATCAAACTAATGTATTACTGATTGATGAAATTAAGACCTTACATATAATTTGTACAAAGCATGTGATATTGACGTATTGATGTAATGTTATTATACATAACTATAATAGAAATTTTAATTGAAATTAGATGCATTTCTTTTAATATTTATAATGAATAATGTCAAATTATTTGACATGAATAATTATGTAGGCAGGACTAATACAAAACGAAACATCAGATAAAATACTATGAAAAATGATGATTATACTAGATTAAGGGAATTATTGTCATGAGGTGGCTATTAGCATGTATGCTCAAGGTTGACATTGTCACCATGAGGTGGCTAGTATATAGTGGTCTATGCAATTATAATTTCTTGCATCGATATAACCATCAGACATATGAAAAGACTGAGCATGATTGTGAATGAAAACAACAAATGATAAATCAATAAAAGATGTTTTTATTATAAGTAAAATAAAAATGAAGATAACTAACTCACTAGTCTGATAGAGAGAGATATTAGCCGCATTCGTCATCATAAGGTTTACTTAGTGAAGTAGAAATTGGTGTCGACAAAAAAGTTAAGATTACTAAATATAAATTTAAAAATGTAAAAGCTACATGTGCTAATTATTTCTTTTAAAGATCATAACATATTATTCTTGTGATAACATATCATAATTCCTTTTATCTTTTAAGATGACTTAATCTCTATTTATTTATACGCTACGACTGATGTTATGATAACCCCTACATGTTCTTAACATAAATATTTATTTATTTCAAATATTTATTTACTTTTACAGATAGTCCATTAAGCGAGTGATGATTGGCATAACGTTTCATTAGAACTAACATTTTAGGTATATTGGAGCCCAACCAAAGAGATCTACCCATAAGAACAACCTATATGAAAAATTAAAAGTACAATGGTTTGTGTTACAAGAGTTGAACTAAATGACTTGTTAATCATGCATTAAATTGAGTATCATAGATGAATGTAGAACAATTTGTAATATTATAATGAAACTGTGAAAATATGTGAAGTGATTATTAAGATTGTTTCAATTATTTATAGTTATTAGATACCTTTATTTATTGTTAATAGTTATGAATATAAACTTTATGGTTGTGATGTTATAGTTATATATGTTCTATTAATGTAATTTTAAATTAGAAAATAAAAAATATTTAAGGAAGGCTCCGTCTATTTGAATTATAAAATTTGCAAAAGTATTTATTAAATATGTGGCAGAAATAAAGTATGCCACACATGAGGTATCAAAGGATAATTTAACTAAAACAAATTTAATTTGAGTGTATGACAAGAAAATAAATTGTTTCGATAATGGTAGTATTGAAGTATGAAGTGTGGACGTAATTCAAGAAAGGAATGCAAATGGGTTAGGGTCATAGTCTACTATAGCTCCTCCTCAACCATAATGATTTAAACTCTAAATGGAGTTTTGTTGTACATTGTCCTTTAAATGATGGAGGTAAATGAAATCAATAGTTGAGTGCTTGATTGAAAACCATCATGGAGTCTATAGTAAAAAGATAATCCAATGAACCTTAAGATGCATATGAGACGAGTTAAAGATAGGATTCTATAACTCTATAGTAGACTACAAAACCCTACATCTATGTCATCACCCAAAAGAGGCCTTTAAATGACTTAATGTTATTACATGTACTATTATGTTATAAGATATACTTATAATGGCTTTGTTTGATTCTGGTGCATCACAATGTTTTATTTCAATTGATTTTATTACATGATTGTTAGTTGAAATATACATATTAAAACTAGCTCATGTGATAAAACTACTTATATTATTTGTGAAGATGATGGATGAAAGTTTAAAAATATATGTTGATTATGGTGAACTAAATAAAGTCATAATTAATAATAAATATCCTCCACCTTAAATAGATGAATTATTTAATTCTTTGTGAGTTACATTTTTTCAATGTTTGATTAGATATCTAGTTAACTTCAGTAAAAAACTAGAAGATAAGACATTCTAAATAATACTTTTAGAACCAGGTACTATCATTTTGAATTTCTCATGCTATTTATTGATTTAGCAAATTCTTTGATAGCTTTTATGAATTTGATGAATAAAATATTTAAAAAATGGGTAGTTCATTTCATTATTTTTATTGATGATATCTTGATCTACTCTATAGATTCAACAAAATGCAAAAGACAATCCAATCTTTTATTACAAAGGATACGAGATCACTAATTGTATGTAACATCTTAAGAATATAATTTTTGATTACGTAATGCAACTCTCTCTAGGCATGTAGTAGTGTAAAATTAATCTCTATATATTTTTAAAAAGTAAGATCTATTATTAATGAGCTAGGCTCTGAAACATACTAAAATTATGAAGCTTCTTATGTTTGGCTTAATATTATAAAAATTTGCAAAAGAATTTTCTTAAAGTTTAGTATCATTAAGAAGATTAACATAGAAGGTAATAAATTTTGAATATAATTAAGACTATAAAAAAGTTTACAAACTTTAATATAGAAATTTGTTTTAGCAAGTATGTTGGCATTGTCTAACAGAGAAACTAAATTTTGAGTAGACATTGACGCATCTTTGCAAGGACTTGGGTATGTATTAATGCAAAATGATAGGCATCTTTTGTTTAGATGCACTATCTTTACGATATTAATTGTTATCCAATTATTTATCAGGAACATTTGAATATATTTCCACACAAAATAAAGTTAAATTTTTTATGCTAAAAGTAGTTGGAGCTACTTAAGGTTTACGATATGGAGATTGTTTACCATTTAGGTTAAGCCAATGTTGTAATGCATGCATTGAGCTTGAGGACAAGAGTTCATAGCACGATATCATGCTTCACAAAAGCATGATGAATTTTTAAAATCAATCAATTGGAATTAAATTTAATGTGAGTAAATGGTAGAAAGGATTTTTCTAAATTAGCTATTGTTGAAGTGTGGTTGTATTCTTTAAAAGTTGTTGAAGGCATAATTGAAGTCACCTAATAAATCAAGGCCAAAATTTTTTAAAGAAAGGGAAAAAATTATAATTTAAATAAAAGAGAGCAAGCAGATCATTGTAACATTTTCTTATTATAATATAGAAATAAGAAGAAATATTAATTGATTTTATAACTAGTTTAAAAGGCTTGTTCTTGGATATAATGCTATATGATTAATTATTGCTAGATTAATAAAAGTCAACCAATTTTGAACCCACTAAACCTATTTATTCAGCAAAATGAAAAGCACAAATTTATATTGATCAAATTATGAGATTATCTGGAGTATTTAAGGAAATAACTTCTAATCAAGA
Organism: Vanilla planifolia; assembly: GCA_023846275.1. NCBI lineage: Eukaryota > Viridiplantae > Streptophyta > Magnoliopsida > Asparagales > Orchidaceae > Vanilla > Vanilla planifolia. Next base: position 23,851,636 of record CM043865.1, read on the forward strand.
CTCTAAATAAATTGCATTTCTAAAAAAATGTACATGAATTGTTTAGACTTAATTATGATTTAGCATAATTCTTCAATCTCATAGAGGGGGATAGACTAAAAGAACTGTAAAGACTTTGGAAGTTTGTTTAAAGTAAGTGTGTTTGATTTTGGTGGAAGCTAAGAGAATCATCTCTCATTGATTGAATTTACGTAAAGTAATATTTACCAATACAACATAGGAAGGAATCATATAAGGCATTGTATAATAAGAAATTATTGTGTTAAAATGAACTAGGTGACAAAGCTCAATTGGAGACAAAATTGATAGAACAAAAAACCCAAATGTTTCAAATGAATCATAAAAAAATATAGAAAGAATAAGATAATAAAATGTACTTTTGCACAAAACATGGGTCATATTGTTTTAAGGAGACATGCATTCCTAAATCTTTGTTTATTGAAGGATATAACCTGATTTGGTAAATAAAAGATGCTCAAGCAACCATCCATTGAACCTTTTTAGATATTGGAAAGAGTTGAAGAGGCTTTATACAAAGTAGCACTACCATTAGCATTAGTCGATATGTCTAATGTATCTCGTTATTCAACTATATCAAAAGGCAAATTTATTCCATCCAATATAATTAAATATGATCCAAATATTATAAAAGTGCAACCAAATCTTAGTTATGAAGAGAAGCCTATAAGAAAATTAGTTAAAGAGAGTAAATAATTTAGAACGAAAGATATTCTTATGATTCATGTATACCACACAATCAAATAAAACCTAAACCTGCTTAAGAAGTGAAGGATGGGATGAGAATGAAGTATACTGACTTATTCTAGATCTTCAGGACAAAATTCTTACAAAAACAGTAGAATTTCTAACACCTATAATCCACAAACAAGGTATATATTAAACTACCTCATGATACATATCAAAACATGAACAAATGAAGAACTCAAAAATAAAAAATAAATACAAAATTAGATATAGATCATTAAGATGAGACTAACAATATTTGTTTTATCTTAACAAGAGCTTATTTTGAATTTATATTAATTATCAAGGCTAATAAAAATAAATAATATTATATTATATATTATGTACTATATATATAATATGTAGTTTCTATTTTCAAAGATAAAATCCTCTTCTCCCCAACCGTGCGTGATCGCATGACCTACTTCTTCCCTTATGAAATTAGCCCATGTTTCACTAGAGAATCCCTTAACCAATGAGGATAACAATGACTATCATCATCCTCGCAAGGGAATCATGGATTTGAAGTTGTTCTACATCTTAGAAATCTCATGTGAGTAAAAAATGCTAAAACCCAAAGATCATTATTTAAGATCATAATTAACGTTTTCTATTACTTTTTGGACATCTTAAAGGAAAAATATTAGTGGCAAGAAAAAGTAGGGTTTTAAGAAAGAGAAAACAAAGAAAATAAGGAAAAAAAAGATTATTTTTGTGATTAAAAAAGTTTGTCCTTTAATTCCAATAGATAACTTAAAAATTTTCAATTTACATAAAAGTCTTTAAATTAAGTTGATGAAATTACAAGTGACAAATAAAAAATGACAAAAAAAGATAGTTGAAGAACTACAAAACTATCCAAAACATTGAGAAAAGAGCTCTAAAAATACTATATAAATAAATTAATATATATATATATCTCATTTAGTGTTCATTCTTAAAATTTAGACTTTACATATAAAATAAGCATGCTAACATAAATATTATATGCCTATGTTTGATATAGTGTTAATTTTTTAAATTATGACTTTTCATGTGAAATAGGAGTTTTGGCATAAATATTATATTCTTAATTCTCATTTAATGCTTATTATTGAAATTAAGACCGTTCAAGTGAAGTGGGCACTCAAATATAAATATTCTATGTATATGTATAATTTATTGTTGATTAATTTAATTAACAACTTGTATATGATTTATGTATAGAATATGTGATATCATTGAATTGTTGTGATACCAAATTATGAAAATTAATGGGAATTTATATTCTAGTTGGATGTAGGCACTCTAATGTAAATAGCATATGCTTATGTCCAATGTATTATTAATTGTTGAATTTAAGACCATACATATGAATTTTAATAAAAATAAGTGATACTGATGTACTGATGTAATACTATTGTATACAAAAAACATTGAAATTATACTTGTAGGTTGATGTATGTCATTCAATATCGATAACACACAAATGTGAAAGTTTTTGGCATGATTAATTACCTAAGCATGACATTGATAAACTTATGTAATTGCATACTAATTAAATAATATAAAAAAAGAGCTATATATGTGAAAGTATATTAGATAGTTTTCATTGTCAAGTTGCTAGTGGATAGTTTACTGCATCATTGTAATTAGCACCAAGTACATAGACATTCAAAAATATGAAAGTTCTAAACATCATTATGCATGAAAACATGATATGGTAAATTACTAAAAGAGGTTTCTTCTAGAATTAAGAAAACAAAAAAGAGGATACTAACAAATTGCACTAGGGGTGAGGGAGTAATAACATTGGCCATCATAAGATTTACTTAAGTTTTGTGCGAACAGATATACATAAATAAGACAACATTAAGAAAAAAAATTAAAGATATAATAAGTTTCATGTTCCTATTATTGTTCTTTTAGAGATTATAGAATGTTTTTTCTTTTAATAGTATATAATAATTTTTTTTTACATTTTAACATAAATTAGATTCTACATACTAATATGCTATGATTCATGCTTATGTTAAATCGTAATGTGTTTTCCAAAATTATTGCTTTGTTTGCATATTTTTTTGTTATTAGAGATATCCGACTAACCCAATTGTAGTTTGCCTAGCCTATCTTTGGCACTAACATTTTAAGCATATTGGACCCCAACAAAATGAGTATACACATAATGTTAGCTTATAAGAAACATTAAAACTACAAAGCTTGTAGTACATGAGTTTAGTTAAATGACATGTTAATCATGTAGTAAATTTATTATTGTATTAATCCATAAATGGGTTGTAATAATGTAGAAAAATTATAAAAACTATGACATGTGATTGTTGGGATTGTTTTTGTTGTTAATAATTGTTTATAGTTACTAAATGTGAACATAAAGTGTATGATTATCATGTTGTAGATGAAAATGTTATATTAATGTATTTGTAATTAAAAAATAGACAAATTCTAATGAATATTCTATTCATATGAATTCTAAAATTTGGGAGAAAATTTATCGAATATGGGAAAAAAATAAGGGATGCCATGTTTGTCGTATTAGTGTAAGATTAAATTAGAAAAAAATTTTGAGTCGAGTATATGATAAGAAAATATATGTTTACAATAGAAGTGGTATCAAAGTATGAATTAAATCTTGAAAATAAATGAAGTCTTTCGAAGAAAAAAATAATCATCACAACCTTGCATGCTTTGTTATACTCATATTTGCATTAGGTAGACAAGGAAGGCAATCACTAGTTGATGATGCCAGTACACATGTGATTTTGAAAAAATGCATCCATAACTTAAAGAAAAGGTTTGTCTCTAAGGGTTCGACAAATGGGTGCCAATCTTAAATTTGTCTCCTATCAACAAGCTACTTGAGCAACTTATTTGGTGAAAGTGGGTCGTCCTACCTCAACAAGAGGATGGATTGGTAGCAACCCCCATGGGGGCATTCCCTTGGGTGTCAAACAATGGACTTATACCTTGTATAGAAATAGGGGATCATACTATTTAATTACAATAAATTGTTAAGATTTTTCTTGAGGATGCTCACCAAATTTTATATATGCCAAGTACTCTGAATGTTAAAGTGAATAAATTGAACCAGGAATAAGTAATTAGTAAGAGTAAATATGACTCTCTTAAGGTAACCAAATTCCTTGTTATCTAATTATTGATATGCTTGGATGGATTAATGAGATTCTCACTGTCCCTATCAAATATAAAGGAAAATCACAATCAAAGGAATGGACTTGGCAACACCCTATTGAGCTTGACTCTAGTCCAACTTTATGAAATGACTTGAAAAGTAAAGCACAAGTGGATTATCATGTCGACTGAATTAAAATGTCACTATATTTTAAATTATTTTACTTATACTGTGAGAAAGTGGTGCGGCCCAACCCTCCTTTTGGCTCCATGTCTAACCCTAATGGGTTGATATTAACAAAAGACATTATCAAGTAAGGACATTGGCAAGGTGACACATTTGTTCAAAGATAACGCATATGTTCTAAGTTGAACTCAATCGTAAAAGAAAACTTTTGTTGAACAAATTGGTAAATGCTCATTGAATTCTAATTTCTATCACAAATTTGAATAGTGAAAGAGTGGCATATTGATCTTTTAAACTTTATAAAATTTAAGCTAGAAGTGTCAAAAAATTTCCATAGAGATAATTAGCTTTTAGTAATCATATGTTCATAGAAATATTGCTATTTGTCCATTAATTTTGGCTCTTTCTATCATTATGAAATAAAATTCACCAAGTGTTGGATTGTTCACTTCTAAAAACTAATTTGAACTCAATTTAGACTATCATGAGATAAGTGAGTTTTAGTTAACTGATGAATGTATCATGATAGTAGTTCAACCAACTACAAGAGAAAACATTAATTCACACAATTCGTCACCACACTTGGTTGAAAGGCCCTTAACGTTAAGCTATTGTGTGCAAGATTATGACTTAGTGCCTCTAAGTCAAACTCCACGATGTCATGCCTAGGCCTATCGTTCTACTATTGGTTTATCGTAGGGGCTTTGTATGCCAAGGCCACACCACCACCCCTTTGCCTAGAGTCACTAAAAATTGGGATGGCCAAGCATATAAAGAAATGATAACTAAGTGTGAACGATCGGCAGAATCCTTTGTAGATGACTTAAATTTATAATCGTGCATTATTGGTAGTAGTGTGGTCTTGCATTCCTGGTCCATTGAGTTCCCACCCAATATCATAATAGATTCATTTCATTAGAGACATAGAATCATAATATTTTCAAAACACCACTCGCTTGCTTGCCCCACTTGCTCCACATGCTTTACATATAATGATACTTATTGCAACACTTTGCATGGCACTCCATGTGATACTTCGTGGTGCTACACATGTTAATTTACGCAATACTATGAGATTCACTTTGTAGCCCTTGAATGCTTTCATGTGTGTAAGGATGAAATACCTTACATTCCCCATGGTGGAACTTTGAGGTGCATTATAAAAATTATAACACATTCCATTCTCAACAAATTGCTATGATACATTGATATCCAACACCATGTCTCAGTAGATTAATCTTGAAAAACCCAAAGATCACATAAGTTTCAAAAATTTTGCTTGCTTGCTCACATCCCTTATTAGAATGATACCGATAGCAATTCAATGTGCGTCGAAAAAAGTGTCATTTTTGACCTTATTCATTGCTTGTGATTACTTGGACATGGATGTAAAGCATCTTTATTAGAAGACTTGCATTCTTACTTGACAAAATTATTACAATATGCAATTTGCATGTGGCATTGAGCAGCACAATACAATACGACACATTAACAGCATTGTGAGGTATGGTTTTGCTCTTGTTATAGTGAAGGTTTGGTGGTTCCATGTGTAATTAGCAATGTCTTCCATACTACTACCCTTCATGGTGTCATACGTGGGGCCTTTTCCTGGCTCATATGGTGGCTTTCTTCATGTGTAGCATTTTTTCCCAAAATGCATAACTCTTTTTTACCATTGTCATTACATCAAAATACTAGCGCAAGAATGATGTGCTGCTCTAATGGGTACTTGACTTAGTGAAATGTGGAAACACCATTCTTATATTTTTGGGATTGTTTGGTGTAGTTTTTTCCCTTGTTGTAGTGAAGCCTCATTAGTGCAAATTAGGTTTGACTATGATTTGGTTGAGTATGTTGTTTCCTTTATATGGTGTGGTATGTAGTGGAAATTAGATGTGGAATTACAACTTTTTTGGGTGGTTGACATGGTGTTGTTTAGTAGATTGCCAAGTTTTGAGAATATTGTTTTCTTCATATTTTAACGTGGATCTCAAAAAGAAAACCCTTTTGTATTTGCTGGAGTCATGCTCAACATCTTCAATTTGAACAGTACAAACATTTTTAGCAATTTTAATTATTAATTGATCAATGTATGCCACTATGGATCACTTGTATGCGTGTTCCCAACTTCTAGGGTTTGCTACTTGTGCAGTGTGGGTGCTTGCCAAGGCATTCAATATTAATTAAACCCTTTATTCTTCTTTTGGTATATCATTGGTGCACTTTGTGTTAATGGGATTAGATTGGCTTGAGACTACCTTAGCACAGAGATGTTTTTTGCTGTGCTGCCTCTTATGTCTTCGCTACCTCTTTGTGTGATTGGTCATTATGTGTATGGCTTTACAACGAAATCAAACCTTCCTATGGATGAAGTTCATATGATACCCACTTTTCTATTGGATTTGTAGGTTCCAATCAATTGTTTTGTTGATGTCACACTTCTTTTATGCTTACACTTTTTGCATTTTGTAATGCTATTAAACATGCCCTCATCCCAGCGAATGCTGGCACAGTCTTGGAAATCACTCGTTTTGATCTTTATTATTCACCAGGGGTGATTGTCGTCAAAGAATGCTATTATCAGACAAAACTTTATTGAACTTGATGGATGGTAACCCAACTTGGGAGCATTTACTCCTCCATTATGGAGCATTGCGAAAGATGTTGAAATTGTCAATTATGACATAAGGTGCTATCTAGTGCTTCATCATTGTATTGCTACTGGTTGACTCTATTAGTCGTCATATGCTTGTCTTGAAGATTAAGCCATGCATATGTAAGTATAAACAACTTTAGGTTATAAAACTTTGAATGGCTGCTTAAATCTGTTATAGTTTGTTTAATAGTAAATTTTACTTAAGAATTTATGTTAATTGTATAGTTAATATGTGAACCAAACCCTGACATTTTGAGAGATGCGTTTATTAAGTAAAAGGTTGATGTAGATTTTGCTCCACTTTTTGATGATTCGCATCATATGACCTCCATGTCAAAGTTGCATCATTCAAATTTTTGGCCTTTGAAAATTTGATTATAACGGTAACAATATCAAGAAGCAACAACTTTAGTCTACCCACCATAACATGAGTCACAACATTATATATCACATTGCAAATACTAATAGGTCTAAACTATTTATGTTTAGAAGCACCTCATAGTTTAGGAATTTGAATATCCAATGTGTCTTTCCACCTTTTGGGAATACAGCTATCTTTAGAGGATTGTTTAACAGTAAAGATAATATCTTCCAAGGCAATATTCCAATATCCATGCACAAACTTTATAGAGTCACCATCCATGTCAAAAGCTTTGATTCTTTTGATACACATAACAACATTCATAAACTCATCATTTCTCATTAGAGTCATCAAACTTATCAGTTGTGTATTGTTAGTAGCTCTTGAAGCTTTGAAATGTTTGAGAGGATTACATTACCTAAAACAATGCCACTTCTTATTAAAGAACTACATAAGTATATCTTTAATCTCAGTTGGGGAAGCCACCAATTTCCTACAATCAAATTTAAGGTTATGTAATAATTGCTTCTATATTTAAAAGTAGTCACTACCTGAATGAAAAGCATGTTCTAATCTCCAAGGTTAGCTCAACGAATCTTGGCCCATTACTATCATGATGCTTCGTCAAAAGCCCTATCCTCACTGTTAGAGAAAATATGTTATTCTAAAAGATCATGTTCCAATGAAGTTAACTCCATCTCATAATCCTTAAGTTGAAGCTTCTTGATCTTCTACTCAAATTGGTGAGTTATTTTATGAATATATATAAGTTCAGCCACACTACATTTCTTTGAAGTCAATAATGCTCTATTAAATTTAGTGCACAGACCAACCTTAGGGTTACACATGACAATTCTACTTTAAGCTACCTACATAACATTAACTAAATGTGGAAATCAAAGCTATAAGTTTTTAAATAAGGTTCTCATCTTATTTTTATTCAAAGATAGTTGTATAAAAAATCTACAAAAGTTGTGCTCTAAACCAATATGTGGAAGATGTGTCACTGAAGTACTCAAGAGTGCCTTCATATCAATAATATTAATGTAAAGTCTACCCAATCTTTCATATACATGCACTGCCCACTTATTGCTACACAAAATGAACATATTATCAAAAAATCCTTGTTTAGTCACATCTAAATCTTTCATGAAACTTGAGAACTCTTACTAAGCCTAAACACTACGAAATTATTTTCCTTCTTTCTTCTTATTTTGTACATGAAGTACATTAAAATCCCCTACAATAAACAATGGTTCATCAAGCTTAGCATATTCTATAATTTGGTCCCAGATTACTTGATAATTCATTTAATCTTTTGATGCATACACCATAAAACACTAGCAAGAATTGTTGCTACCACATCTCACCAAGATAATAACCACCTATATGGATGACTATACAATCTCAAGCTCCACCCAAGGCATCTATAAAACAACATTACACCATTATAATATGGTTAAAGGCTGGACAAGGTAGTTCCAATTCTTGCTCAAAAGTTCATCTTCCTCACACTTATTAAAGTTCTCCACCCAATTTTTTCAAAATACAAAAACAAAAACCCACTTTTCTTTTAAGAAGAACTGTAAGTTGCTACAAGTTTGCCACTCTTATAATCCAAATGCTATAGTGTAAATGAAGCCATATTTTGTTAACTGGAAAAACTTATATTTTAACAAATCCATACCTCTACAGCACTCCCAACAAGGTTAGGTCTACATTTTAGATAGACTAAGCTTTCACGATAGCACTAGGGCCTCAAATAAGGTACTAGCAAAGAATCTCACTATTGTTTGTGATTGAGAAAATATTCTAGCTCCCATTTGAGATCATCATCCTATAGACGTCCTCTTCTTCCTGAATAATAAAGTACCAATTATATGCAATTTAAGAAGCCCTCGCCCATGTAAAATTTTTTTCCAAGTATTTCCTTAGTCATCAAATAAATTACTTCTCAAATAAAGCACACCATTACCCCCAATTATCTTTTACTATAATATACTAACGTACACGAGCTCCTTGGATGCATAGTTAATCTTCCAATGGTAGCTTTCTTTGTCCAGCAAAAATAATAGTAGTAATGATGCTACTCTCCTATAACAAATTTTCCTTAAAGCATTCCTAAAAAAATTGCTTTATATTTTCCTTATAATGCACTACCATAGACATGTCTCACTCATCAGTAAACCTTTAACACCCAACCAAGGGTTGGTTTGATAAGATTCAAGATTAATCACCAAAGGAACATCTTTACTTGAGAACACACTTTCATTTTCCACACCCAAGCTACATCCTTCCCACTCAAATTTACACAGCTCATCATGCAACAATATGTGTTTAGATTTGGGCACAATGTCTTAATTTTTTCTTAAAAAGACACCTACATTTGATTTAGCCTAAGTATATGGGAAATTCCTGAGACTAAGGAGGTAGATAACATGTTTTTAATCTTTTCACAAACCCATTCTCCATGCTTGTTGATAAGCTCCTCTGCTTTTAATGGATACTACACATGCACATAAATAAATAAATGTAGGCCACAAATTCATTCAAAGAAATTCCAACCATTTGTTTGATAATTAGGATACCTATTTGCCTTCAGCAATCTGTCATACGATATTGATACATGTCGTAGATCTTCAACATATTAATCATAAACTATCCTTTAACTTTATCATGGCCTAGTCCATATGTTGGTTAAGTGCCATAAGCCCTTCTTTTGTTCTTGATGTTTTCGTAGGGGCTAATATCACCTATGTAAAATAAATGTTATCATAAATATCTCCAGAAAGAATAAATGTAGCTTGCTTCTTTGTAATAATGTCAAGTAGCACAATCTTCAATCTATCATAATTTTCGCAATAATTTTATAAATCATATTGCATAAGCTAATGTTTGCAAATTGTTTAGGTTTTGAAGCATCTTAAACCTTTTGGAAGGAGTATGGTCAAAATGTCTTTCCACTTTTTTGGCATATATCTATCATGGAAAAATTATTTCATAGCATTAACAATATCTAAGTAATATTCCAACAGCCACACAAAACATTTACTGTGATGTCATCAATGCCCAATGCCTCGTTACTCTTGATAGATTTCATAGTAGTGCTAATTTCCTCATCAAGGATCGATACCTCAGGAAATGTCACATGCTCTCTACCAATATATCTGTAAGGCTAGAAATATAGGGCATAAGTTGAACATACTACTCATCACTAGACCATTTTAAACTAAGAAACTACATTAGTATACCATACCATTGATTTCACTTGAAGAAGTCACTAAGTCCATATTAGCATCTTAAGTTGTAATATACTTATTGCTAATGGTATAAGTAGCCATAAACAAAACAAAATTGGTGCTATAATCCCCTTCGTATGCCTATTGTATCTTAAGACATTGCCACCATCACGTCTCCTCAAGGCTAACAAATCTATTAAAAGATGTAATATGCTGACCTAATAGCTCGTGCTCCTGCTACTCAACCCTAACTCAAACTCTTTTATTTGCAGCACCTAAATGTCTCACCCAAATGGATAATTTTTATTAAGAAAATTTCCCATTTCACTTGCACCCAAAATTCTTAGAACTGACAATGCTCTACAAAATTTCATAAGCAATCAATCCATCAAGTTTCGCTTACAAATATAATGCAACTCTCTGTACAATCCTCATTGTCCATGGGAAAAAAAGTGATACATTTTCAAACTAGCTATTCTTGTATATTCTTTCAACATGCTACAAGTTTAGTTGATTAGATAATGGACAATAAACTAAGCCAATACAATGAAGATGTGACATGGTAGAATTGTTATATGCCTACAGACCCTCAATGTTTACAAAGGTTCTACATAGTCCTTAATAAATCTGAGCACTATCATCCTTGTTACAGCACCAAGTATACATATTCCAAAAGAAACCCAAGTCAGTTAGCTATAGATCTTGTGAGAAACTAGAAAATTAATGCTACACTTTCCCACTCCCAAATGTCATCCCGCTTTCCTCTCATCCTACACAAAAAAATTAAAATCACTTGCAACAATTAGTGGACCTCCAAGCATTTTCATCTCTCTAATTTGATCCCATGCCTCCTTATGTGTAACATAATCTTTTGAGGCATACATGACATAACATATCCAAGCTTGTTTAGTTATAGCATTTGTTTGTGTCCACACAACTTTTTATAAGGCCTTGGTAATGTCCAATAACACCAAATTTCTCTATAGCTTAACAATGCCTCAAAATAAACCCATTGATGGCTACACATTGAACTCCTAATTCCTACCAAGAAGTCTATCTACATCTTGCTTGTTAAACATCTCCAATCTTGTCTATAGTAAAGCAATTGCTAATACTCCATGTACCTTTACAAATGACATCGAAAAAGCACTTGATTTTGTTGCCCTTATTGCCTACGCATACCAAACAGCTAACAGAACCATGTAAAATTTTGTGATGTCATAATACTTACTCAAATTAGCACACAAAGGATTTGCAAACAACTAGAAGATAGTAGAAAAAACAACATAATTATACATTACCCATTGAATCATAAAGAGGGTTGGATAACCACATTACTATCATACCACCCATAGACATGTTCTATTATATTGTGAATCTTTCTCCATTAACTTTATATTCTATCTTAACTATACAACATATATTCCATGAAATTACCTAATGTCCTTAACCTTCGAAAAATTATTTGAATAACTAGTAATTCCTTCCTTACAAAATATTAGCATAACATAGCTCCCAAGATGTCCCTTTCTATAGGTTTTCATACTTTTCCTTCCATAGTTTAGGGTTGAATTACAATTCACTATTCTAATGATAACAATCATGTTTCACTATATTCTATAATTCCATTAATTTATTATCCACGACATTACCATTCTTAGTACTACCACTTTTCAACACACTTTATAATTTAATACACTTATTTCCTATGTTGTGACATCTAAATTTGCTCAATTTCTTATTAATAGGTAAAACATTTCCTATTTTCGAACTACAGAATAAGCATCAATATAATTTTTAACATTTACTCTTCTAAATGTACTTCTACTTGCTCCTCCCAAGCAATAAGGCAAAGGAACTTGATTCCTCCTCCAAATGCAATCATTAGATACATTTTGTTTTGCCCCATTGTGCATAAAATATGTACTTCTAGATGGCTCATCACTATAGAAACTTTGCACAGCTAAGCTTACAAAATTTTCATGCCTATGTACTTTAAATTTCCTAAGCAACAAAGTAGTATGATTTTTCTGCCAACTTCCCTATGTGGAACTACCACTAGATCCCTCGACCACTAATGTCATTAAAGTAATAAGGTAAATTCGATTATTGCCTTCTTTAGATGCACTCCTTAGATAAAATATTCCACCTCCCCATCATGATTAACATTTATCAAACCCCTTAACACATAAAATTTGACTAGTAAAGCTCTTTCATCCATTAATTTTGTGTCAGTTGATTTGCATAAGCAAGAAAAATGCATAAATAATTTGTAGGTTCCTTCCTAGCTTTTTCCATAAAGTGTAACAAGTTCGTTTCATCCACACACATCCAAATAGTGTCTACCTCAGCTAATACAACAAAACATTTAGTCTAATTGACATCATGACCTTCCCTTAAATTTGAATTCCCAACAAATAACTCTAGATAACAAAAATTAGATTCCACTTTATTACTACAATTATTCCATTTTGATCTTACCAAATAATACATTTAAGCTCAATCCTCAATCAAGACATTTCATGTTGTCTCTCATAACTCTACAAAATATATCAATTCATAGCATTCTTTAATGATACCTACCCAAAGTATCCATAAGTTTTAGGTTCACAACCAACACTTCAAAGTCTTCAGCTCCTTCCTACAGTTTTCAATCTTGCTTCTCCCTATTTGAATAACCATGCTACCATTTTCAAAGCCATTTTAATGCTCTTATAGCAATCTCCTCCTCGAAACCTTAGCACAATTTTTCTAGTATTTTCCAATTATATGTTTCAAATAAGTAGCCCTCATGTGACAGTAAGTAATGAAGTATCTCTATGTGACCCATCTCAAATATTCACCACAATGGTTCCTCAACAGCAATTTTTCTATAGCAACCAAAATTACAACAAAATTCAACCACACCATGGCATCAATAAGAATAAGGAAGTAATAGACATTAGGAAAGCAAGTTCTCCTCACCACAACCTTTGTTATTTGGAAATTAAATGTCCCAACTTCTTGGGTGAAACATCTCCCTTTATTCCATCTCATGTGCATTGTATAACTAAATTGTTCCAAAAAGCATTTACCTATATCTAAAGATCTGGGTGGCTCCTTCATGCCGAATTACCTAGCATTCTCCTCAACTTGAACCTTCCAACTTGAGGAATACTACACGATTAAGTGTAGTTGTTCCTAGTCCTTTGGATACTTTTATGCCCTTTACGCCCATGATCTTCTTTTGTATTTATGTTTGCATTATTTTTCTCCTCCTACAAGTTCTTTTGTTCAGGAACCCACTCATGTGTATATGCACTCACTTTTCTCCCATCAAATTTAGACAATGATCTCCTTCTATACCCTAGTTTTTATTTCTTTCCTGCTTTCCGTCCACATTATTCTTTGATTTTCTTTTGGAGTTTGCATTCCTAATCCTCCACAGTAATGCATTTTGAAAGAATCTCTAATTTCTAAGTTTTCTAACCATCTAGGCCTTAAACCATGCCACATATAATCTTCGTCATTGCCCCACTTTATTTAACACTTTTTTCCTCTTCCTTTACTTGCTCAAGAGTTTCCTTTATAACACTTACTTTTTTGGCATAAGCAACATTTTGCATTGATGTATCAGATGGTGATATTATAGATGCATCTCCAAGCTTCCCATAAGTAAAGCAAATTAAGGGAAACCCCTCATATTCAAACCTTTGAAATGACCTACTAAAAGGGCCATTGAGCCATATGCCCACTTAAGTGGTTTTGATAAGCAAATTTTTAAACAAACTCTAGTAAAGGATGACCTTTACATATTAGTGATCCATTTATCTATTAGTATAAGCTTCTCAATAGCCTTCACTACATAAGGAATAGTCTCTGTGTTTGGGTTTTAAGGGCGGCATGGCCATAAGTTTCAAACTTAAATAAATTGATGAATGGATACTATAGGAGTGGAGCTTATGACATAATTTGACTTGACACAAGGAAGCTTACAAGGTCAAAATAATGCAAGAATTGGTTTATTTAGAGCCAATTATTAATTTCATGAGTGCCAAAACATGGCCATTCTTTTTTTATGATGAGATTTCACTAGGATATCCTATTAACAAATAAGGCTTCAACTTGCTAAATTTATGCTAGACACATGCCATCTTTAGGTTACTGAGGGAGCATGGTCATAAGGTTGATACTTAATTAATTGATGGAAAAGCACCACTAGGAGTGGAACACGTAGCTTAATTTGACTCAACACTCGCAAGCTTACTAGGTCCAAACATAGCAAGGATACATAGATTGAGAGCTCTTTATAGATTTTCTTGTTAAGGGTTCATTTTTGTTCGACATTGCTAGAGTTATTTGTCTAGATAATTTTATTATCAAACAAGACTTCAACTTGATAACAAGCTATGTGGGGTGCAAGCCTTGTGGCCAACTTCTTCCTAGGACATTGGTTGGTTAGGCAATGGATGTTTGAAGCAATAGTAAGTGTGTGATGCCCTCACATGTTCTAGGACACGTGCACTAACTAATGTATTAAACAAGTACATTTCTTATGTCAAATGGCTTAGGTAACCTTACGAAAATTTTATTGTGATGTAAATAGATTATTCAGACTATTTGTCTTAATTAAGGAATTCCTAGCAGGCATGAGTCATCAGCATGCATTAACTATGTACCTAACCATTTGATGCACTGCTTGTTGCTCTTACCAATTGAATGGTCTAATCAAGTGTTTAGATTAATGTGATATGGGTTATTTGCCATGTGTTAGATAATGAGAATTTTATTGAACATTGTCATTTAGAAGAAGAAGAAGAAAGTATAATGTGGTTTACATAAGTGAACCTATAGAAGCATCATCGCTGAGTGCTATGAAAGATCAAGTGATTAGTGCTCCCATTAGGGGTGTGACAACTATTCGATGTTGCATTCTTCTATTTTGAGTGTTCTTGCTTCCACATGGAGCTTGATCTTTTAAGTGACAAACAACAACCTATATGCATGATCAAGCACTAAGTGAGAGCAAATATTAAGTTAAAAATGAGTTTGTTGTGCATATTCAAGTCCAGTAGAGCTTGGTAATCAAACATTGATTGACTCTCAATAATAGGCATCTTGGCTCTCGTATTAACGAAGAACACAATGAAATCTCATGCTTGTTGTGAATTGTAGAATCTCATGAACCATTTATCTTTTGAAACCATTTATTTAATATAATCTTTTGATGCATACATTACACATTACCACTAAGTATTGTGGTGGCCAGATCTCACCATGATAATAGTCACTTGTTAGGATAAATTCACAATATGAAGCTCCACTCAAAGTGTTCATAAATTCATAGTACCACCTAACAACCCTGTCGAACATTAAACAAAGTAGTTGAAATGGTAGCCCAAAAGCAAATCCACCTCTTGCCTATTATAATCCTTCTCCAAAGTTTCCAACAATGCAACTATGATGACTTTTTCCCTTACCAAGAATAATAAGTAGCTATAAAATTTCTTAACTCTAATCTACTAAATAATATACACTGCTAATATAACAAAATTTTATTAATTGAAAAGCTTTCCCTCGTATAGAATATATCTTTAAGAATTACACATCTTCCCTATTACAATTTTGAATAATTTCTAAAATATCAACACTAAAATGTTTTGCAGACCTATTAATCACCATATCAAGGACGATCATCACTGAATAGATGTAGGTAAGCTCGAGCTAAGCATGAACCTCACACATTGACGTTAGTACCATGCTGGTAATTGAACACCACCATTTTCCATGCCAAGTTAAATTCATGAGATCAATAGCAATACAGTTGTACGAATACCATCTCCAACCATGGCCAAAGTACCCTAAATTCAAGGTAAAGACATGAGCAATTCCAAACAAAATTTCCAAGAGAGCCTAGTAAAATAAAATCCTCTATAGTTCCTTAGAAGTTAAAAGATAGAGGAGGCCACAACTCCAGCCTCTACCAATTTCAACATTCCTCTAGAAAACCACCATTATTTGTATTTTAATTTTCAAAATTTCTTAGGAGACCCTCCTCGCTTTACTGATTTTTTTTCATTATCACCCCTAAATTCACACCGTTATGCCTTTGCCACTTTTCAAGCTCCAACCTCTACCACTATTGTGGGTGAACAAAGATTGCATAAGTCTTCTACATGATTTTCAAAATCTAAAACACAATCCATGAAGAATAATCAGGGCCATCATAAACTTCCTTGCTACTTAAAGAATAATGCTTTTATATGTATTAATTTCATGTTCCCCTAAATATCTCTCTTTTGGTACCCATCAATCTTAGATGAACCTCCCCTACGATCATCATTCTTGGTTCATGATCTACCCCTATGCATAAGTTGTGTCGTATCTTCAAGCTTATAGTGCTTACTACCCTCCTTCCTACTCCTATATTTACCATTTATTGTCTTCCTCTATTGTTCTATTGTAAAGATTCTCCACTTCCTAGGTTTTAGATCCATCCATGATTCTAAACCTTATTACTTCTCATCTTTACCATATGTTGCACCAAAGTCAAAACAATCCTGACAATTTTATCTCGATCACGTCATACCTCTAAATGATAGGCTCATTGAACTGCTCCAGCCTTGTCAACTAATCCTTTTGGTATACATAACTCATAAACATGTCCCACATTACCATAAGTGAAGTTGATAAAGGGTAATACATCATACATAAACCTCTAAAAAGACCAACCAAGTCGTCTATTAAGCCACTTATATAATCTAAGTTTCTTTGATAGGTCTATTATTTAACATGCATTATCAAAGGATGACCTTAGCATGTTAGTTATCTAACCATGAATCTGAATTGGATCATCCATAGCTTTGATAATGCACAAAATGTTCTTCATGTCATAATACATAAGTGGCAGCATCAAAAAATTAACCCAAATTGGGTGGCATGTAATCACCGAAGTACTAAGATTAAAACAAGGTTTCTATATGTAGTCCGAATGCAAGACTTGAAAAATACCAGTGTCCTCCCAATGTTAGATTATTTATCTATAACTGACTTAAAGTGAAAAAAAATAACTTAGTCAAAAAATCTACAAACCCATTGATATGATGCCATCTATGTTGGAGTATTCTGATAATCCATTGAATGGACAAACAACCACCAAACACTTAACCAACATCATTGTAGTGGCGATAGCAAACTCATTGATCTCAAACCTCTTTACAAAGGTGTATTTTATCATTCATTATGAAAGAGGTATTACTCAATGCCAACATCTTCACATGTAAATTTTTTGGTCTCTCAGAGTAATTATCAAATGGACCTTCTATGAAAATGTTATTGGCAACGTTTGTTCCCCCTCTCATAAGAGCCTCTCTAATGCTCACCATAACTGATCTATTTCCTCGATGACCTCCATTAGAGAATTTTCCATCACTTTTAGCATTCTAAAAAATACTTCGCAGGCACCATTATAAATCAACTACTTTAATACCCAATAAGATGTGCAACAATCTACTTTGAATATTTTGGAACCACATTCTAAAGTGCTCCATAGCTTCCAGAATAGCAATAGTTTCCACGAAGAAAATTCAGCTTGAAATATAAATTCTACCACAAATAATTATAGTCTTGTTAAAGTCATCCTGAATAATTATACCAATTCTAGAATTGAAATTATCTTGCATAACTACATTGCAATTCAGCTTAACCCTCCTAATTGAAAGAGGAATCCAATTAGAGGTTACCAATAGCCTTTGAAGGCTACTAAAACTATCACTAAATGGGATTGGAGAAAAGAAACATGTAGTAATAGAAAACTAAATACTTCTTTGAAGTGTAGCAAGTCTAAGCACCTCACCCACATGTGCTTGTAAATATGATTGATCCATAAGTGATATAAGATTGATGTAGCAAATTTAATTACAAGAGATTAGTTGTTACCTTCATATTGTCACCACCAAGTTAAGCTGCTCACTTAAATAATTAAAAACATTGTTGTGTGCCCTATCAACCATTAAATTAATGATTATAAAATTTCTCCCAAAGTGTTCCTTCACCTTATGACATTCTAATAAGAAATTTTGAACTTCTTCCATCTTTCAACCCCTTGAAGAAAGCAGTTATCTCAATACCTCTTATACACATCCAGAAGTAGTAACAAGCAAGTTCAAAATTAATCTCCACATTAACTCAATAACTCGAGACTACAGCCTTAATTTCCAAACTCGTAAAGCGTCCTCTCTTACTACATTTTTCTTGATACATGCCATTGTAAATGATCTTTTATTCCAACAACATCACCTCACCACTTCATCATTGTATGAATGCTTGACCCACTTTTGAAGCATATCCTACAAGATCTCCAAGTAGGCAATTAAAATCCTTAAGTTTCTATGCCAACTGAGCTTCACACTAATAGCAACAATGCAATAATGAGGGCATGAATATGAATATAAATGTCTTCTTTACTCAAGCAAAAGTTGATCAAAATCTAACAAGATCATGCCAAAGTAGGCAACAAAAAGCCTTAAATTTTTATGCCAATTGAGCTTCACATGATCAATAGCTACATAACAAGGATTACAGTAACACAAATGCCTTCTCTTCCCTTATTCAATGTAGTGAAAATACCCAACATTTACCACAAAAAAGATTTAATTTAAACTACATATAACTTCCTAGTACATCTAGCAGCACCATAGTCATTTACAATTCTAAATATGATTTAGGAAATAAGTGGCCATTGTCCATACCATGCCCAAGTTTTCTCTACACCACCATAATGTTTTTTTTAATTTTAAAACCTACTTGAGAGAAATCCCTCCATTTATTCCATTTTATATTCATTATCATCATTACATTCATTCCATGGAGCATGTTTCCTATTTTTATAGCTATAAGTGGTGCCACAATAATGGACGGACTGGGTGTGCTTGCGACATCCACTTGCTTTCCTAAAATCTACACCTTGATTTGTTTAAGGTCTCAGAGGCCTTCAACCACATCCAAGCTACTTGATAGGTACTTCTTTTTATTTGTATTGAATTTATCTTCCCCCTATGTTTTCTATTTTGGTGCCCACTCCATATTGGATGAGCCCTTATTATTAGCAACATTCTTATATCTATATTTGTCCTTATTCTTTGCTTGTGCCTTATCTTCCAACTTGTAATGCATACTAAACTCCTTCCTACTCAAATCTTTTTGATTCACTTTCCTTATCTGTTGTGGTTCTATAAACATTCTCCTCTTTTTAGGTTGCACAAAAATGAAAGGTCTCAAGCCTTATCATTTATCATCAGCAACTTCTGTTTCCCCTTGCATTGCAATTATCACCCTATTCTTATCTTAATTTTGTCCTACATCAATAAGACAGTAAAACATAGCTTTAGTAGTATTTTGGATTAGCTTTTTGGATGAACATAGCTTAGATGCATGTCCCACATTTTAAGAAGTGTAGTTAGAGGGAAGTCCTATACAATCAAACCACTAAAAAGATTAAACAAAGGCCCATTCAACAACATACCTACTCTAAGAGGCTTACAGACGTCCATTCTAAAACATAGTCTTTTAAATATCAAACTATACATTTTATTTGTTTAATCATAAATCTAGATAGGTTCACTCACAGTCGTCATAACATGCAACATGTTCTTTATGTCACAATAAATTAGAGGGAGTGCTAGAGAATGAATTCATACTAGGGCACACATAATTGTTGAAGTACCTTGTCAAAATCTAGGTGTCGACATATCCATACCCAAGGTAAGGCAAAATACCTACTAGTGATTGCCAAACTACTCTGAGTCTCTATTTTTAGCAACTAAAACTATAAACAAAAATAGCCAATTGATAATTTGGAAACCTAGAATAAACTAAAATTCCCACAATTGGTTTGGAGAACTCTACTAATCCATTAAAAAGATAGATGACTACTATACACCATACTTGTAAGATGAAATGGGTGGTACCAAACTCAACAATCAGAAGCATCATTTGAAAGCTGATTTTTAACATTTATAACGATGAAGATATCTTTTGATAAAAGCATTTTCACATGAATATCTGCCAATCTCTAAATGTAATTGCTAGATCTACCTTTATTGAAGAACTTATTGCCATTTCTTGAATTTTTCCTCATAAAAGCATCCCTTAAACTCACTTTAACTAGACCACATGTTGGATGGTAACTGTTTAGAGAGTTTCCATTGCCATCACTTTATCATTATGACAAACACCTTTGGTGCACTATCATGAATCTATTACCTCAATATTATTGGGATGTATAAAAATATTTTTTAATACATTAGATGATTTTGGAAGCACCTTCAACTTTAGTTCGCCATCTATTATGTTTAATTCTTCCACATTCTCCCTTTTCTCTATTGTTGTATTCAAACCACAACTACAACATGTTGCATCCCAAATTAATTACCTTCAACATGCATAGATGAATTCCCTTCATAGAAAACCTCATTTAAATAAAAAATATCCAATGATATCTCCATAATGTTTCCTACATCTCCCTATGTATCACCACAATAGTATGTTAGAGCATTAATCCTAAGAATAGTGTCAAGATCTTAGAATTTCCACATGCCAAGAACTTAGCCTCTACACCTACCCCTCATGTTTGGGAAGATTGCACCATATCCCTTACTTGTTTGTACTCTTTCTCGACTTTGAGCCCATGATTAATCATAGCACCACATTGAATTAGGGAATTGTTGAAATTAGGTCCATTTCAAAAGTTTTTCAATAATAAAGAATGTGGTCAATTAACAAATCTTTTAATAATTTTGTCTAGTAATAAATTTGAAGAAAGTATGGTTGCAATGATAAAACTTAAAGGAATTGGTCGAAGAGCACCAATAGAAGTTGGGATTATGAATTAATTTGACTTAGCATGTGAAAGCTTACTGGTCCAAACATAACAAGGATTGATAGATTAAGAGATCGTTCTTTATTCTATTGGTGGTAGTGATTGACCATTCTTGTTTGCGAGAGCCATTTGACAGGTTAATTCCTTTAGTAATGGGACCTGAGCATGCTAGTTAGCTATATGTGGTTTAGTCTCAGTGGTAAGCCTCTTAGAAGGATTATGGCTGCATATGCCATAGAAGTTTAAGGAAATAATAGGTTTCTAGTTCCCTTCGAGGCTCTATGCCATATGTGTGCAACACTAATGCGTTCAGTGATTCTATTTCCTTTGTTAAAAGCCTAAGTAATCTTAAGAAAATTTTATATTGATAAATTTCTAATAAGCATGAATTATCAACTTGTGTCTACTACATTCTTAACCTTTGTGCACATTGTCTATCACTTTTACTATGGCAATGGTCTAGCCATCTGTTTAGATCACTATGATGTAGATGGTTTATCATGTGTAAAAAAAAGAATCGTTGATGAAAGCTACAAATGGTCGAGCAATTTGTGTATCTTGTTGGAGTATGACAACTATTTGATTTGATATTCTTCCCTCATGCATGCTCTTATTTTTGTGTGGCGCTTGATGTTGTGGGGAATAACTAACATTCTATGGGCATAGAGTTGTGCTCAAAGAGAGAAACTGTTAAGTTGGACACTAGTATGTTGTGTATCATTGATTTAGTGGGTTTAGCAATCGATCATTAAATGACTCTTGACAAGGTATATCTTTGCTTTTGTACCAATAAAGAAGTTTTTGAATGTGATACATGTTGTGAATTATATAGTCCCATGAACCATTCAATTTTTTAATGCAAGTTGTACCTAAGGATGCAAGCTAAGAGCATTCCTAAAATGGTGTAATGTGACATATCGCTTGTTTTGAAAGCTAAGAATCACTGATTTCAATGCCACCCCTTATTTGGATATGATGAATGGCGCCTTGTTCTATAGCATGGCATGTTGATTCAATGGGTGATGGTTGACTATCAATGGGTTAAAGTTGGATGAAACTGTGTTGTTGATTTGGCTAATGGGAATTGATGTTGTAGTGTGACAAATAGATTCCACTCATAAATCCAACACCATGCTCCATGGTGTCAAATAATGTCTCCATCTTTGGCGAGGCAACCCTTTAATATTAAGCACATAAATAGGTGGAGGTGAAGGAACTTATGAGGATTCTCTTAGTAATGAAAAGCGCGACAAGGCAAACCAAGGGTGAAAATCAGACAGCTTGAAGCACAAATTATTATTTTGAGATGCATCCTTATTAATGGATTAGGACCAAGCCCTCTAGAGAAAGAGAAATAAGATAGTGAGAGCCTCATTTAATTTGTACTCAATTACTACATAAAGCATTATTAATGAGTCGAGTTATCTGGTAAAGTAGCCAGACCTAGGTGGTGAACTGCATTCAAAGCTAAATAATTATGACTTAATTATAATGAACAAGCACCGAGAGTGAAGTTGGAAAGGAATTTGAAACTAGAGCCAACGAGAGCTTCAAATAATTAGGAGGGGAGGAAATAAGTGCTCATGGTGCACCTTGACTGGATGCAGAATGTCCTCATATTGTTTGTTTCATGGCTTGTGGAGTGGAACATCTCAAGCAATCACAATGACAGGAACCATGATAGATGTCACCCATGGAGAAATTATTGTGATGTTTAGACATAATGCTCACAGCATTGAGGTATGTCTAGTGGCCTCATATAGATTAGCGATGGCGAGCGGGCTCACCATTTGATTGAAACATGGAACAAGTAGTCTAACATTCTTATGAGTTGATGGGTGAGCAAGCTCAAAGTGTGCAAGGAAGCTTATTGGTGGGATTCAAATTCTAGAAGTAAGCCACAAATTGTCCCAAATCTTCTATGAAGGGTTTGAGAAAGAGCACTCCTATTGGAACCAAAAAGATGGTGAACTTTTCCTAAGCAAGATCATGTAAGAAGAAACTCTGGTGGAGTCCTAATGTGATATTAATGTGCAAATCATTCATCTCACTTGGATATAAGCGCAAAACAATAATCAAACCATCTAGTAGTTTATTCCCTTTGAAACTTCCCTTAGAATATTTGGAGCCAATATTAGAGTTCTATTAGGTAAAGCTAAGGATTAAATGAATTTAGGTAGAAAGCTTTTGACTTATTGTCAAACTTTTGATAAGTAGAAATCTAAAACATGACTTGATTTCTTTGATAAATTGAACCATGCAATGTAGTTTACATGTAAGCTATTTTTGGTAAGAAAAATTGACGATGCATAATGAATCAAAAGCTAGATTACAACATCAAACTGAGTTGTAATTTAGAGCCCATAAAAGGTGTTTATAGATTATGATGGATGGATGGTGGTCAAGGAAGTTGAAATCAACTAAGGAGTGTATAACAACTCACTAATTAAATCACTAGCCTTGAAAATGGATGGTGCTTAAGTATGCCACCAACTCTTGACCATTGGTGAAATGCAATGCCTTTATAACTACGATAGTGCAATGCCTTTATAAGTAGGATAGTGCAATGATCATTATAACATATAGAGTGCAAGACCATGCGGAGCATTCACTGATGTAGGTCTTGATGGTAGCAGTAAATTTTCAAATGAGAACTTTGAAGCCTAAAGGGGAGAAGGTTCCATGTTAACTACAATTGTACATGGAATAGTAAATCTAAAGTGATGGGGAAACCCATTGAAGGGTGCCATTTGGGAAGAGCTTCAAAAATGAGTATAGATAAATTTCTTGAGATATAATGTAATAGTTGATGGCAATGCCAAGTTGTCCTAAGATATTGGAGAATGCCTCATGAAGTGTTATCTTATCTACTTAATAGTCGATCTATCACAGAAATTACTATGTCCTAGTGACCCTTGAAATTCTAGATGGACTAGTGTCTTCCATGCCCTATCATAATCATAACTATATTAAGTCCAAGGTAAATAAACTCTAAATTATGAAGCATTTTTGGTAAGTGGAGTTGGCAAAATTGATTCATAACTTTTGGAAAAAATATTTGCTTTAAGGGTTGAGCACGGGTGACCCAGTGCAAAACTCATGATTCTCTAGTGGTGAGAGTGGGTTGACATGTGTCCATTGAGGGATGAATTAGAAGTGGCCATCATAGTAACCTTCATCTTGCAATGAATGATCAACTCAAAACTTGTATGGACATGGGGTATCTAACTTTTTAATTAAAACAAAGCATTCCAATGCTCTCTATTGATTCTAATGTAGTATGCCTTCTACTTAGTTTTCTAAATTTCTAACTGAAGAAGTTCAACTAAGTGTGTCTAAATAATCAAAATAACTATGAATCTCTTAAGGTAGAAAAAATTTCTTATCATCTAATTTGTGAAGCACATGAATGGATTAATGAGATTCATATTGTCCTTAAGAACTATCAAAAGAGACCTCAACAAATAGAATGGTCTTGACGAAATTAGTGGGGAAAGGAGACATTGTTTGTTTTGGCTCTAGTATGACTTTAAGAAATGATTTGAGAGGTGTAATATAATTGGGAGTCAGCATGCCAAATAATTTGAAATGACACTAATTAAAAATTTATTTTATTTTTCTAGGAGATGGAAATGGGGCCCAGCCCCTCTTTTAAGCTCAAGTTTTACCTCAATAGGCTGATCCAAGTAGAAGACATAAGTAAGGAGTTTTTTTGGGGTCTCTTAAGGGAAAATATAGGTGTTTCAAGTTGAGCTCAATAAGAACCAAAGTGTCATATGAAACAATTGGGCAAAAAATCATTTTATTCTAATTTCTAGCATGAATATGAACCATGAATGTAAGGCCTATTCATATTTTTTCCTTTCAACATTTGAAGCAGGAGGTATGAAAAAAGTAGCCACATAGGTAACTAGTTTGTGGTAGCTAAACATTCATAGAGGTGTTGCTTTCTAATTCTTTGATGTCAACTCTTCTTATCATTAGGAAGTAGAATTCATGATGTCTTGGATTAGTCACTCATCAATAAGGAACATGAGCTTGGTTTGACCATCATGAGATATATTTAGTTTTACCTTACTAATGAATGTGTCTTAATAGTAATTCAATTTAGTATGAGAAGAACGATTGATTCACAACACTTTTCATAATATATGGTTAAGAACCTAATGATGCAAGCTATGTTGTGAAAATTTATCACTAAATGCCTCTATGTCAAAATTCATGCTATGATGTGATGCTTAGGCCCATCATTCACCTGATCATGAAAAGTAGGGGTTTTGCACCGAAGGGGCACTTGACCATGGGATCACATAGAGTTGTAGAAAGTTGTACGACATGGTCACCACAAGAAATGATAGATAAGGATGAATGGTGGGTAAATTACTTTGTATAAGACTTAAATTGGTAATGAGTCATTGTAAGTGATAGAATGGAATGGCTATCATGATCCACAGTGGTTGAGCCCTTTGTCACCATAAATTCATCCCTTCAAAAGACAGACACCATAAAAGTTTCAAAATGCCCATTGCATGTCTTCACACTTGCTTAGTTTGCTCCAAATATTGGCTGCACATTCCCCATGTATTGCTACATTTTGTGTGGTGCTTTGAATGGCACTATGTGATTTGCCTCACGCCAATTGGAGGCCTGCTATGGTACAATGTTGAAATGCTTTATATTGAAATTATGGAAGTTGGACAGCACATTGTATGAGTTATCATGATTTTCTTTCGTCATAAATTAACATGTTAAGTAAGATCCAACCCTATGTCATATTAGATTCATCCTTACATTCCCAAAGATGCCATGTAGGTTTCAAAAATTTTGCTTACTTTCTTGCATCCATTATTATAGTAGTACTCATAGCGATTCGATGTGCATGAACAAAAGTGTCTCTTTATCAACCCTATTCATCAGTTTTAATTGTTTGGGAGCAAAGAAGCTACTCAATTAAGGGACTTGCATTCTTCCATAACAGAACTATCTCAATTAGCAAGCATAAGGAGCAATGTATGGTGAAGTACAGCTCATGATGAAGCAGAAGATGGATGGTACAACATGTGCTAACGTTCGTGTGTGCTGGGCTGTGGCCCTATTGTCATGCCACAAGAGCTACAAATGCAGCATCCAGTCCATGCACACCTTATGGAATTCTTTGCATGCTTCTTGTGGTGCTAACAAAGGGTAACCTTTTTTAGGATTAATAGTGTTTTGAGCTAGTGATGCTGGACAAGGTGATGCTCTATTAGAAGGCTTACATTCTTCATTTATGTAATTGTTATAATATGCCATCCATAAGATGCAATCCACTACACAATGTGGCCCATGATAAAGTGGAAGTTGAATAGTGTAATATGAACTAAGTTTTTGTATGCTGGCTTATGCCCCTAATAACATGCAGTTATCACTGCAAGCATGAGAGAGCATTGTTCTTGTGCTACAAACAATCCATGCACACCCCAAGGCACCGTATGCATGTAGCTTGTGGGGTAGACAAAATGTAATTTTTTTGCATTGTTAGCCCTACAAGTTATTAGGTATAAGGTGATGCACAAATGGGAGAAGCATAACATGGTGAAGGAAGATGGCAAGTCTCTCAATAAGAAATCACTTTATGCATGCACTAGCAACCAACATTTCTAAAAATCCCAAAACAAAGCTACACTTCAAGCCCAACATGCTGCATGCACTAGATACAGCATGGCACACGCAAACTTGCTTCTACATGCTTACATAGTGATGTAATGCATGCAGCTCTTTACCACACATTCACAATGCTGAGTTCATGTAGTTCTTTATCACATGCACATCTACAATAATAAATTCCTTTGGTACCAATTAACATGCACAGGTTGGATTCTGAATGTTTGTACTAGTTTTATGTTGATTGTTCGATGCTTAAAGAAGGCTCTCACAAGGTCTCTCCAAATTCATCCCCTAGTCAGTAGAATCTACCTTCTTGCATCAAATGAGCAACTCGAGGACAACAATGATAATAAATTAGATGAATATGAGAACCCCATGCAAACCCTTAGAGCCAAACCTTTTGCTAAAGATGTAGAAACAATTTGTGGACATCCCTTGTCTACATTACTCCATTAATTAGAAGCTATTCACCTTAAAGACATCGTCTAAGTGTAAAATTGGGCATGGAAGGCACTCAATCATCCAAAATTTTAATGGTCACTGTGGGTGCGTTGGACACCACTCAATGTGTAGTGCTCATCCAACTGCATTGTTTTACCACTAGCTTAGCAGTTTTTAGAGTTAATAAGCTATTAAGAAAAAATGATAACAATTCTTAAGGCCCTCATTGATTTCTTAAAACCACTTGAAGTTGCTATTGACTATCACGTCTCAATTAAAGAATTTTAGCTGAAGTCTCTTTTGATCTCATGTCAAATGGCACGCTTCAACAGGCTTCCCCAATCTCATAAGATCGACTAACACATAAGCAAGTGCCATTCACATGGAACATTTCTCCCCATCGACCTTCAAAGTTGTCATTTGAATATTTACTACTACCAACAAGATCTACCCCAGCAGACAATCCACGTGGTATCGTACCCTCCAATTAACAATGATTGAAGCACCCAGATGTTGGTTGTATGCTTAAATGTCATTCTTTTTTTGGCTAATTGATTTGGATGGTAATTAGTTGCATACACTTTAATAGATTTTAACTTCCATGATCACCATCTTGTTATCTTAGTCAACTAACATCCATTATAGGACTTTAGTTAACATATAGATGGACACCATAAGTGGCTTTTAGTCCATCCCACATTTTTAGTTCTACATAACATAAATGGACCATTTGGATCCTAAATTCAATGGCTCAACTCATCAAAATAACTAAAGTTTCCGACATATTTAGAAATTTAGAATATATTAAGGCAATTATACCACTAATGCCTCTAATCACTATCTTTACTTGAAAGAACTCTGTCTATTACTCAAGCTATCATGAGGAAATCTTCAAAGAAAACTAATTACTATATTGTTTGATTAGTGCTTCACTTGTATACC